>CANTAL010000110.1:600000-947413 GCA_947650365.1 Chamaelirium japonicum
CGATCAATTCTAATTCATTCGCACGAATGTATCCATTCTAATTCATTCGTACGATCCATTCTAATTCATTCATAGGATCCATTCTAATTCATTCATACAATCCATTCTAATTCATTCGCACGAATGTATCCATTCTAATTCATTCGTACGATCAGTTCTAATTCATTCACAAAATCTATTCTAATTCATTCATACGATCAATTCTAATTCTTTCACACGAATGTATCCATTCTAATTCATTCATACGATCCATTCTAATTCATTCATACGATCCATTCTAATTCACTCATACGATCCATTCTAATACATTCATACAATTAGAATGGATCGTATGAATGAATTAGAATGGATCGTGCATGAATGTATCCATTCTATTTCATTCGTACAATCCATTCTAATTCATTAATATGATCCATTCTAATTCATTCGTACGATCCATTCTAATTCATATGCACAAAGGTATCCATTCTAATCCATTCGTAGTATCCATTCTAATCCATTCGTACGATCCATTCTAATTCATTCGTATGATCCATTCTAATTCATTAGCTCGAATGTATCCATTCTAATCCATTCATACGATCCATTCTAATCCATTCGTACGATCCATTCTAATTCATTCGCATGAATGTAACCATTCTAATTCATTCATTTGATCCATTCTAATTCATTCGTACGATCCATTCTAATTCATTCGTCCGATCCATTCTAATTCATTCGCACGAATGTATCCATTCTAATTCATTCGTACGATCCATTCTAATTCATTAATATGATCCATTCTAATTCATTCGTACGATCCATTCTAATTCATTCGTACGATCCATTCTAATTCATTCGCACGATCCATTTTAATCCATTCGTACGATCCATTCTAATTCATTAATATGATCCATTCTAATTTATTCATACGATCCATTCTAATTCATTCGTACGATCCATTCTAATTCATTCGCTCGAATGTATCCATTCTAATCCATTCGTACGATCCATTCTAATCCATTCGTACGATCCATTCTAATTCATTCGCATGAATGTAACCATTCTAATTCATTCATTTGATCCATTCTAATTCATTCGTATAATCCATTCTAATTCATTAGCACGATCCATGCTAATTCATTCGTTTGATCAATTCTAATTCATTAGCACGATCCATTCTAATTCATTCGTACGATCCATTCTAATTCATTCGCACGATCCATTCTAATTCATTCATAGGATCCATTCTAATTCATTCATACGATCTATTCTAATTCTTTCGCACGAATGTATCCATTCTAATTCATTCGCACGAATGTATCCATTCTAATTCATTCGTACGATCCATTCTAATTCATTCGCACGATCCATTCTAATTCATTCGTACGATCAATTTTAATTCATTCGCACGAATGTATCCATTCTAATTCATTCGTACCATCCATTCTAATTCATTCATACGATCCATTCTAATTCATTCATACAATCCATTCTAATTCATTTGCACGAATGTATCCATTCTAATTCATTCGTACGATTAGTTCTAATTCATTCACAAAATCTATTCTAATTAATTCATACGATCCATTCTAATTCATTCACACGAAAGTATCCATTCTAATTCATTCATACGATCCATTCTAATTCATTCGTACGATCCATTCTAATTCACTCATACGATCCATTCTAATTCACTCATACGATCCATTCTAATACATTCATACGATCCATTCTAAATCATTTGCACGAATATATCCATTCTATTTCATTCGTACGATCCATTCTAATTCCTTCGTACGATCCATTCTTATTCATTCGTACGATCTATTCTAATTCATTCGTACGATCCATTCTAATTCATTCGTACGATCCATTCTAATTCCTTCGTACGATCCATTTTAATTCATTCGTACGATCCATTCTAATTCATTCGTACAATCTATTCTAATTCATTCGTACGAATGGATACATTCGTGTGAATGAATTAGAATGGACCGTACGAATGAGTAAGAATGGATCGTACGAATGAAATAGAATGGATTGCATGAATGAATTAGAATGGATCGTACGAATGAATTAGAATGGATCGTGTGAAAGAATTAGAATGGATTGTATGAATGAATTAGAATGGATCGTACGAATGAATTAGAATGGATCGTACGAAGGAATTAGAATGGATTGTACGAATGAATTAGAATGGATCGTACGAATGAATTAGAATAGATCATACGAATGAATTAGAATGGATCGTACGAAGGAATTAGAATGGATCGTACGAATGAATTAGAATGGATATATTTGTGCAAATGAATTAGAATGGATCGTATGAATGTATTAGAATGGATCGTATGAGTGAATTAGAATGGATCATACAAATGAATTAGAATTGATCGTATGAATGAATTAGAATGGATACATTCGTGTGAATGAATTAGAATGGATCGTATGAATGAATTAGAATAGATTTTGTGAATGAATTAGAACTGATCGTACGAATGAATTAGAATGGATACATTCGTGCGAATGAATTAGAATGGATTGTATGAATGAATTAGAATGGATCGTACGAATAAACTAGAATGGATACATTCGTGCGAATGAATTTGAATGGATCGTACGAATGAATTAGAATGGATTGTACGAATGAATTAGAATAGATCTTACGAATGAATTATAATGGATCGTACGAATGAATTAGAATGGATCGTACGAATGAATTAGAATGGATACATTCGTGCGAATGAATTAGAATGGATCGGACGAATGAAGTAGAATGGATCGTACGAATGAATTAGAATGGATCGTACGAATGAATTAGAATGGATACATTCGTCCGAATGAATTAGAATGGATCATACGAATGAGTAAGAATGGATCGTACGAATGAAATAGAATAGATTGTACGAATGAATTAGAATGGATCCTACGAATGAATTAGAATGGATCGTGTGAAAGAATTAGAATGGATTGTATGAATGAATTAGAATGGATCGTATGAATGAATTAGAATGGATCGTGCGAATGAATTCGAATGGATCGTACGAATTCATTCTAATTCATTCATACAATCCATTCTAATTCTTTCACACGATCCATTCTAATTCATTCGTATGTTCCATTCTAATTCATTAGCACGATCCATGCTAATTCATTCGTTCGATCAATTCAAATTCATTAGCACGATCCATTCTAATTCATTCGTACGATCCATTCTAATTCCTTCGTACGATCCATTCTAATTCATTCGTACGATCTATTCTAATTCATTCGTACGATCCATTCTAATTCATTCATACGATCCATTCTAATTCATTCATAGGATCCATTCTAATTCATTCATACAATCCATTCTTATTCATTTGCATGAATGTATCCATTCTAATTCATTCGTACGATCAGTTCTAATTCATTCACAAAATCTATTCTAATTCATTCATACGATACATTCTAATTCATTCACACGAATGTATCCATTCTAATTCATTCATACGATCCATTCTAATTCATTCGTACGATCCATTCTAATTCACTCATACGATCCATTCTAAAACATTCATACGATCCATTCTAATTCATTTGCACGAATATATCCATTCTAATTCATTCGTACGATCCATTCTAATTCCTTCGTACGATCTATTCTAATTCATTCGTACGATCTATTCTATTTCATTCGTACGATCCATTCTTACTCATTCGTACGATCCATTCTAATTCATTCGTCCGATCCATTCTAATTCATTCGCACGAATGTATCCATTCTAATTCATTCGTTCGATCAATTCTAATTCATTAGCACGATCCATTCTAATTCATTCGTACGATCCATTCTAATTCATTCGCACGATCCATTCGAATTCATTCATAGGATCCATTCTAATTCATTCGTACGATCCATTCTAATTCATTAGTACGATCCATTCTAATTCATTCGCACAATCCATTCTATTTCATTCGTACGATCCATTCTTACTCATTAGTACGATCTATTCTAATTCATTCGCACGAATGTATCCATTCTAATTCATTCGTACGAATCCATTCTAATTCATTCGTACAATCTATTCTATTTCATTCGTACGATCCATTCTTACTCATTCGTATGATCCATTCTAATTCATTCGGACGAATGTATCCATTCTAATTTATTCCTACGATCCATTCTAATTCATTCGTACGATCCATTCTAATTCATTCGTACGTTCCATTCTAATTCATTCGCACGAATATATCCATTCTAATTCATTCGTACAATCCATTCTATTTTATTCGTACGATTCATTCTTACTCATTCGTATGATCCATTCTAATTCATTCGTATGATCCATTCTAATTTATTCGTACGATCCATTCTAATTCATTCGTACGATCCATACTAATTCGTTCGCACGATCCATTCTAATTCATTCATACGATCCATTCTAATTCATTCATACGATCCATTCTAATTCATTCCTACAATCCATTCTAATTCATACGCCCGATCCATTCTAATTCATTTATACGATCCATTCTATTCGAATGGATCATGCGATCCATTCGAATTCATTCGCACGATCCATTCTAATTCATTCATACGATCCATTCTAATTCATTCATACAATGCATTCTAATTCTTTCACACGATCCTTTCTAATTCATTCGTACGATCAATTCTAATTCATTCGTACAATCCATTCTATTTCATTTGTACGATCCATTCTTACTCATTCGTATGATCCATTCTAATTCATTCGTACGATCCATTCTAATTCATTTGTACTATCCATTCTAATTCATTCGTACAATCCATTCTATTTTATTCGTACGATCCATTCTTACTCATTCGTATGATCCATTCTAATTCATTCGCACGAATGTTTCCATTCTAATTCATTCATACAATCCATTCTAATTCATTCCGTACGATCCATTCTAATTCATTCGTACGATCGTACGAATGAATTAGAATGGATCGTACGAATGAATTAGAATAGATTGTGCGAATGAATTAGAATGGATCGTACGAATGAATTAGAATGGATCGTACGAATGAAGTAGAATGGATCATACGAATGAGTAAGAATGGATCGTACGAATGAATTAGAATGGATCGTACGAATGAATTAGAATGGATCGTACGAATAAATTAGAATGGATAATTCGTCCGAATGAATTAGAATGGATCATACTAATGAGTAAGAATGGATCGTACGAATGAAATAGAATAGATTGTACGAATGAATTAGAATGGATCCTACGAATGAATTAGAATGGATCGTGTGAAAGAATTAGAATGGATCGTACAAATGAATTAGAATGGATCGTACGAATGAATTAGAATGGATCATACGAATGAGTAAGAATGGATCGTACAAATGAAATAGAATGGATTTTACGAATGAATTAGAATGGATCGTACGAATGAATTAGAATGGATCGTGTGAAAGAATTAGAATGCATTGTATGAATGAATTAGAATGGATCGTATGAATGAATTAGAATGGATCGTGCGAATGAATTCGAATGGATCGCATGATCCATTCGAATAGAATGGATCGTATGAATGAATTAGAATGGATCGTACGAATGAATTAGAATGGATCGTATGAATGAATTAGAATGGATCGTATGAATGAATTAGAGAATGAATTAGAATGGATCATACGAATGAATTAGAATGGATCGTACGAATGAATTAGAATGGATCATACGAATGAGTAAGAATGGATCCTACGAATGAAATAGAATGGATTGTACGAATGAATTAAAATGGATACATTCGTGCGAATGAATTAGAATGGATCTTACGAATGAATTAGAATGGATCGTACGAATGGATTAAAATGGATACATTCGTGCGAATGAATTAGAATGGATTGTATGAATGAATTAGAATAGATTGTACGAATGAATTAGAATGGATCGTACGAATGAATTAGAATGGATCGTACGAAGGAATTAGAATGGATCGAACGAATGAATTAGAATGGATCGTACGAATGAATTAGAATAGATCGTACGAATAAATTAGAATGGATCGTACGAAAGAACTAGAATGGATCGTACGAATGAATTAGAATGGATCTTACGAATGAATTAGAATGGATCGGACGAATGGATTAAAATGGATACATTCGTGCGAATGAATTAGAATGGATTGTATGAATGAATTGGAATAGATTGTACGAATGAATTAGAATGGATCGTACGAATGAATTAGAATGGATCGTACGAAGGAATTAAAATGGATCGTACGAATGAATTAGAATGGATCGTACGAATGAATTAGAATAGATCGTACGAATGAATTAGAATGGATCGTACGAAGGAATTAGAATGGATCGTACGAATGAATTAGACTGGATCGTACGAATGAATTTGAATGGATACATTTGTGCGAATGAATCTAAATGGATTGTATGAATGAATTACAATGGATCGTACGAATGAATTAGAATGGATCGTACGAATGAATTAGAATAGCTCATACGAATGAATTAGAATGAATCGTATGAATGAATTAGAATGGTTACATTCGTGCGAATGAATTAGAATAGATCATACGAATGAATTAGAATGGATCGTACGAATAAATTAGAATGGATCGTGGGAATGAATTAGAATGGATCGTACGAATGAATTAGAATGGATCCACCGAATGAGTTAGAATGGATCATACGAATGAATTAGAATGGATTGTACGAATGAATTAGAATGGATTGTGCGAATGAATTAGAATGGATCATATGAATGAATAAGAATGGATCGTACGAATGAATTAGAATGGATCGTGCGAATGAATTAGCATGAATCGTACGAATGTATTAGAATGGATCGTACGAATGAATTAGAATGAATCGTACGATCCATTCTAATTCAATCGTCCGATCCATTCTAATTCATTCGCATGAATATATCCATTCTAATTCATTCGTACAATCCATTCTATTTCATTCATACGATCCATTCTTACTCATTCGTATGATCCATTCTAATTCATTCGTATGATCCATTCTAATTCATTCGTACGATCCATTCTAATTCATTCGTACGATCCATTCTAATTCATTCGCACGATCCATTCTAATTAATTCATACGATCCATTCTAATTCATTCATACGATCCATTCTAATTCATTCCTACAATCCATTCTAATTCATTCGCCCGATCCATTCTAATTCATTCATACGATCCATTCTATTCGAATGGATCATGCGATCCATTCGAATTCATTCGCACGATCCATTCTAATTCATTCACACGATCCATTCTAATTCATTCATATAATGCATTCTAAATCTTTCACACGATCCATTCTAATTCATTCGTACGATCCATTCTAATTCATTCGTACAATCCATTCTATTTCATTTGTACGATCCATTCTTACTCATTCGTATGATCCATTCTAATTCATTCGTACGATCCATTCTAATTCATTTGTACGATCCATTCTAATTCATTCGTACAATCCATTCTATTTCATTCGTACGATCCATTCTTACTCATTCGTATGATCCATTCTAATTCATTCGCACGAATGTATCCATTCTATTTCATTCGTACGATCCATTCTAATTCATTCGTACGATCCATTCTAATTCATTCGTACAATCCATTCTATTTCATTCGTACGATCCATTCTAATTCATTCATACAATCCATTCTAATTCTTTCACACGATCCATTCTAATTCATTCGTAGGATCCATTCTAATTCATTCGTAGAATCTATTCTAATTCATTCGTACGATCCATTCTTACTCATTCGTATGATCCATTCTAATTCATTCGGATGAATGTATCCATTCTAATTTATTCGTACGATCCATTCTAATTTATTCGTACGATCCATTCTAATTCATTCGTACGATCCATTCTAATTCATTCGTCCGATCCATTCTAATTCATTCGCACGAATGTATCCATTCTAATTCATTCGTACGGTCCATTCTAATTCATTCGCACAATCCATTCAATTTCATTCGTACGATCCATTCTTACTCATTCGTATGATCCATTATGGATACATTCGTGCGAATGAATTAGAATGGATCATACGAATGAGTAAGAATAGATCGTACTAATGAAATAGAATGGATTGTGCGAATGAATTAGAATGGATCGTACGAATGAATTAGAATGGATCGTGTGAAAGAATTAGAATGGATTGTATGAATGAATTAGAATAGATCGTATGATTGAATTAGAATGGATCGTACGAATGAATTAGAATGGATCGTACGAATGAATTAGAATAGATCGTACGAATGAATTAGAATGGATCGTACGAATGAATTAGAATGGATCTTACGAATGAATTAGAATGGATCGTACGAATGAATTAGAATGGATCGTACGAATAAATTAGAATGGATACATTTGTCCGAATGAATTAGAATGGATCATACGAATGAGTAAGAATGGATCGTACGAATAAAATAGAATAGATTGTACGAATGAATTAGAATGGATCCTACGAATGAATTAGAATGGATCGTGTGAAAGAATTAGAATGAATTGTATGAATGAATTAGAATGGATCGTGCAAATGAATTAGAATTGATCGAATGAATGAATTAGCATGGATCGTGCTAATGAATTAGAATGGAACGTACGAATGAATTAGAATGGATCGTGTGAAAGAATTAGAATGGATTGTATGAATGAATTAGAATGAATTCGTACGATCCATTCGAATTCATTCGCACGATCCATTCTAATTCATTCATACGATCCATTCTAATTCATTCATACAATCCATTCTAATTCTTTCACACGATCCATTCTAATTCAATCGTAGGATCCATTCTAATTCATTCGTACAATCCATTATAATCCATTCGTATGATCCATTCTAATTAATTCGTACGATCAATTCTAATTCATTCGCACGAATGTATCCATTCTAATTCATTCGTACGATCCATTCTAATTCATTCATCGGATCCATTCTAATTCATTCATACAATCCATTCTAATTCATTCGCACGAATGTATCCATTCTAATTCATTCGTACGATCAGTTCTAATTCATTCACAAAATCTATTCTAATTCATTCATACGATCCATTCTAATTCATTCACACGAATGTATCCATTCTAATTCATTCATACGATCCATTCTAATTCTTTCATACGATCCATTCTAATTTATTCATACGATCCATTCTAATTCATTCTAATTCATTCATACAATCCATTCTAATTCTTTCACACGATCCATTCTAATTCAATCGTACGTTCCATTCTAATTCATTAGCACGATCCATGCTAATTCATTCGTTCGATCAATTCTAATTCATTAGCACGATCCATTCTAATTCATTCATACAATCCATTCTAATTCATTCGCACGAATGTATCCATTCTAATTAATCCGTACGATCAATTAGAATGGATCGTACGAATGGATTAGAATAGATCCTACGAATGGATTAGAATGGATACCTTTGTGCATATGAATTAGAATGGATTGTACGAATGAATTAGAATGGATCATATTAATGAATTAGAATGGATCGTACGAATGAATTAGAATGGATACATTCGTGCACGATCCATTCTAATTCATTCGCACGAATGTATCCATTCTAATTCATTTGTACGATCCATTCTAATTCATTAATATGATCCATTCTAATTCATTCGTACGATCCATTCTAATTCATATGCACAAAGGTATCCATTCTAATTCATTCGTACGATCCATTCTAATTCAGGATCGTACGAATGAATTAGAATGGATACATTCGTGCGAATGATTTAGAATTGATCGTACGAATGAATTAGAATGGATCGTGCGAATGAATTAGAATGGATCGTACGAATGAACTAGAATGGATACATTCGTGCGAATGAATTAGAATGGATCGTACGAATGAATTAGAATGGATCGTACGAATGAATTAGAATGGATCTTACGAATGAATTAGAATGGATCGTACGAATGAATTAGAATGGATCGTACGAATGAATTAGAATGGATACATTCGTGCGAATAGAATGGATCGGACGAATGAATTAGAATGGATCGTACGAATGAATTAGAATGGGTCGTATGAATGAATTAGAATGGATGGTACGAATGAATTAGAATGGATCATGCGAATGGATTAGAATGGATCGTACGAATGAATTAGAATGGATCGTACGAATGAACTAGAATGGATACATTCGTGCGAATGAATTAGAATGGATCGTACGAATGAATTAGAATGGATCGTACGAATGAATTAGAATGGATCTTACGAATGAATTAGAATGGCATTCGTACGATCCATTTTAATTCATTCACACGAATGTATCCATTCGTACGAATGAATTAGAATAGATTGTACGAATGAATTAGAATGGATCGTACGAATGAATTAGAATGGATCATATGAATGAATTAGAATGGATTGTATGAATGAATTAGAATGGATCGTACGAATGAATTAGAATGGATCGTACGAATGAACTAGAATGGATACATTTGTGCGAATGAATTAGAATGGATCGTACGAATGAATTAGAATGGATCGTACGAATGAATTAGAATGGATCGTACGAATGAATTAGAATGGATCATACGAATGAATTAGAATGGATCATATGAATGAAATAGAATGGATTGTACGAATGAATTAGAATGGATCGTACGAATGAATTAGAATGGATCGTGTGCAAGAATTAGAATGGATTGTATGAATGAATTAGAATGGATCATATGAATGAATTAGAATGGATCGTGCGAATGAATTCGAATGGATCGTACGAATGAATTAGAATGGATCGTACGAATGAATTAGAATGGATACATTCGTGCGAATGAATTAGAATGGATACATTCGTGTGAAAGAATTAGAATAGATCGAATGAATGAATTAGAATGGATCCGATGAATGATTTAGAATGGATCGTACGAATGAATTAGAATGGATCGTGTTAATGAATTAGAATTGATCGAACGAATGAATTAGCATGGATCGTGCTAATGAATTAGAATGGAACATACGAATGAATTAGAATAGATCGTGTGAAAGAATTAGAATGGATTGTATGAATGAATTAGAATGAATTCGTACGATCCATTCGAATTCATTCGCATGATCCATTCTAATTCATTCATACGATCCATTCTAATTCATTCATACAATACATTCTAATTCTTTCACACGATCCATTCTAATTCGTTCGTAGGATCCATTCTAATTCATTCGTACAATCTATTCTATTTCATTCGTACGATCCATTCTTACTCATTCGTATGATCCATTCTAATTCATTCGGACGAATGTATCTATTCTAATTTATTCGTACGATCCATTCTAATTCATTCGTACGATCCATTCTAATTCATTCGTACGATCCATTCTTACTCATTCATATGATCCATTCTAATTCATTCATACGATCCATTCTAATTCATTCGTACGATCCATTCTAATTCATTCGCACAATCTATTCTAATTCATTCGTATGATTCATTCTAATTCATTCGTACGATCGTACGAATGAATTAGAATTGATCGTACGGAATGAAATAGAATAGATTGTACGAATGAATTAGAATGGATACATTCGTGCGAATGAATTAGAATGGATCATACGAATGAGTAAAAATGGATCGTACAAATGAAATAGAATGGATTGTACGAATGAATTAGAATGGATCGTACAAATAAATTAGAATGGATCGTACGATTGAATTAGAATGGATCATACGAATGAGTAAGAATGGATCGTACAAATAAAATAGAATGGATTGTACGAATGAATTAGAATGGATCGTACGAATGAATTAGAATGGATCGTGTGAAAGAATTAGAATGCATTGTATGAATGAATTAGAATGGATCGTATGAATGAATTAGAATGGATCGTGCGAATGAATTCGAATGGATCGCATGATCCATTCGAATAGAATGGATCGTATGAATGAATTAGAATGGATCGTATGAGTGAATTAGAATGGATCGGGCGAATGAATTAGAATGGATCGTATGAATGAATTAGAATGGATCGTACGAATGAATTAGAATGGATCGTACGAATGAATTAGAATGGATCATACGAATGAATTAGAATGGATCATACGAATGAGTAAGAATGGATCGTACGAATGAAATAGAATGGATTGTACGAATGAATTAGAATGGATACATTCGTGCGAATGAATTAGAATAGATCGTACGAATGAATTAGAATGGATCGTACGAATGAATTAGAATGGATCGTACGAATGAATTAGAATACATCGTACAAAAGAATTAGAATGGATATATTCGTGCGAATGAATTAGAATGGATCGTACGAATGAATTAGACTGGATTGTACGAATGAATTTGAATGGATACATTTGTGCGAATGAATCTAAATGGATTGTATGAATGAATTACAAGGGATCGTATGAATGAATTAGAATGGATCGTACGAATGAATTAGAATAGCTCATATGAATGAATTAGAATGAATTAGAATAGCTCATACGAATGAATTAGAATTAGAATGGATCCACCGAATGAGTTAGAATGGATCATACGAATGAATTAGAATGGATTGCACGAATGAATTAGAATGGATTGTGCGAATGAATTAGAATGGATCGTATGAATGAATAAGAATGGATCGTACGAATGAATTAGAATGGATCGTACGAATGAATTAGCATGAATCGTACAAATGTATTAGAATGGATCGTACGAATGAATTAGAATGAATGGTACTATCCATTCTAATTCATTCGTACGATCCATTCTAATTCATTCGCACGAATGTATCCATTCCAGTTCATTCGTACGATCCATTCTAGTTTATTCGTACGATCCATTCTAATTCATTCGTACGATCCATTCTAATTCATTCGTATGATCCATTCTAATTAATTCGTATGATCCATTCTAATTCATTCGTACGATCCATTCTAATTCATTCATACAATCCATTCTAATTCATTCGCACGAATGTATCCATTCTAATTAATTCGTACGATCTATTCTAATTCATTCGTATGATCCATTCTTATTCATTCGCACGATCCAGTCTAATGGATTCGCACGATCCATTCTAATTCATTCGCACGAATTTATCCATTCTAATTCATTCATACGATCCATTGTAATTCATTAATATGATCCATTCTAATTCATTCGTACGATCCATTCTAATTCATTCGTACGATCCATTTTAATTCATTCGCACGATCCATTCTAATTCATTCGTACAATCTATTCTATTTCATTCATACGATCCATTCTTACTCATTCGTATGATCCATTCTAATTCATTCGGACGAATGTATCCATTCTAATTTATTCGTACGATCCATTCTAATTCATTCGTACGATCATTTCTAATTCATTCGTACGATCCATTCTAATTCGTTCGTCTGATCCATTCTAATTCATTCGCACGAATGTATCCATTCTAATTCATTCGTACGGTCCATTCAAATTTATTCGCACAATCCATTCTATTTCATTCGTACGATCCATTCTTACTCATTCGTATGATCAATTATGGATACATTCGTGCGAATGAATTAGAATGGATTATACGAATGAGTAGGAATGGATCGTACGAATGAAATAGAATAGATTGTGCGAATGAATTAGAATGGATCGTACGAATGAATTAGAATGGATCGTCTGAAAGAATTAGAATGGATTGTATGAATGAATTAGAATAGATCATATGAATGAATTAGAATGGATCGTACGAATGAATTCGAATGGATCGTACGAATGAATTAGAATGGATACATTCGTGCGAATGAATTAGAATGGATCGTACAAATGAATTAGAATGGATCATACGAATGAATTAGAATGGATCTTACGAATGAATTAGAATGGATCGTACGAATGCACGATCCATGCTAATTCATTCGTTCGATCAATTCTAATTCATTAGCACGATCCATTCTAATTCATTCGTACGATCCATTCTAATTCATTCGCACGATCCATTCTAATTCATTCATACGATCCATTCTAATTCTTTCACACGATCCATTCTAATTCATTCGTACGATCCATTCTAATTCATTCGTACGATCTATTCTAATTCATTCGTACGATCCATTCTAATTTCATTCATACGATCCATTCTAATTCATTCGCTCGAATGTATCCATTCTAATACATTCGTACGATCCATTCTAATCCATTCGTACGATCCATTCTAATTCATTCGCATGAATGTAACCATTCTAATTCATTCATTTGATCCATTCTAATTCATTCGTACGATCCATTCTAATTCATTCGTCCGATCCATTCTAATTCATTCGCACGAATGTATCCATTCTAATCCATTCGTAAGATCCATTCTAATTCATTCGTGCGATCCATTCTAATTCATTCGTACGATCCATTCTAATTCATTAATATGATACATTGTAATTTATTTGTACGATCCATTCTAACTCATATGCACAAAGGTATCCATTCTAATTTATTCGTACGATCCATTCTAATTCAGGATCGTACGAATGAATTAGAATGGATACATTTGTGCAAATGAATTAAAATTGATCGTACGAATGAATTAGAATGGATCGTGCGAATGAATTAGAATGGATCGTACAAATGAATTAGAATGGATCGTACGAATAAACTAGAATGGATACATGTGTGCGAATGAATTAGAATGGATCGTACGAATGAATTAGAATGGATCGTACGAATGAATTAGAATGGATCTTATGAATGAATTAGAATGGATCGTACGAATGAATTAGAATGGATCGTACGAATGAATTTGAATGGATACATTCGTGCGAATGAACTAGAATGGATCGGACGAATGAATTAGAATGGATCGTACGAATGAATTAGAATGGATCAAATGAATGAATTAGAATGGTTACATTCATGCGAATGAATTAGAATGGATCGTACGAATGGATTAGAATGGATCATACGAATGGATTAGAATGGATACAATCGAGCGAATGAATTAGAATGGATCGTACGAATAAAATTAGAATGGATCGTACAAATGAATCAGAATAGATCGTACGAATGAATTAGAATGGATCGTACGAATAAATTAGAATGGATCGTACGAATAAAATAGAATGGATACATTCGTCCGAATAAATTAGAATGGATCATACGAATAAGTAAGAATGGATCGTACGAATGAAATAGAATAGATTGTACGAATGAATTTGAATGGATCCTACGAATGAATTAGAATGGATCGTGTGAAAGAATTAGAATGGATTGTATGAATGAATTAGAATGGATCGTATGAATGAATTAGAATGGATCATGCGAATGAATTCGAATGGATCGTACGAATTCATTCTAATTCATTCATACAATCCATTCTAATTCTTTCACATGATCCATTCTAATTCATTCGTATGTTCCATTCTAATTCATTAGCACGATCCATGCTAATTCATTCGTTCGATCAATTCTAATTCATTAGCACGATCCATTCTAATTCATTCGTACGATCCATTCTAATTCCTTCGTATGATCTATTCTAATTCATTCGTACGATCTATTCTAATTCATTCGTATGATCCATTCTATTTCATTCGTACGATCTCGTACGAATGAATTAGAATGGATCGTACGAATGAATTAGAATGGATACATTTGTGCGAATGAATTAGAATGGATCGTACAAATGAATTAGAATGGATCGTATGAATGAATTAGAATGGATACATTCGTACGAATGAATTTGAATGGATCGTGCGAATGAATTAGAATGGATCGTACGAATGAATTAGAATGGATCGTGTGAAAGAATTAGAATGGATTGTATGAATAAATTAGAATGGATCGTGCGAGTGAATTAGAATGGATCATACGAATTCATTCTAATTCATTCATACAATCCATTCTAATTCTTTCACACGATCCATTCTAATTCATTCGTACGTTCCATTCAAATTTATTAGCACGATCCATGCTAATTCATTCGTTCGATCAATTATAATTCATTCGTACGATCCATTCTAATTCATTCGTACGATCCATTCTAATTCATATGCACAAAGGTATCCATTCTAATCCATTCGTAGGATCCATTCTAATCCATTTGTGCGATACATTCTAATTCATTCGTACGATCCATTCTAATTCATTCGCTCGAATGTATCCCTTCTAATCCATTCGTACGATCCATTCTAATCCATTCGTACGATCCATTCTAATTCATTCGCATGAATGTAACCATTCTAATTCATTCATTTGATCCATTCTAATTCATTCGTACGATCCATTCTAATTTATTCGTCCGATCCATTTTAATTCATTCGCACGAATGTATCCATTCTAATTCATTCGTACGATCCATTCTAATTCATTCGTCCGATCCATTCTAATTCATTCGTAAGATCCATTCTAATTCATTCGTACGATCCATTCTAATTCATTCGTACGATCCATTCTAATTCATTCGCACAAATGTATCCATTCTAATTCATTCATACGATCCATTCTACTTCATTCGTACTATCCGTTCTAATTCACTCATACGATCCATTCTAATTCATTCATACGATCCATTCTAATTCATTTGCACGAATATATCCATTCTAATTCCTTCGTACGATCCATTCTAATTCCTTCGTACGATCCATTCTAATTCTTTCGTACGATCCATTCTAATACATTCGTATGATTCATGCTAATTCATTCGCACGATCCATTCTAATTCATAAGTACGATCCATTCTTATTCAGTCATATGATCCATTCTAATTCATTCGCACAATCCATTCTAATTCATTCGTACAATCCATTCTAATTCAATCGTATGATCCATTCTAACTCATTCGGTGGATCCATTCTAATCCATTCGTACGATCCATTCTAATTCATTCCCATGATCCATTCTAATTTATTTGTACGATCCATTCTAATTCATTCATACGATCTATTCTAATTCATTCGCACGAATGTAACCATTCTAATTCATTCATACGATTCATTCTAATTCATTCGTACGACCATTCTAATTCATTCGTACGATCCATTGTAATTAATTCATACAATCCATTCTAATTCATTCGCATGAATGTATCCATTCTAATTAATTCGTACGATCCATTCTAATTCATTCGTATGATCCATTCTTATTCATTCGCACGATCCAGTCTAATGGATTCGCACGATCCATTCTAATTCATTCGCATGAATGTATCCATTCTAATTCATTCGGACGATCCATTCTAATTCATTAATATGATCCATTCTAATTCATTCGCACGATCCATTCTAATTCATTCGTACGATCCATTCTAATTCATTCGTACGATCCATTCTAATTCATTCGCACGATCCATTCTAATTCATTCGTACAATCTATTCTATTTCCTTCGTACGATCCATTCTTACTCATTCGTATAGTCCATTCTAATTCATTCGGACGAATGTATCCATTCTAATTTATTTGTACGATCCATTCTAATTCATTCGTACGATCCATTCTAATTCATTCGTACGATCCATTCTAATTCATTCGCATGAATGTATCCATTCTAATTCATTCGTACGGTCCATTCTAATTCATTCGCACAATCCATTCTATTTCATTCGTACGATCCATTCTTACTCATTCGTATGATCCATTATGGATACATTCGTGCGAATGAATTAGAATGGATCATACGAATGAGTAAGAATGGATCGTACGAATGAAATAGAATGGATTGTGCGAATGAATTAGAATGGATCGTACGAATGAATTAGAATGGATCGTGTGAAAGAATTTGAATGGATTGTATGAATGAATTAGAATAGATCGTATGAATGAATTAGAATGGATCGTATGAATGAATTAGAATGGATCGTATGAATGAACTAGAATGGATACATTCGTGCGAATGAATTAGAATGGATCGTACGAATGAATTAGAATGGATCGTACGAATGAATTAGAATGGATCTTACGAATGAATTAGAATGGATCGTACGAATGCACGATCCATGCTAATTCGTTCGTTCGATCAATTCTAATTCATTAGCACGATCCATTCTAATTCATTCGTACGATCCATTCTAATTCATTCGCACGATCCATTCTAATTCATTCGTATGATCCATTCTAATTCTTTCACACGATCCATTCTAATTCATTCGTACGATCCATTCTAATTCATTCGTACGATCTATTCTAATTCATTCGTACGATCCATTCTAATTCATTCGCTCGAATGTATCCATTCTAATCCATTCGTACGATCCATTCTAATCCATTCGTACGATCCATTCTAATTCATTCGCATGAATGTAACCATTCTAATTCATTCATTTGATCCATTCTAATTCATTCGTACGATCCATTCAAATTCATTCGTCCGATCCATTCTAATTCATTCGCACGAATGTATCCATTCTAATTCATTCGTACGATCCATTCTAATTCATTAATATGATCCATTCTAATTCATTCGTACGATCCATTCTAATTCATTAATATGATCCATTCTAATTCATTCGTACGATCCATTCTAATGAATTAGAATTGATCGTACAAATGAAATAGAATGGATTGCACGAATGATTTAGAATGGATCGTACGAATGAATTAGAATGTATCGTGTGAAAGAATTAGAATGGATTGTATGAATGAATTAGAATGGATCGTACGAATGAATTAGAATGGATCGTACGAATAAATTAGAATGGATCATACGAATGAATTAGAATGGATACATTCGTGCGAATGAATTAGAATGGATCATACGAATGAATTAGAATGGATCTTGCGAATGAATTAGAATGGATCGTACGAATGAATTAGAATGGATTCATACGAATGAATTAGAATGGATACATTCGTGCGAATGAATTAGAATGGATCGTACCAATGTGTAAGAATGGATCGTACGAATGAAATAGAATGGATTGTGCGAATGAATTAGAATGGACCGTACGAATAAATTAGACGTACGAATGAATTAGAATGGATACATTCGTGCGAATAAATTAGAATGGATCATACGAATGAGTAAGAATGGATCGTCATTCTAATTCATTCGTATGATCCATTCTAATTCATTTGTATCCATTCTAATTCATTCTATTTCATTCGCACGATCCATTCTAATTCATTCGCGCAATCTATTCTAATTCATTCGTACGATCCATTCTAATTCATTCGTACGATCCATTCTAATTCATTCAGACAATCCACTCTAATTTATTCGCACGAATGTATCCATTCTAATTCATTTGCACGATCCATTCTAATTCATTCCTATGATCTATTCAAATTCATTCGTACGATCCATTCTAATTCATTATAATTCATTCGTACGATCCATTCTACGATCCATTCTAATTCATTCGTATATTCCATTCTAATTCATTAGCACGATCCATGCTAATGAATTAGAATGGATCGTACGATCTAATCTAATTCATTCATACGATCCATTCTTACTCATTCATATGATCCATTCTAATTCAATCGTACGATCCATTCTAATTCATTCGTACGATCCATTCTAATTCATTCGTACGATCCATTCTAATTCATTCGTACGATCCATTCTAATTCATTCGTACGATCCATTCTAAATCCTTCGTACGATCCATTCTAATTCATTCGTACGATCCATTCTAATTCATTCGCGCAATCTATTCTAATTCATTCGTACGATCCATTCTAATTCATTCGTACGATCCATTCTAATTCATTCATACAATCCATTCTAATTTATTCGCACGAATGTATCCATTCTAATTCATTCGTACGATCCATTCTAATTCATTAATATGATCCATTCTAATTCATTCGTACGATCCATTCTAATTCATTCGTAGGATCCATTCTAATTCATTCGTACAATCTATTCTATTTCATTCGTACAATCCATTCTTACTCATTCGTATGATCCATTCTAATTCATTCGGACGAATGTATCCATTCTAATTTATTCGTACGATCCATTCTAATTCATTAGTACGATCTATTCTAATTCATTCGTATGATCCATTCTTACTCATTCGTATGATCCATTCTAATTCATTCGTACGATCCATTCTAATTCATTCGTACGATCGATTCTAATTCATTCGCACTATCCATTCTAATTCATTCATACGATCCATTCTAATTCATTCGTATGATCCATTCTAATTTATTCGTTCAAATATATCCATTCTAATTCATTCGTCCGATCCATTCTAATTCATTCGCACGATCCATTCTATTTCATTCGCACGAATGTGTCCATTCTAATTCATTTGCACGATCCATTCTAATTCATTCCTATGATCTATTCTAATTCATTCGTACGATCCATTCTATTTCATTCTAATTCATTCGTACGATCCATTCTACGATCCATTCTAATTCATTCGTATATTCCATTCTAATTCATTAGGACGATCCAAGTTAATGAATTAGAATGGATCGTACGATCCAATCTAATTCATTCATACGATCCATTCTTACTCATTCGTATGATTCATTCTAATTCAATCGTACGATCCATTCTAATTCATTCGTACGATCCATTCTAATTCCTTCGTACGATCCATTCTAATTCATTCGTACGATCCATTCTAATTCATTCGTACGATCCATTCTAATTTCTTCGTACGATCCATTCTAATTCATTCGTACGATCCATTCTAATTCATTCGCGCAATCTATTCTAATTCATTCGTACGATCCATTCTTATTCATTCGTACGATCCATTCTAATTCATTCATATAATCCATTCTAATTTATTCGCACGAATGTATCCATTCTAATTCATTCGTATGATCCATTCTAATTCATTCTAATTCATTCGTACGATCCATTCTAATTCATTCGCACGAATGTATCCATTCTAGTTCATTCGTACGATCCATTCTAATTCATTCGTACGATCCATTCTAATTCATTCGCACGATCCATTCTAATTCATTCGTATGATCCATTCTAATTCATTCATACGATCCATTCTAATTCATTCGTACGATCCATTCTAATTCATTCGCACAAATGTATCCATTCTAATTCATTCGTACGATCCATTCTAATTCAATCGCACGATCCATTCTAATTCATTCATACGATCCATTCTAATTCATTCACACGAATGTATCCATTCTAATTCATTCATTCGATCCATTCTAATTCATTCGTACGATCCATTCTAATTCACTCATACGATCCATTCTAATACATTCATACGATTCATTCTAATTCATTTGCACGAATATATCCATTCTAATTCATTCGTAAGATCCATTCTAATTCCTTCGTACGATCCATTCTAATTCATTCGTACGATCTATTCTAATTCATTCGTCCGATCCATTCTAATTCATTCGCACGAATGTATCCATTCTAATTCATTCGTACGATCCATTCTAATTCATTCATACGATCCATTCTAATTCATTCGTACGATCCATTCTAATTCATTCGCACGAATGTATCCATTCTAGTTCATTCGTACGATCCATTCTAATTCATTCGTACGATCCATTCTAATTCATTCGCACGACCCATTCTAATTCATTCGTACGATCCATTCTAATTCATTCATACGATCCATTCTAATTCATTCGTACGATCCATTCTAATTTATTCGCGCAAATGTATCCATTCTAATTCATTCGTACGATCCATTCTAATTCATTCGCACGATCCATTCTAATTCATTCGTACGATCCATTCTAATTCTTTCACACGATCCATTCTAATTCATTCGTAGGATCCATTCTAATTCATTCGCACGATCCATTCTATTTCATTCGTACGATCCATTCTAATTCATTCATACGATCCATTCTAATTCATTCGTACGATCCATTCTAATTCATTCGCACAAATGTATCTATTCTAATTCATTCGTACGATCTATTGTAATTCATTCGCACGATCCATTCTAAATCATTCGTACGATCTATTCTAATTCATTCGCACGATCTGTTCTTATTCATTCGCACAATCCATTCTAATTCATTCGCACGAATGTATCCATTCTAATTCATTCGTACGATCCATTCTAATTCATTCGTACGATCCATTCTAATTCATTCGTAAGATCCATTCTAATTAATTCGTATGATCCATTCTAATTCATTCGTACGATCCATTCTAATTCATTCATACAATCCATTCTAATTCATTCGTACGATCCATTCTAATTCACTCATTCGATCCATTCTAATACATTCATACGATCCATTCTAATTTATTTGCACGAATATATCCATTGTAATTTATTCGTACGATCCATTCTAATTCCTTCATACGATCCATTCTAATTCATTCGTTCCATTCTAATTCATTCGTACGATCCATTCTAATTCCTTCGTACGATCCATTCTAATTCATTCGTACGATCCATTCTAATTCATTTGTACAATCTATTCTAATTCATTCGTACGAATGGATACATTCGTGTGAATGAATTAGAATGGATCGTACGAATGAGTAAAATGGATCGTACGAATGAAATAGAATGGATTGCATGAATGAATTAGAATGGATCGTACGAATGAATTAGAATGGATCGTGTGAAAGAATTAGAATGGATTGTATGAATGAATTAGAATGGATCGTATGAATGAATTAGAATGGATCGTACTAGGATCCATTCTAATTCATTCGTACAATCTATTCTATTTCATTCGTACGATCTATTCTTACTCATTCGTATGATCCATTCTAATTCATTCGGACGAATGTATCCATTCTAATTTATTCGTACGATCCATTCTAATTCATTCATACGATCCACTCTAATTCATTCGTACGATCCATTCTTACTCATGCGTATGATCCATTCTAATTCATTCGTACGATCCATTCTAATTCATTCGTACGATCGATTCTAATTCATTCGCACTATCCATTCTAATTCATTCGTACGATCCATTCTAAATCATTCGTATGATCAATTCTAATTTATTCGTTCAAATATATCCATTCTAATTCATTCGTACGATCCATTCTAATTCATTCGCAAAATCCATTCTAGTTCATTCGCACGAATGTATCCATTCTAATTCATTTGCACGATCCAGTCTAATTCATTCCTATGATCTATTCTAATTCATTCGTACGATCCATTCTAATTCATTCTAATTCATTCGTACGATCCATTCTACGATCCATTCTAATTCATTAGTATATTCCATTCAAATTCATTAGCACGATCCATGCTAATGAATTAGAATGGATCGTATGATCCAATCTAATTCATTCATACGAACCATTCTTACTCATTCGTATGATCAATTCTAATTCAATCGTATGATCTATTCTAATTCATTCGTACGATCCATTTTAATTCCTTCGTACGATCCATTCTAATTCATTCGTACGATCCATTCTAATTCATTCGTACGATCCATTCTAATTCCTTTGTACGATCCATTCTAATTCATTCGTACGATCCATTCTAATTCATTCGCGCAATCTATTCTAATTCATTCGTACGATCCATTCTAATTCATTCGTACGATCCATTCTAATTCATTCATACAATCCATTCTAATTTATTCGCACGAATGTATCCATTCTAATTCATTCGTACGATTATATTCTAATTCATTAATATGATCCATTCTAATTCATTCGTACGATCCATTCTAATTCATTCGTAGGATCCATTCTAATTCATTCGTACAATCTATTCTATTTCATTCGTACAATCCATTCTTACTCATTCGTATGATCCATTCTAATTCATTCGGACGAATGTATCCATTCTAATTTATTCGTACGATCCATTCTAATTCATTAGTACGATCTATTCTAATTCATTCGTATGATCCATTCTTACTCATTCGTATGATCCATTCTAATTCATTCGTACGATCCATTCTAATTCATTCGTATGATCGATTCTAATTCATTCGCACTATCCATTCTAATTCATTCGTACGATCCATTCTAATTCATTCGTATGATCCATTCTAATTTATTCGTTCAAATATATCCATTCTAATTCATTCGTACGATCCATTCTAATTCATTCGCACGATCCATTCTAATTCATTCGCACGAATGTATCCATTCTAATTCATTTGCACGATCCATTCTAATTCATTCCTATGATCTATTCTAATTCATTCGTACGATCCATTCTATTTCATTCTAATTCATTCGTACGATCCATTCTACGATCCATTCTAATTCATTCGTATATTCCATTCTAATTCATTAGGACGATCCATGCTAATGAATTAGAATGGATCGTACGATCCAATCTAATTCATTCATACGATCCTTTCTTACTCATTCGTATGATTCATTCTAATTCAATCGTACGATCCATTCTAATTCATTCGTACGATCCATTCTAATTCCTTCGTACAATCCATTCTAATTCATTCGTACGATCCATTCTAATTCATTCGTACGATCCATTCTAATTCCTTCGTACGATCCATTCTAATTCATTCGTACGATCCATTCTAATTCATTCACGCAATCTATTCTAATATATTCGTACGATCCATTCTTATTCATTCGTACGATCCATTCTAATTCATTCATATAATCCATTCTAATTTATTCGCACGAATGTATCCATTCTAATTCATTCGTACGATCCATTCTAATTCATTCTAATTCATTCGTATGATCCATTCTAATTCATTCGCACGAATGTATCCATTCTAGTTCATTCGTATGATCCATTCTAATTCATTCGTACAATCCATTCTAATTCATTCGCACGATCCATTCTAATTCATTCGTATGATCTGTTGGGGGTAGCTGAAATCTGCCCTGGAGTTCGCCCCCCCCCCCCCCCCGTGCTCACCAAATCACCTTGACAGGGAGCGAGATCCACATTGGGCTGAAGGGGCTTAGGCCAAGGGCACTCATAGGAGCTCGCCTAAGCTCGCTGGAGCTCACCTGAGCTCGCCCAGGAGCTCGCCTAAGCTCATTCAGGAGCTCGCCTAAGCTCTCTCAGGAGCTCGCCTAAGCTCGCCCCGGAGCTCACCTAAGCTCTCTCAGGAGCTCGCCTAAGCTCGCCCCGGAGCTCGCCTAAGCTCTCTCAGGAGCTCACCCAAACTCGTTCAGGAGCTCGCCTAAGCTCTCTCAGGAGCTCGCCCAAGCTCGCTCAGGAGTTCGCCAAGCTCGTTCAGAAGTTCGCCTAAGCTCTCTCAGGAGTTCGCCAAGCTCGCTCAGGAGCTCGCTTAGCTCGCTTCGGAGCTCGCCCCGACCCCTGTTTATCGAAGAGGTTGCCCCCGCGAGGTCCGACTCTTGATAAATATGGGCAAAAGGGCGGAGCAGTGCCGGGCGAGCTAGCCTTTGCTTCCTCCCTGAGACCGCCCGGACTTGAACATTCCAGAATGGCCACCTGGCCGCGACAAGAAAGATGCCCTCCCCCACTCAAACCGCCTGGCAGGCTTGACGACAGAATATCAGGGCGCGAGTACCAAGGACTGTCAGACCCACGCGAGCCAGAACGTGGGGGTCTAGAAGGCCCTGGAAGAATCTCCACGTGTCGGGGCACGGTAGGTCGCCGATTGCTATAAATGCTCACCCCCAGGCTCCATAGTAGAGGTTCGAAATCCTTTTCCCTACCACTTTGGTATACCACAGCTCGCCGTTGTGCCACCGTGACTGACTTGAGCGTCGGAGGGTCTACGCTCCTAAGGGAGCCAGCCGTTCTCACGTTCTCTTTTCTTTGTCTTGCAGGCAGCCCGCACGGACCAGCGAAAAATCCCCCGAACATTTGGCACCGTCTGTGGGATCTTCGACTGGTTCCTGCGAGAACGCCCACGGCCACGCGGTTGAGCACCGTTCGCTCTCGTAACCCCAAAGATGGCTTCGGCAACAAGGGGACGCGGGCGACCGAGGACCCGCGCAAGGTCTGCGCTCGGCGAACCTCCTGTTGAGACCCCTCAGCCCCAGGTCCCGCTCAGTGACCAGCTCTTGTTGGAGATATTGGCCACCCAGCGGACCATGATGGAGGAACTGACGCGACTGCGTCAGGTTTCGGCGGCCAGCCGACGCTCCGGGCCGGCGAATACGGCACCTCCGGTGCGACCACCAGCGTCAACATCGCGTCCGCCCACGACCGTTCCGGCGCGGCAGGGTTCCCGCCAGGAACCCCCGGTCGAGAGAGCGGCCATGCGCGGGATGCCAGAAACCCCACTTACGAGGCTGCAGAAGCTGGTGACCCAACGGTCTAGCAACCAGGCGACCTCGCGGGCGACCATCCCTCGCCGCCGTAGCCAGAGCGCCGATTCTAACGAGTCGGAGGCAAGATCTCTAGAGCGGGATCGCGACCCGCACCATCGGCAACGTGGGAAAGAGCCCGCGGTGGCTACGCCTTCCGAAGCTCGAGAGGCAACAGCCTCCCACGGACCAACCGCCGCGCTGAAAGAATCCGCGGGCGAACAGCGAGGAGGCCACCGAGCGGCAGCCCCCGAGGGTTACCGCGGGGCGGATCCGAACCTCCCTCGAGGGAGCGTGCTCGGCCGCCTAGGACCTGCGCAGCAGCCTGTGGGAGTTTTCCCCGGGCACTGGCAGCGGCCTAACGCGACGGTAGACCTGCTGGAGGACCTCGCCGCCCACGGGGGTAGCTCGCCCTTCACAAGCGAGGTGCACCAAGGAGGGTTCCCACACCACTGGACCCCCCCGAAGTTTGTATTGTTCGACGGGTCGCAGGATCCCGTTGACCATCTCTTGGCCTACAGAAAGCTTCTGTTTTTCCGGGACCAAGACCACGTCTTGTGCCGAGCTTTCCCGAGCAGCTTGACGGGCTCGGCGTTGAATTGGCTCCACAAATTGCCGTCGGGAACCATTCCAGACTTCCCAACTCTCTCCAGGTTGTTTCTGGAGCAGTACCGTTGCAACAAACAGCCCCCTAAGAGGATCGAGTCCCTCTTCACTTTGACCATGGGAGACCGCGAAACTCTTCGAAGCTTTGCGATGCGCTTCTGAAGCGCCTACCTCGCTCTGGAGGACGCTGTCGGCCAAGATCTCACGACGATGAGCGCATTCCGGAACGCCCTCCCCGAGGGAAGCAAGCTTCATGACGCCCTGGTAATCAAGGATCCCCGCACGATCGTGGAGCTATTCGCCCTTGTCCAGCAGCACATCAGGCTCGAGGATGCGGTGTTAGACCGGAAGGGAGAGGCAGTCGAGCAACGACCTCCTCCGGCTCTGCGACCTCTCTTCGTTAAGACCGTGGGGAGGCGGGAGGTGCCACAGGTGGCACCTTCGCCCGGACCGCCCGCAGCTCCTGCCGTATAGCCCGCGGAAGCCCCCCCCGGTGGTCGCTGGAAGGCCGGCGAACTGGCGCCTGCCTCCGGGACCTGGGGAGCGGGATTTCACCGAACGACGGAGGTTTCAGCAAAGAAGTTAGCTCGGAAGCTCGGCGCAGAAAAGAGCCCGCATGATCTATAATGTGCAGTCTGCCGTTGTGCGGACTTAAAGCAAGACCGGGATCCTCAGAGACAGCCAGTGGGTGACCTTGAGCTTCCCGGGGTAGTCCGCCGTTGTGCGGACTTAAAGCAAGACCGGGATCCTCAGAGGCAGCTAGTGGGCGACCTTGAGCTTCCCGGGGTAGTCCACCGTTGTGCGGACTTAAAGCAAGACCGGGATCCTCAGAGGCAGCCAGTGGGCGACCTTGAGCTTCCCGGGGTAGTCCGCCGTTGTGCGGACTTAAAGCAAGACCGGGATCCTCAGAGGCAGCCAGTGGGCGACCTTGAGCTTCCCGGGGTAGTCCGCCGTTGTGCGGACTTAAAGCAAGACCGGGATCCTCAGAGGCAGCCAGTGGGCGACCTTGAGCTTCCCGGGGTAGTCTGCCGTTGTGCGGACTTAAAGCAAGACTGGGATCCTCAGAGGCAGCCAGTGGGCGACCTTGAGCTTCCCGGGGCAGTCTGTCGTCGTGCGGACTTAAAGCAAGACCGGGATCCTCAGAGGCAGCCAGTGGGCGACCTTGAGATTCCCGGGGAAGTCTGCTGCCTAGTGGACTCTAAACCTAACCAGGATCCTTCACATTCACCTGCCATGAACGGAAGCATCCTGGCATTGGCATACCCCTCGAAGGGCGAGCCCGCCAAATAGGATCATCGAGGGAAATTAACCGGGCAGAGGGCAGCTAGCACTTATTAGTTTCCTTTTAAAATAAAAATGCTTTAAGTCTCTGAGTGTAGGGAAGTTGTTGAAGTCTTTTGGTTCGCTTTTCGTTTTACGGGCTCAGAGACTAATTGGGTTTTAGCGAGCATGCCGAGTTTTTCATTTGCATATACTTTAAAGTAAAAAAAGGTTGAATCGAATTAGCTGCCTCGCCCGGGGTATCACTCTCGAGATTTGGGGCGATACTTTAAGGTGGAGCGACCGTTGGAGATTTGGGGCGATATCCAAGTCACAAAATCGCCCACGGCTGGTGCCCACAGCTCGCCCGACGCAGACCCTGACCGCATGTGACAAGCTCGCACCGGAAGGAGATCGCTCGTGGCTGACGCTCCCGGCCCGCCCAGCGTTTGAGAAATACTGGCAGTCAAAGCTCTCGGCACAGACCGCCCACGGTAGGTGCCCGCAGCTCGCTCGAGGCAGACCCTGACCGCATGTGACAAGCTCGCATCGGAAGGAGATAGCTCATGGCTAATGCTCGTGGCCCGCCCGACGTTTGTGAAGTACTGGCAGTCAAAGCTCTCGGCGCAGACCGCCCACGGCAGGTGCCCGCAGCTCGCCCGACGCAGACCCTGACCGTGTGTGACAAGCTCGCACCGGAAGGAGATCGCTCGCGGCTGACGCTCCCGGCCAGCCCAGCGTTTGAGAAATACTGGCAGTCAAAGCTCTCGGCGCAGACCGCTCGCGGCTGGTGCCCGCAGCTCGCCCGACGCAGACCCTGACCGCGTATGACGGGCTCGCACCGAAAGGAGATCGCTCGCGGCTGACGCTCCCGGCCCGCCCGACGTTTGTGAAGTACTGGCAGTCAAAGCTCTCAGTGCAGACCGCACACGGTTGGTGCCCGCATCTCCCCAGGTGGAGGTCGCAAGTGACTAGAACTCCCAATTCGACCGTCGTGTGCAATAAGACTCCTGAGCAAGCGACAAAGTCTCCTTGGTCGCTCCCTCAGGAGGGGGCAATGTTGGGGGTAGCTGAAATCTGCCCTGGAGTTCGCCCCCCCCCCCCCCCCCCCCCCCCCGTGCTCACCAAATCACCTTGACAGGGAGCGAGATCCATATTGGGCTGAAGGGGCCTAGGCCAAGGGCACTCATAGGAGCTCGCCTAAGCTCGCTGGAGCTCGCCTGAGCTCGCCCAGGAGCTCGCCTAAGCTCATTCAGGAGCTCGCCTAAGCTCTCTCAGGAGCTCGCCTAAGCTCGCCCCGGAGCTCGCCTAAGCTCTCTCAGGAGCTCGCCAAAGCTCGCCCCGGAGCTCGCCTAAGCTCTCTCAGGAGCTCGCCTAAGCTCTCTCAGGAGCTCGCCTAAGCTCTCTCAGGAGCTCGCCCAAGCTCGCTCAGGAGTTCGCCAAGCTCGTTCAGAAGTTCGCCTAAGCTCTCTCAGGAGTTCGCCAAGCTCGCTCAGGAGCTCGCTTAGCTCGCTCAGGAGCTCGCTTAGCTCGCTCAGGAGCTCGCTTAGCTCGCTCCGGAGCTCGCCCCGACCCCTGTTTATCGAAGAGGTTGCCCCCGTGAGGTCCGACTCTTGATAAATATGGGCGAAAGGGCGGAGCAGTGCCGGGCGAGCTAGCCTTTGCCTCCTCCCTGAGACCGCCCGGACTTGAACATTCCAGAATGGCCACCTGGCCGCGACAAGAAAGATGCCCTCCCCCACTCAAACCGCCTGGCAGGCTTGACGACAGAATGTCAGGGTGCGAGTACCAAGGACTGTCAGACCCACGCGAGCCAGAACGTGGGGGTCTAGAAGGCCCTAGAAGAATCTCCACGTGTCGGGGCACGGTAGGTCACCGATTGCTATAAATGCTCACCCCCAGGCTCCATAGTAGAGGTTCGAAATTCTTTTCCCTACCACTTTGGTATACCACAGCTCGCCGTTGTGCCACCGTGACTGACTTGAGCGTCGGAGGGTCTGCGCTCCTAAGGGAGCCAGCCGTTCTCACGTTCTCTTTCCTTTGTCTTGCAGGCAGCCCGCACGGACCAGCGAAAAATCCCCCGAACATGATCCATTCTAATTCATTCATACGATCCATTCTAATTCATTCGTACTATCCATTCTAATTCATTCGCACAAATGTATCCATTCTAATTCATTCATACGATCCATTCTAATTCAATCGCACGATCCATTCTAATTCATTCATACGATCCATTCTAATTCATTCACACGAATGTATCTATTCTAATTCATTCATTCGATCCATTCTAATTCATTCGTACGATCCATTCTAATTCACTCATACGATCCATTCTAATACATTCATACGATTCATTCTAATTCATTTGCACGAATATATCCATTCTAATTCATTCGTACGATCCATTCTAATTCCTTCGTACGATCCATTCTAATTCATTCGTACGATCCATTCTAATTCATTCGTCCGATCCATTCTAATTCATTCGCACGAATGTATCCATTCTAATTCATTCGTACGATCCATTCTAATTCATTCATACGATCCATTCTAATTCATTCGTACGATCCATTCTAATTCATTCGCATGAATGTATCCATTCTAGTTCATTCGTACGATCCATTCAAATTCATTCGTACGATCCATTCTAATTCATTCGCACGATCCATTCTAATTCATTCGTACGATCCATTCTAATTCATTCATACGATCCATTCTAATTCATTCGTACGATCCATTCTTATTTATTCGCACAAATGTATCCATTCTAATTCATTCGTACGATCCATTCTAATTCATTCGCACGATCCATTCTAACTCATTCGTACGATCAATTCTAATTCTTTCACACGATCCATTCTAATTCATTCGTACGATCCATTCTAATTCATTCACACGATCCATTCTATTTCATTCGTACGATCCATTCTAATTCATTTATACGATCCATTCTAATTCATTCGTACGATCCATTCTAATTCATTCGCACAAATGTATCCATTCTAATTCATTCGTACGATCCATTCTAATTCATTCGCAGGATCCATTCTAATTCATTCGTACGATCTATTCTAATTCATTCGCACAATTTGTTCTTATTCATTCGCACAATCCATTCTAATTCATTCGCACGAATGTATCCATTTTAATTCATTCGTACGATCCATTCTAATTCATTCGTACGATCCATTCTAATTCATTCGTATGATCCATTCTAATTAATTCATATGATCCATTCTAATTCATTCGTACGATCCATTCTAATTCATTCATACAATCCATTCTAATTCATTCGTACGATCCATTCTAATTCACTCATACGATCCATTCTAATACATTCATACGATCCATTCTAATTCATTTGCATGAATATATCCATTGTAATTTATTCGTACGATCCATTCTAATTCCTTCGTACGATCCATTCTAATTCATTCATACGATCTATTCTAATTCATTCGTACGATCCATTCTAATTTATTCGTACGATCCATTCTAATTCCTTCGTACGATCCATTCTAATTCATTCGTACGATCCATTCTAATTCATTCGTACAATCTATTCTAATTCATTCGTACGAATGGATACATTCGTGTGAATGAATTAGAATGGATCGTACGAATGAGTAAAATGGATCGTACGAATGAAATAGAATGGATTGCATGAATGAATTAGAATGGATCGTACGAATGAGTTAGAATGGATCGTGTGAAAGAATTAGAATGGATTGTATGAATGAATTAGAATGGATCGTATGAATGAATTAGAATGGATCGTACTAGGATCCATTCTAATTCATTCGTACAATCTATTCTATTGCATTCGTACGATCCATTCTTACTCATTCGTATGATCCATTCTAATTCATTCGGACGAATGTATCCATTCTAATTTATTCGTACGATCCATTCTAATTCATTCGTACGATCCACTCTAATTCATTCGTACGATCCATTCTTACTCATTCGTATGATCCATTCTAATTCATTCGTACGATCCATTCTAATTCATTCGTACGATCGATTCTAATTCATTCGCACTATCCATTCTAATTCATTCGTACGATCCATTCTAATTCATTCGTATGATCCATTCTAATTTATTCGTTCAAATATATCCATTCTTATTCATTCGTACGATCCATTCTAATTCATTCGCACGATCCATTCTAGTTCATTCGCACGAATGTATCCATTCTAATTCATTTGCACGATCCAGTCTAATTCATTCCTATGATCTATTCTAATTCATTCGTACGATCCATTCTAATTCATTCTAATTCATTCGTACGATCCATTCTACGATCCATTCTAATTCATTAGTATATTCCATTCAAATTCATTAGCACGATCCATGCTAATGAATTAGAATGGATCGTACGATCCAATCTAATTCATTCATACGAACCATTCTTACTCATTCGTATGATCCATTCTAATTCAATCGTATGATCTATTCTAATTCATTCGTACGATCCATTCTAATTCCTTCGTACGATCCATTCTAATTCATTCGTACGATCCATTCTAATTCATTCGTACGATCCATTCTAATTCCTTTGTACGATCCATTCTAATTCATTCGTACGATCCATTCTAATTCATTCACGCAATCTATTCTAATTCATTCGTACGATCCATTCTAATTCATTCGTACGATCCATTCGAATTCATTCATACAATCCATTCAAATTTATTCGCACGAATGTATCCATTCTAATTCATTCGTACGATCCATTCTAATTCATTCGCACAATCTATTCTAATTCATTCATACGATCCATTCTAATTCATTCGCACGAATGTATCCATTCTAATTCATTCATACGATCCATTCTACTTCATTCGTACTATCCGTTCTAATTCACTCATACGATCCATTCTAATTCATTCATACGATCCATTCTAATTCATTTACACGAATATATCCATTCTAATTCATTCGTACGATCCATTCTAATTCCTTCGTACGATCCATTCTAATTCCTTCGTACGATCCATTCTATTTCATTCGTATGATCCATTCTAATTCCTTCGTACGATCCATTCTAATTCCTTCGTATCCATTCTAATTCACTCATACGATCCATTCTAATTCCTTCATATCCATTCTAATTCACTCATACGATCCATTCTAATTCATTCGCATGAATGTATCCATTCTAATTCATTCGTACGATCAGTTCTAATTCATTTACAAAATCTATTCTAATTCATTCATAAGATCCATTCTAATTAATTCACACGAATGTATCCATTCTAATTCATTCATACGATCCATTCTAATTCATTCGTACGATCCATTCTAATTCACTCATACGATCCATTCTAATACATTCATACGATCCATTCTAATTCATTTGCACGAATATATCCATTCTAATTCATTCGTACGATCCATTCTAATTCCTTCGTACAATACATTCTAATTTATTCGTACGATCTATTCTAATTCATTCGTACGATCCATTCTAATTCATTCGTACGATCCATTCTAATTCCTTCATACGATCCATTCTAATTCATTCGTACGATCCATTCTAATTCATTCATACAATCCATTCTAATTCTTTCACACGATCCATTCTAATTCATTCGTATGATCCATTCTAATTCATTCGTGCAATCCATTCTATTTCATTCGTATGATCCATTATTACTCATTCGTATGATCCATTATAATTCATTCACACGAATGTATCCATTCGTACGAATGAATTAGAATAGATTGTACGAATGAATTAGAATGGATCGTACGAATGAATTAGAATGGATCGTACGAAGGAATTAGAATGGATCGTACGAATGAATTAGAATGGATATATTCATGCAAATGAATTAGAATGGATCGTATGAATGTATTAGAATGGATCGTATGAGTGAATTAGAATGGATCGTACGAATGAATTAGAATGGATCGTATGAATGAATTAGAATGGATACATTCGTGCGAATGAATTAGAATTGATCGTACGAATGAATTAGAATGGATCGTGCGAATGAATTAGAATGGATCGTACGAATGAATTAGAATAGATCGTACGAATGAACTAGAATGGATACATTCGTGCGAATGAATTAGAATGGATCGTACGAATGAATTAGAATGGATCGTACGAATGAATTAGAATGGATCTTACGAATGAATTAGAATGGATCGTACGAATGAATTAGAATGGATCGTACGAATGAATTAGAATGGATACATTCATGCGAATGAATTAGAATGGATCGGACTAATGAATTAGAATGGATCATATGAATGAATTAGAATGGATCAAATGAATGAATTAGAATGGTTACATTCATGCGAATGAATTAGAATGGATCGTACGAATGGATTAGAATGGAAACATTCGAGCGAATGAATTAGAATGGATCGTACGAATGAATTAGAATGGATCGTACGAATGGATTAGAATGGATCCTACGAATGGATTAGAATGGATACCCTTGTGCATATGAATTAGAATGGATCGTACGAATGAATTAGAATGGATCATATTAATGAATTAGAATGGATCGTACGAATGAATTAGAATGGATACATTCGTGCACGATCCATTCTAATTCATTCGAACGAATGTATCCATTCTAATTCATTCGTACGATCCATTCTTATTCATTAATATGACCAATTCTAATTCATTCGTACAATCCATTCTAATTCATATGCACAAAGGTATCCATTCTAATTCATTCGTACGATCCATTCTAATTCAGGATCGTACGAATGAATTAGAATGGATATATTCGTGCGAATGAATTAGAATTGATCGTATGAATGAATTAGAATGGATCGTGCGAATGAATTAGAATGGATCGTACGAATGAATTGGAATGGATCGTACGAATGAACTAGAATGGATACATTCGTGCGAATGAATTAGAATGGATCGTACGAATGAATTAGAATGGATCGTACGAATGAATTAGAATGGATCTTAAGAATGAATTAGAATGGATCGTACGAATGAATTAGAATGGATCGTACGAATGAATTAGACTGGAAACATTTGTGCGAATGAATTAGAATGGATCGGACGAATGAATTAGAATGGATTGTACGAATGAATTAGAATGGATCAAATGAATGAATTAGAATGGTTACATTCATGCGAATGAATTAGAATGGATCATACGAATGGATTAGAATGGATCGTACGAATGGATTAGAATGGATTCATTCGAGCGAATGAATTAGAATGGATCGTATGAATGAATTAGAATGGATCGTACGAATGGATTAGAATGGATCCTACGAATGGATTAGAATGGATACCTTTGTGCGTATGAATTAGAATGGATCGTATGAATGAATTAGAATGGATCATATTAATGAATTTGAATGGATCGTACTAATGAATTAGAATGGATACATTCGTGCGAATGAATTAGAATGGATCGTGCGAATCAATTAGACTGGATCGTGCGAATGAATAAGAATAGATCATACGAATGAATTAGAATGGATCGTACGAATTAATCAGAATGGATACATTCGTGCGAATGAATTAGAATGGATTGTATGAATGAATTAGAAAGGATCGTACGAATGAATTATAATGGATCATACAAATTAATTAGAATGGATCATACGAATGAATTAGAATGGATCATATGAATGAATTAGAATGGATCGTACGAATGAATTAGAATAGATACATTCGTGCGAATGAATTAGAATGGATTCTGCGAATGAATAAGAACAGATCGTGCGAATGAATTAGAATGGATCGTACGAATGAAGTAGAATGGATCGTGCGAATGAATTAGAATGGATCGTACGAATGAATTAGAATGGATACATTTGTGCGAATGAATTAGAATGAATCGTACGAATAAAATAGAATGGATCGTATGAATGAATTAGAATGGATCGTACGAATGAATTAGAATGGATCGTGCGAATGAATTAGAATAGATCGTACGAATGAATTAGAATGGATCGTACGAATGAACTAGAATGGATACATTCGTGCGAATGAATTAGAATAGATCGTACGAATGAATTTGAATGGATCATACGAATGAATTAGAATGGATCTTACGAATGAATTAGAATGGATCGTACGAATGAATTAGAATGGATCATACGAATGAATTAGAATGGATACATTCGTGTGAATGAATTAGAATGGATCGGACGAATGAATTAGAATGGATCATACGAATGAATTAGAATAGATCGTACGAATGAATTAGAATGGATCGTACGAATAAATTAGAATGGATCATACGAATGAGTAAGAATGGATCATACGAATGAAATAGAATAGATTGTACGAATGAATTAGAATGGATCCTACGAATGAATTAGAATGGATCGTGTGAAAGAATTAGAATGGATTGTATGAATGAATTAGAATGGATCGTATGAATGAATTAGAATGGATCGTGCGAATGAATTCGAATGGATCGTACGAATTCATTCTAATTCATTCATACAATCCATTCTAATTCTTTCACACGATCCATTCTAATTCATTCGTACGTTCCATTCTAATTCATTAGCACGATCCATGCTAATTTATTCGTTCGATCAATTCTAATTCATTAGCACGATCCATTCTAATTCATTCGTACGATCCATTCTAATTCATTCGCACGATCCATTCTAATTCATTCATAGGATCCATTCTAATTCATTCATACGATCTATTCTAATTCTTTCGCACGAATGTATCCATTCTAATTCATTCGCACGAATGTATCCATTCTAATTCATTCATACGATCCATTCTAATTCATTCGTATGATCCATTCTAATTCATTCATACGATCTATTCTAATTCATTCATACAATCCATTCTAATTCTTTCGCACGATCCATTCTAATTCATTCGTATGATCCATTCTAATTCCTTCGCACAATCCATTCTATTTCATTCGTACGATCCATTCTTACTCATTGGTATGATCCATTCTAATTCATTCGCACGAATGTATCCATTCTAATTCATTCGTACGAATCCATTCTAATTCATTCGTACAATCTATTCTATTTCATTCGTACGATCCATTCTTACTCATTCGTATGATCCATTCTAATTCATTCGCACGAATGTATCCATTCTAAATCATTCGTACGATCCATTCTAATTCATTCGTACGATCCATTCTAAATCATTCGTACAATCCATTCTATTTCATTCGTACGATCAATTCTAATTCATTAGCACGATCCATTCTAATTCATTCGTACGATCCATTCAAATTCATTCGCACGATCCATTCTAATTCATTCGTACAATCCATTCTATTTCATTCGTACGATCCATTCTTACTCATTGGTATGATCCATTCTAATTCATTCGCACGAATGTATCCATTCTAATCCATTCATACGATCCATTCTAATCCATTCGTACGATCCATTCTAGATACATTCGTCCGAATGAATTAGAATGGATCATACGAATGAGTAAGAATGGATCGTACGAATGAAATAGAATAGATTGTACGAATGAATTAGAATGGATCCTATGAATGAATTAGAATAGATCGTGTGAAAGAATTAGAATGGATTGTATGAATGAATTAGAATGAATTCGTACGATCCATTCGAATTCATTCGCATGATCCATTCTAATTCATTCATACGATCCATTCTAATTCATTCATACAATCCATTCTAATTCTTTCACACGATCCATTCTAATTCATTCGTAGGATCCATTCTAATTCATTCGTGTAATCTATTCTATTTCATTCGTACGATCCATTCTTACTCATTCGTATGATCCATTCTAATTCATTCGGACGAATGTATCCATTCTAATTTATTCGTACGATCCATTCTAATTCATTCGTACGATCCATTCTAATTCATTCGTACGATCCATTCTAATTCATTCGTAAGATCCATTCTAATTCATTCGTACGATCCATTCTAATTCATTCGTACGATCCATTCTAATTCATTCGCACGAATGTATCCATTCTAGTTCATTCGTATGATCCATTCTAATTCATTCGTATGATCCATTCTAATTCATTCGCACGATCCATTCTAATTCATTCGTACGATCCATTCTAATTCATTCGTACGATCCATTCTAATTCATTCGCACAAATGTATCCATTCTAATTCATTCATACGATCCATTCTAATTCATTCGCACGATCCATTCTAATTCATTCGTACGATCCATTCTAATTCTTTCACACGATCCATTCTAATTCATTCGTACGATCCATTCTAATTCATTCGCACGATCCATTCTAATTCATTCGTACGATCCATTCTAATTCATTCATACGATCCATTCTAATTCATTCGTACGATCCATTCTAATTCATTCGCACAAATGTATCCATTCTAATTCATTCGTACGATCCATTCTAATTCATTCGCACGATCCATTCTAATTCATTGATACGATCCATTCTAATTCATTCGTACGATCCATTCTAATTCATTCGTACGATCCATTCTAATTAATTCGTATGATCCATTCTAATTCATTCGTACGATCCATTCTAATTCATTCATACAATCCATTCTAATTCGTTCGCACGAATGTATCCATTCTAATTAAGTCATACGATCCATTCTAATTCATTCGTATGATCTATTCTTATTCATTTGCACGATCCAGTCTAATTGATTCGCACGATCCAATCTAATTCATTCGCACGAATGTATCCATTCTAATTCATTCGTACGATCCATTCTAATTCATTAATATGATCCATTCTATTTCATTCGTACGATCCATTCTAATTCATATGCACAAAGGTATCCATTCTAATTCATTCGCACGAAAGAATTAGAATGGATTGTATGAAAAAATAGATCGTATGAATGAATTAGAATGGATCGTACTGAAAGAATTAGAATGGATTGTATGAATGAATTAGAATGGATCGTACGAATGAGTAAGAATGGATCGTACGAATGAATTAGAATGGATCATACGAATGAATTAGAATGGATCGTACGAATTAATTAGAATGGATCATACGAATGAAATAGAATGGATCGTACGAAGGAATTAGAATGGATTGTACGAAGTAATTAGAATGGATCGTATGAATGAATTAGAATGGATATATTCGTGCAAATGAATTAGAATGGATCGTATGAATGAATTAGAATGGATCGTATGAGTGAATTAGAACGGATAGTACGAATGAAGTAGAATGGATCGTATGAATGAATTAGAATGGATACATTCGTGCGAATGAATTAGAATGGATCGTATGAATGAATTAGAATGGATCGTACGAATGAATTAGAATGGATCGTGCGAATGAATTAGAATGGATCGTACGAATAAATTAGAATGGATCGTACGAATGAACTAGAATGGATACATTCGTGCGAATGAATTAGAATGGATCGTACGAATGAATTAGAATGGATCGTACGAATGAATTAGAATGGATTTTACGAATGAATTAGAATGGATCGTACGAATGAATTAGAATGGATCATACGAATGAATTAGAATGGATACATTCGTGCGAATGAATTAGAATGGATCGGACGAATGAATTAGAATGGATCGTACGAATGAATTAGAATGGATCAAATGAATGAATTAGAATGGATCGTACGAATAAATTAGAATGGATACATTCGTCCGAATGAATTAGAATGGATCGTACGAATGAATTAGAATGGATCGTACGAATGAATTAGAATGGATCGTACGAATGAATTAGAATGGATACATTCGTATGAATGAATTAGAATGGATCGTACGAATAAATTAGAATGGATCGTACGGAATGAATTAGAATGGATATATTTGAACGAATAAATTAGAATGGATCATACGAATGAATTAGAATGGATCGTACGAATGAATTAGAATGGATAGTGCGAATGAATTAGAATCGATCGTACGAATGAATTAGAATGGATCGTATGAATGAATTAGAATGGATCATACGAATGAGTAAGAATGGATCGTACGAATGAATTAGAATGGATCGTACAAATGAATTAGAATGGATCGTACGAATAAATTAGAATGGATACATTTGTCAGAATGAATTAGAATGGATCATACGAATGAGTAAGAATGGATCGTACGAATGAAATAGAATAGATTGTACGAATGAATTAGAATGGATCCTACGAATGAATTAGAATGGATCGTGTGAAAGAATTAGAATGGATTGTATGAATGAATTAGAATGGATCGTATGAATGAATTAGAATGGATCGTACGAATGGATTAGAATGGGTCGTACGAATGAATTAGAATGGATCGTACGAATGAACTAGAATGGATACATTCGTGCGAATAAATTAGAATGGATCGTACGAATGAATTAGAATGGATCGTACGAATGAATTAGAATAGATCTTACGAATGAATTAGAATGGATCGTACGAATGAATTAGAAAAGATCGTACGAATGAATTAGAATGGATCGTTCAAAGGAATTAGAATGGATCGTACGAATGAATTAGAATGGATCATATGAATGAATTAGAATTGATACATTCGTGCGAATGAATTAGAATGGATTGTACGAATGAATTAGAATGGATCGTACGAATGAATTAGAATAGATTGTGTGAAAGAATTAGAATGGATTGTATGAATGAATTAGAATGGATCATATGAATGAATTAGAATGGATACATTCGTGCGAATGAATTAGAATGGATCGTACGAATGAATTAGAATGGATCGTACGAATGAATTAGAATGGATCGTACGAATGAATTAGAATGGATCGTATGAATGAATTAGAATGGTTACATTCATGCGAATGAATTAGAATGGATCGTACGAATGGATTAGAATGGATACATTCGAGCGAATGAATTAGAATGGATCGTACGAATGAATTAGAATGGATCGTACGAATGGATTAGAATGGATCCTACGAATGGATTAGAATGGATACCTTTGTGCATATGAATTAGAATGGATCGTACGAATGAATTAGAATGGATCATATTTGAATTAGAATGGATCGTGAGAAAGAATTAGAATGGATTGTATGAATGAATTAGAATAGATCGTATGAATGAATTAGAATGGATCGTACGAATGAATTAGAATGGATCGTACGAATGAATTAGAATGGATACATTCGTACGAATGAATTAGAATGGATACATTCGTGCGAAAGAATTACAATAGATCGTATGAATGAATTAAAATAGATCCTATGAATGAATTAGAATGGATCGTGCGAATGAATTAGAATGGATCGTACGAATGAATTTGAATGGATCGTGCTAATGAATTAGAATTGATCGAACGAATGAATTAGCATGGATCGTGCTAATGAATTATTATGGATCGTGCGAATGAATTAGAATGGATCGTACGAATGAATTAGAATGGATCGTACGAATGAACTAGAATGGATTCATTCATGCGAATGAATTAGAATGGATCGTACGAATGAATTAGAATGGATCGTACGAATGAATTAGAATGGATACATTCGTGCGAATGAATTAGAATGGATCGTACGAATGAATTAGAATGGATCGTGCGAATGAATTAGAATGGATCGTACGAATGAATTAGAATGGATTCGTACGAATGAATTAGAATGGATACATTCGTGCGAATGAATTAGAATGGATCGTACGGAATGAATTAGAATGGATTGTATGAATAAATTAGAATGGATCGTACGAATGAATTAGAATGGATCGTACGAATGAATTAGAATGGATCGTACGAATGAATTAGAATGGATACATTCGTATGAATGAATTAGAATGGATCGTATGAATGAATTAGAATGGATCGTACGGAATGAATTAGAATGGATATATTTGAACGAATAAATTAGAATGGATCATACGAATGAATTAGAATGGATCGTACGAATGAATTAGAATAGATAGTGCAAATGAATTAGAATCGATCGTACGAATGAATTAGAATGGATCGTACGAATGAATTAGAATGGATCATACGAATGAGTAAGAATGGATCGTACGAATGAATTAGAATGGATCGTACGAATGAATTAGAATGGATCGTACGAATAAATTAGAATGGATACATTTGTCAGAATGAATTAGAATGGATCATACGAATGAGTAAGAATGGATCATATGAATGAATTAGAATTGATACATTCGTGCGAATGAATTAGAATGGATTGTACGAATGAATTAGAATGGATCGTACGAATGAATTAGAATGGATTGTGTGAAAGAATTAGAATGGATTGTATGAATGAATTAGAATGGATCATATGAATGAATTAGAATGGATACATTCGTGCGAATGAATTAGAATGGATCGTACGAATGAATTAGAATGGATCGTACGAATGAATTAGAATGGATCGTACGAATGAATTAGAATGGATCGTATGAATGAATTAGAATGGTTACATTCATGCGAATGAATTAGAATGGATCGTACGAATGGATTAGAATGGATACATTCGAGCGAATGAATTAGAATGGATCGTACGAATGAATTAGAATGGATCGTACAAATGGATTAGAATGGATCCTACGAATGGATTAGAATGGATACCTTTGTGCATATGAATTAGAATGGATCGTACGAATGAATTAGAATGGATCATATGAATGAATTAGAATGGATCGTGAGAAAGAATTAGAATGGATTGTATGAATGAATTAGAATGGATCATATAAATAAATTCATATGATTGTATGAATAAATTCAGTTGAAGACAAGCAAGTAGTCCTCAATATCCTTGGATTTGAAGAATCACAATTACCGGTTAAGTACCTGGGACTTCCTTTGATTTCCAAAAGATTGAAGCAAATTGACTGCCAAAGTTTGATAGATATGATCAGATTAAAGATTGGATCCTGGAGCAGAAATTTTCTATCTCTTGCGGGTAGAGTTGAATTAATTCGATCGGTTCTGAATTCTCTCCATATCTATTGGTCGGGTATTTTCTCCTTCCCTAAAGCTGTGATTAAAGAGATTGAAAGAATTTTTAGTAGATTCCTTTGGAGTGGACCTTCTCTCTCAAGGAAAATAGTGCCTATTGCATGGAAGCATGTTTGCCTACCTAAATCTGAAGGAGGTCTTGGTCTCAGAGATTTATATACTTGGAATGTTGCAGCCCTCTCGAAGCAAATTTGGAGAATATGTAATAATGAAGATTCACTATGGGTGAGATGGATAAATCATAAATATCTGAAGAGAGACAGTATATGGGACTGTAAAGCTAGCTCCAGAACTTCTGGTGTTTGGAGAGGTATTCTAAATACTAGAAATCAAATCAAGACACTCATATACACTTCTGTTGGTAATGGGGAAAACACAAGTTTTTGGTATGATTTTTGGCTTCCACAAGGGCGCCGTCTAGTGGATCTTTTCAGTGAACGAGCCATTTATGATTTAGGGTTGGAGAAAGATATTAAAGTCAGCCATTTCATTCATGAAGGTAAATGGTTGCTTCCTGCCCCTACCTCTGCTGAACTGATGGACATCTTCACTTTGGTCTCTCAATACCATATTCAAAATTATAATTGCAATGATATAGTGGTTTGGAAGCCCTCACCTGATGGTGTCTATACTACCAAAACAGCTTGGAATGCTATAAGGAATCAAAAACCAAAATTTAAAGAATTCAAGTGGATCTGGCATAGAAGCAAAGTTGAGAAACATGCCTTTTGTCTATGGAGAGCTGTCAAATATAAGCTTCTAACATGTGACAAGCTACATAAGAGAGGGCTGATGGTTCATTCATTATGTACTTTGTGTTGGTCTAACTCTGAATGTCATGATCATCTCTTCTTTGCTTGCTCTTACTCAAGTTGGATCTGGAGGTCCATTCTTTCAAGACTGGGAATTAAAGCTACAAGGCTTGGAAATATCAGGGAAGAGATTGAGAGATTGCAAACTAAATTTTCTGGGAAAGGTATGATAGCTACAATAGCTAAGATTGCGACTGGCTGTGCTGTCTATTACTTGTGGGAGGAGAGAAATAGACGTATTTTTGATCGTACCACTAGGCACAAAAGATATGTACTGGCTTTAATTACTCGAGATGTTCAAATTAGAGTGTTTACTGCCCAGCTTTTTGACATAGACAATCAGGTGAACAGAATTGCTGCAGCTAAATGGGGGTGCTTTCTTTCTCCAATCAGCATCAGCAGTCAGCAAGTTACTTGGCAAAAACCTACTAAAGACTGGATGAAACTAAATACTGATGGTGCTTTAATTTCTGAAACTGCAGGTATTGGTGGTATTTTTCGTAATCATGAAGGTGCTGTTATTAAAGCATATTATGGTCCGTCTAGATACAATGATATTCTCAATGTTGAATTGGATTCTATTGAAGTTGGCATCAATATGACAGTGGATATGCATATTTCTCAGTTATGGATTGAGTCGGACTCCTTGGTAGCTGTCAATAGTATAAAAGGAGAATACTCTATTCCCTGGACAATTCGACAGAAAGTTCAAAGTATTCGAGATCAAATAACCAAGTTTTCAAGAGTGCAGATTACGCACATTTGGCGTGAAGGGAACCAACCAGCTGATATTTTGTCAAAAATGGGAATTAATAGCAGTATTACTACTTCTCTCTATTCGGATGCCTTCAAGGAAAACCTGAGGATTGCTATAGAGCATAATAATGCAGGAAGGAACTATGACAGGGGAATCTGATTGTGTTTGAGGACTGTTAGGGGTGTTTTGATCTAATCTCCAAGCTTTCAAAATGCAGATTTCTTTGTCTTCAAGGGAATCTGATGTTGTGTTTGAGGGTTGTGAGGGGTGTTAATAGCAGTATTACTACTTCTCTCTATTCGGATGCCTTCAAGGAAAACCTGAAGATTGCTATAGAGCATAATAATGCAGGAAGTAACTATGACAGGGGAATCTGATTGTGTTTGAGGACTGTGAGGAGTGTTTTGATCTAATCTCCAAGCTTCCAAAAATGCAGATTTCTTTGTCTTCAAGGGAATCTGTGGATTGCTATGGAGTATAACAATTCCGAAAGGACTATGACAGGGATCTGATGTTGTGTTTGAGGGCTGTGAGGGGTGTTAGTGTTTTGTTGGTGTTTTCTTTTTCTTTCTCCTCTCTCTGATGCCTTATATATAAAAGGCAAGAGCTGTAATGGTTTGCACTATTTTCTAGGGGCGGGGTCCCCAATAAAATCCCCATAGCTTTTATTAAAAAAAAAGAATGGATCGTACGAATTAATTAGAATGGATACATTCGTGCGAATGAATTAGAATAGATTGTATGAATGAATTAGAATGGATCGTACGAATGGATTAGAATGGATCATACGAATTAATTAGAATGGATCATACGAATGAATTAGAATGGATCGTACGAATGAATTAGAATGGATCGTACGAATGAATTAGAATGAATCGTACGAATAAATTAGAATAGATACATTCGTCCGAATGAATTAGAAGGGATCATACGAATGAGTAAGAATGGATCGTACGAATGAAATAGAATGGATTGTACGAATGATTTAGAATGGATCGTACGAATGAGTAAGAATGGATCGTACGAATGAAATAGAATGGATCGTAAGAATGAATTGTATGAATTAGAATGGAACGTACGAATGGATTAGAATGGATCGTACGAATGGATTAGAATGGATACATTCGAGCGAATGAATTAGAATGGATCGTACGGAATGAATTAGAATGGATTGTATGAATGAATTAGAATGGATCGTATGAATTAATTAGAATGGATACATTCGTGCGAATGAATTAGAATGGATTGTATGAATGAATTAGAATGGATCGTACGAATGAATTAGAATGGATCATACGAATTAATTAGAATGGATCATACGAATGAATTAGAATGGACCGTACGAATGAATTAGAATGAATTAGAATGGATCGTACGAATAAATTTGAATGGATCGTACGAATAAATTAGAATGGATACATTCGTCCGAATGAATTAGAATGGATCATACGAATGAGTAAGAATGGATCGTACAAATGAAATAGAATGGATTGTACGAATGATTTAGAATGGATCGTACGAATGAATTAGAATGGATCGTACGAATGATTTAGAATGGATACATTCGTGCGAATGAATTAGAATGGATTATACGAATGAGTAAGAATGGATCGTACGAATGAAATAGAATGGATTGTACGAATGAATTAGAATGGATTCGTACGAATGAATTAGAATGGATACATTCGTGCGAATGAATTAGAATGGATCGTACCAATGAGTAAGAATGGATCGTACGAATGAAATAGAATGGATTGTGCGAATGAATTAGAATGGATCGTACGAATGAATTAGAATGGATCGTACGGATAAATTAGAATGGATCATACGAATTAATTAGAATGGATCGTACGAATGAATTAGAATGGATCGTGCAAATGAATTAGAATGGATCGTACGAATGAATTAGAATGGATCGTACGAATGAATTAGAATGGATCGTACGAATGAATTAGAATGGATACATTTGTGCGAATGAATTAGAGTGGATCGTACGAATGGATTAGAATGGATCGTACGAATGGATTAGAATGGATACATTCGTGCGAATGAATTAGAATGGATTGTATGAATGAATTAGAATGGATCGTACGATCCATTCGAATTCATTCGCACGATCCATTCTAATTCATTCGTACGATCCATTCTAATTCATTCATACGATCCATTCTAATTCATTCGTATGATCCATTCTAATTTATTCGTATATTCCATTCTAAGATCCTACGAATGAATTAGAATGGATCGTACGAATGAATTAGAATGGATCGTCCGAATGAATTAGAATGGATACATTCGTGCGAATGAATTAGAATGGATCGGACGAATGAATTAGAATGGATCGTACGAATGAATTAGAATGGATCAAATGAATGAATTAGAATGGTTACATTTATGCGAATGAATTAGAATGGATTAGAATGGATCGTATGAATGAACTAGAATGGATACATTCGTGCGAATGAATTAGAATGGATCGTACGAATGAATTAGAATGGATCGTACAAATGAATTAGAATGGATCTTACGAATGAATTAGAATAGATCGTACGAATGAATTAGATTGGATCGTACGAATGAATTAGAATGGATACATTCGTGCAAATGAATTAGAATGGATAGGACGAATGAATTAGAATGGATCGTACGAATGAATTAGAATGGATCAAATGAATGAATTAGAATGGTTACATTCATGCGAATGAATTAGAATGGATCGTACGAATGGATTAGAATGGATCGTACGAATGGATTAGAATGGATGCATTCAAGCGAATGAATTAGAATGGATCGTACGAATGAATTAGAATGGATCGTACGAATGGATTAGAATGGATCCTACGAATGGATTAGAATAGATACCTTTGTGCAGAATGGATCATACGAATGAATTAGAATGGATACATTCGTGCACGATCCATTGCACGAATGTATCCATTCTAATTCATTCGAACGATCCATTCTAATTCATTAATATGATCCATTCTAATTCATTCGTACGATCCATTCTAATTCATTCGTATGATCCATTCTAATTCATTCGGACGAATGTATCCATTCTAATTTATTCGTAGGATCCATTCTAATTCATTCGTACGATCCATTCTAATTCATTCGTCCGATCCATTCTAATTCATTCGCACAAATGTATCCATTATAATTCATTCGTACGATCCATTCTAATTCATTCGCACGAATGTATCCATTCTAGTTCATCCGTACGATCCATTCTATTTCATTCGTATGATCCATTCTTACTCATTCGTATGATCCATTCTAATTCATTCGGACGAATGTATCCATTCTAATTTATTCTTACGATCCATTCTAATTAATTCGTACGATCCATTATAATTCATTCGTACGATCCATTCTAATTCATTCGTCCGATCCATTTTAATTCATTCACACGAATGTATCCATTCTAATTCATTCGTACGATCCATTCTAATTCATTCGTACGATCCATTCTAATTCATTCGTAAGATCGATTCTAATTCATTCGTACGATCCATTCTAATTCATTCGTACGATCCATTCTAATTCATTCGCACTAATGTATCCATTCTAGTTCATTCATACGATCCATTCTAATTCATTCGTACGATCCATTCTAATTCATTCGCACGATCCATTCTAATTCATTCGTACGATCAATTCTAATTCATTCGCACGAATGTATCCATTCTAATTCATTCATACGATCCATTCTAATTCATTCGTACGATCCATTCTAATTCATTCATACAATCCATTCTAATTCTTTCACACGATCCATTCTAATTCATTCGTAGGATCCATTCTAATTCATTCGTACAATCTATTCAATTTCATTCGTACGATCCATTTTTACTCATTCGTATGATCCATTCTAATTCATTCGCACGAATGTATCCATTCTAATTCATTCGTACGAATCCATTCTAATTCATTCGTATAATCCATTCTATTTCATCCGTACGATCCATTCTTACTCATTCGTACGATCCATTCTAATTCATTCGTAAGAACCATTCTAATTCATTCGTACGATCCATTCTAATTCATTCGTACGATCCATTCTAATTCATTCGCACGAATGTATCCATTCTAGTTCATTCGTACGATCCATTCTAATTCATTCGTATGATCCATTCTAATTCATTCGCACGATCCATTCTAATTCATTCGTACGATCAATTCTAATTCATTCGCACGAATGTATCCATTCTAATTCATTCATATGATCCATTCTAATTCATTCGTACGATCCATTCTAATTCACTCATACGATCCATTCTAATACATTCATACGATCCATTCTAATTCATTTGCACGAATATATCCATTCTAATTCATTCGTACGATCCATTCTAATTCCTTCGTACGATCCATTCTAATTCATTCGTACGATCTATTATAATTCATTCGTACGATCCATTCTAATTCATTCGTACGATCCATTCTAATTCCTTCGTACGATCCATTCTAATTCATTCGTAAGATCCATTCTAATTCATTTGTACAATCTATTCTAATTCATTCGTACGAATGGATACATTCGTGTGAATGAATTAGAATGGATCGTATGAATGAGTAAGAATGGATCGTACGAATGAAATGGAATGGATTGCACGAATGAATTAGAATGGATCGTACGAATGAATTAGAATGGATCGTGTGAAAGAATTAGAATGGATTGTATGAATGAATTAGAATGGATCGTACGAATGAATTAGAATGGATCGTACGAAGGAATAAGAATGGAATGTACGAATGAATTAGAATGGATCGTACGAATGAATTAGTATAGATCGTACGAATGAATTAGAATGGATCATACGAAGGAATTATAATGGATCGTACGAATGAATTAGAATGGATATATTCGTGCAAATGAATTAGAATGGATCGTATGAATGTATTAGAATGGATCGTATGAGTGAATTAGAATGGATCGTACGAATGAATTAGAATGGATCGTATGAATGAATTAGAATGGATACATTCGTGTAATTCATTCGTACGATCCAATCTAATTCCTTCGTACGATCCATTCTAATTCATTCGTACGATCCATTCTAATTCATTCATACAATCCATTCTAATTCTTTCACACGATCCATTCTAATTCATTCGTACGATCCATTCTAATCCATTCGTAAGATCCATTCTAATTCATTCATACGATCCATTCTAATTCATTCGTACGATCTATTCTAATTCATTCGTACGATCCATTCTAATTCATTCGCACGAATGTATCCATTCTATTTCATTCGTACGATCCATTCTAATTCATTCGTACGATCCATTCTAATTCATTCGCACGATCCATTCTAATTCATTCGTACGATCCATTCTAATTCATTCATACGATCCATTCTAATTCATTCGTACGATCCATTCTAATTCATTCGCACAAATGCATCTATTCTGATTCATTCGTACGATCCATTCTAATTCATTCGCATGATCCATTCTAATTCATTCATTCGATCCATTCTAATTCATTCGTACGATCCATTCTAATTCATTCGCACAAATGTATCCATTCTAATTCATTCGTACGATCCATTCTAATTCATTCGCACGATCCATTCTAATTCATTCGCACGATCCATTCTAATTCATTCGTACGATCCATTCTAATTCATTCGTGTGAAAGAATTAGAATGGATTGTATGAATGAATTAGAATGGATCGTACGAATGAATTAGAATGGATCGTACGAAGGAATTAGAATGGATCGTACGAATGAATTAGAATGGATCGTGCGAATGAATTAGAATAGATCGTACGAATGAATTAGAATGGATCGTATGAGTGAATTAGAACGGATAGTACGAATGAAGTAGAATGGATCGTATGAATGAATTATAATGGATACATTCGTGCGAATGAATTAGAATGGATTGTATGAATGAATTAGAATAGATTTTGTGAATGAATTAGAATGGATCGTACGAATGAATTAGAATGGATTGTATGAATGAATTAGAATGGATCGTACGAATGAACTAGAATGGATACATTCGTGCGAATGAATTAGAATGGATCGTACGAATGAATTATAATGGATCGTACGAATGAATTAGAATGGATCGTACGAATGAATTAGAATAGATTGCTCGAATGAATTAGAATGGATCGTGCGAATGAAATAGAATGGATACAAATGAATTAGAATGGATCATACGAATGAATTAGAATGACGATCCATTCTTACTCATTCGTATGATCCATTCTAATTTATTCACACGAATGTATCCATTTTAATTCATTCGTACATCTAATTCATTCATACGATCCATTCTAATTCATTTGCACGAATATATCCATTCTAATTCATTCGTACGATCCATTCTAATTCCTTCGTACGATTCATTCTAATTCATTCGTACGATTTATTCTAATTCATTCGTACGATCCATTCTAATTCATTCGTACGATCCATTCTAATTCCTTCGTACGATCTATTCTAATTCATTCGTACGATCCATTCTAATTCATTCATAAAATCCATTCTAATTCTTTCACACGATCCATTCTAATTCATTCGTACGATCCATTTAATCCATTCGTAAGATCCATTCTAATTCATTCGTACGATCCATTCTAATTCATTCGTACGATCCATTATAATTCATTAATATGATCCATTCTAATTCATTCGTACGATCCATTCTAATGAATTAGAATTGATCGTACGAATGAAATAGAATGGATTGCATGAATGATTTAGAATGGATCGTACGAATGAGTAAGAATGGATCGTACGAATGAAATAGAATGGAATATACAAATGAATTAGAATGGATACATTCGTGCGAATGAATTAGAATGGATCGTATGTACGAATGAATTAGAATGGATACATTCGTGCGAATGAATTAGAATGGATCGTACGAATGAATTAGAATGGATCGTGCGAATGAATTAGAATGGATCGTACGAATGAATTAGAATGGATCGTACGAAGGAATTAGAATGGATCGTACGAATGAATTAGAATGGATCGTACGAATGAATTAGAATAGATCGTACGAATGAATTAGAATGGATCGTACGAAGGAATTAGAATGGATCGTACGAAGGAATTAGAATAGATCGTACGAATGAATTAGAATGGATATATTCGTGACCATTCTAATTCATTTATACGATCCATTCTAAATCATTCATACAATCCATTCTAATTCTTTCACACGATCCATTCTAATTCATTCGTAGGATCCATTCTACTTCATTCGTACAATCTATTCTATTTCATTCGTACGATCCATTCCAACTCATTCGTATGATCCATTCTAATTCATTCGGACGAATGTATCCATTCTAATTTATTCGTACGATCCATTCTAATTCATTCGTACGATCCATTCTAATTCATTCATACGATCCATTCTAATTCATTCGTCCGATCCATTCTAATTCATTCGCACGAATGTATCCATTCTAATTCATTCGTACGATCCATTCTAATTCATTCGTACGATCCATTCTAATTTATTCGTAACATCCATTCTAATTCATTCGTGCGATCCATTCTAATTCATTCGCACGAATGTATCCATTCCAGTTCATTCGTACGATCCATTCTAATGCATTCGTACGATCCATTCTAATTCATTCGCACGATCCATTCTAATTCATTCGTACGATCCATTCTAATTCATTCATACGATCCATTCTAATTCATTCGTACGATCCATTCTAATTCATTCGCACAAATGTATCCATTCTAGTTCATTCGTACGATCCATTCTAATTCATTCATACAATATATTCTAATTCATTCGCACGAATGTATCCATTCTAATTCATTCGTACGATCCATTCTAATTCATTCACAAAATCTATTCTAATTCATTCATACGATCCATTCTAATTCATTCGCACGAATGTATCCATTCTAATTTATTCATACGATCCATTCTACTTCATTCGTACTATCAGTTCTAATTCACTCATACGATGCATTCTAATTCATTCATACGATCCATTCTAATTCATTTGCACGAATATATCCATTCTAATTCATTCGTACGATCCATTCTAATTCCTTCGTACGATCCATTCTAATTCATTCGTACGATCCATTCTAATTCCTTCGTACGATCCATTCTATTTCATTCGTATGATCCATTCTAATTCTTTCGTACGATCCATTCTAATTCCTTCGTATCCATTCTAATTTATTCATACAATCCATTATAATTTATTCGCACGAATGTATCCATTCTAATTCATTTGCACGATCCATTCTAATTCATTCCTATGATCTATTCTAATTCATTCGTACGATCCATTCTAATTCATTCTAATTCATTCGTACGATCCATTTTACAATCCATTCTAATTCATTTGTATATTCCATTCTAATTCATTTGCACGATCCATGCTAATGAATTAGAATGGATCGTACGATCCAATCTAATTCATTCATACGATCCATTCTAACTCATTCGGATGATCCATTCTAATTCAATCGTACGATCCATTCTAATTCATTCGTACGATCCATTCTAATTCCTTCGTACGATCCATTCTAATTCATTCGTGCAATCCATTCTATTTCATTCGTACGATCAATTCTAATTCATTAGAATGGATCGTACGAATGAATTAGAATAGATCATATTAATGAATTAGAATGGATCGTACGAATGTATTAGAATGGATCGAACGAATGAATTAGAATGGATCTTACGAATGAATTAGAATAGATCGTACGAATGAATTAGAATGGATCATACGAATGAGTAAGAATGGATCGTACGAATGAATTAGAATGGATTAGAATGGATCGTACGAATGAAATAGAATAGATTGTACGAATGAATTAGAATGGATTCGTACGAATGAATTAGAATGGATACATTCGTGCGAATGAATTAGAATGGATCGTACCAATGAGTAAGAATGGATCGTACGAATGAAATAGAATGGATTGTGCGAATGAATTAGATTGGATCTTACGAATGAATTAGAATGGATCGTGAGAAAGAATTAGAATGGATTGTATGAATGAATTAGAATAGATCGTATGAATGAATTAGAATGGATCGTGCGAATGAATTAGAATGGATCGTGCGAATGAATTAGAATGGATCGTACGAATGAATTAGAATGGATACATTCGTGCGAATGAATTTGAATGGATCGGACGAATGAATTAGAATGGATCCTACGAATGAATTAGAATGGATCGTACGAATGAGTAAGAATGGATCGTACGAAGGAATTAGAATGGATCGTACGAATGAATTAGAATGGATATATTCGTGCAAATGAATTAGAATGGATCGTACGAATGAATTAGAATGGATCGTATGAATGAATTAGAATGGATACATTCGTGTGAATGAACTAGAATGGATCGTATGAATGAATTAGAATAGATTTTATGAATGAATTAGAACTGATCGTACGAATGAATTAGAATGGATACATTCGTGCGAATGAATTAGAATGGATTGTATGAATGAATTAGAATGGATCCTATGAATTAGTTAGAATGGATCGTACGAATGAATTAGAATGGATACATTCGTGCGAATGAATTAGAATTGATCGTACGAATGAATTAGAATGGATCGTGCGAATGAATTAGAATGGATCGTACGAATGAATTAGAAAGGATACATTCGTGCGAATTAATTAGAATGGATACATTCGTGCGAAAGAATTAGAATAGATCGTATGAATGAATTAGAATGGATCCTATGAATGAATTAGAATGGATCGTGCGAATGAATTAGAATGGATCATACGAATGAATTAGAATGGATCGTGCTAATGAATTAGAATTGATCGAACGAATGAATTAGCATGGATCGTGCTAATGAATTAGAATGGAACGTATGAATGAATTAGAATGGATCGTGTGAAAGAATTAGAATGGATTGTATGAATGAATTAGAATGAATTCGTACGATCCATTCGTATTCATTCGCACGATCCATTCTAATTCATTCATACGATCCATTCTAATTAATTCATACAATCCATTCTAATTCTTTCACACGATCCATTCTAATTCATTCGTAGGATCCATTCTAATTCATTCGTACAATCTATTCTATTTCATTTGTACGATCCATTCTAACTCATTCGTATGATCCATTCTAATTCATTCGGACGAATATAACCATTCTAATTTATTCGTACGATCCATTCTAATTCATTCATACGATCCATTCTAATTCATTCGTACGATCCATTCTTACTCATTCGTATGATCCATTCTAATTCATTAGTACGATCCATTCTAATTCATTCGCACAATCTATTCTAATTCATTCGTACGATCCATTCTAATTCATTCGTACGATCGTATGAATGAATTAGAATGGATCGTACGGAATGAATTAGAATGGATTGTATGAATGAATTAGAATGGATACATTCGTGCGAATGAATTAGAATGGATCATACGAATGAGTAAGAATGGATCGTACGAATGAAATAGAATGGATTTTACGAATGAATTAGAATGGATCGTACAAATAAATTAGAATGGATCGTACGAATGAATTAGAATGGATCATACGAATGAGTAAGAATGGATCGTACAAATGAAATAAATGGATTGTACGAATGAATTAGAATTGATCGTACGAATGAATTAGAATGGATCGTGTGAAAGAATTAGAATGCATTGTATGAATGAATTAGAATGGATCGTATGAATGAATTAGAATGGATCAGGCGAATGAATTAGAATGGATTGTAGGAATGAATTAGAATGGATCGTATGAATGAATTAGAATGGATCGTGCGAATGAATTAGAATGGATCATACGTATGAATTAGAATGGATCGTACGAATGAATTAGAATGGATCATACGAATGAATTAGAATGGATCATACGTATGAGTAAAACTGGATCGTACGAATGAAATAGAATGGATTGTACGAATGAATTAGAATGGATACATTCATGCGAATGAATTAGAATGGATCGGACGATTGAATTAGAATGGATCGTACGATTCATTCTAATTCATTCGTACAATCCATTCTAATACATTCGTACGATTCATGCTAATTCATTCGCACGATCCATTCTAATTCATTCGTACGATCCATTCTTATTCATTCATACGATCCATTCTAATTCATTCGCACAATCAATTCTAATTCATTCCTACAATCCATTCTAATTCATTCGTATGATCCATTCTAACTCATTTGGTGGATCCATTCTAATTCATTCGTACGATCCATTCATTCCCACGATCCATTCTAATTTATTCGTACGATCCATTCTAATTCATTCGTACGACCTATTCTAATTCATTCGCACGAATGTAACCATTCTAATTCATTCATACGATTCATTCTAATTCATTCGTATGAGCTATTCTAATTCATTCGTACGATCCATTCTAATTCATTCGTATGATCCATTGTAATTCATTTATACAATCCATTTAGATTCATTCGCACAAATGTATCCATTCAAATTCATTCGTACGATCCAGTCTAATTCATTCGTACAATCCATTCTAATTCCTTCGTACGATCCATTCTTATTCATTCGTACGATCTATTCTAAGTCATTCGTACGATCCATTCTAATTCATTCGTACGATCCATTCTAATTCCTTCGTACGATCCATTCTAATTCATTCGTACGATCCATTCTAATTCATTCGTACAATCTATTCTAATTCATTCGTACGAATGGATACATTCGTGTGAATGAATTAGAATGGATCGTATGAATGAGTAAGAATGGATCGTACGAATGAAATAGAATGGATTGCACGAATGAATTAGAATAGATCGTACGAATGAATTAGAATGGATCGTGTGAAAGAATTAGAATGGATTGTATGAATGAATTAGAATGGATCGTACGAATAAATTAGAATGGATCGTACGAAGGAATTAGAATGGATCATACGAATGAATTTGAATGGATCGTACGAAGGAATTAGAATGGATCATACGAATGAAATAGAATGGATCGTACGAATAAATTAGAATGGATACATTCATCCGAATGAATTAGAATGGATCATACGAATGAGTAAGAATGGATCGTACGAATGAAATAGAATAGATCGTATGAGTGAATTAGAATGGATTGTATGAATGATTTAGAATGGATCGTATGAATGAATTAGAATGGATCGTGCGAATGAATTCGAATGGATCATACGAATTCATTCTAATTCATTCATACAATCCATTCTATTTCTTTCACACGATCTATTCTAATCCATTCGTAGGATCCATTCTAATTCATTCGTACAATCCATTCTATTTCATTTGTACGATCTATTCTTACTCATTCGTATGATCCATTCTAATTCATTCGTACGATCCATTCTAATTCATTTGTACGATCCATTCTAATTTATTCGCACGAATGTATCCATTCTAATTCATTCGTACGATCCATTCTAATTCATTCGCTCAATCTATTCTAATTCATTCAAACGATCCATTCTAATTCATTCGCACGAATGTATCCATTCTAATTCATTCATACGATCCATTCTACTTCATTCGTACTATCCGTTCTAATTCACTCATACGATCCATTCTAATTCATTCATATGATCGTATGAATGAATTAGAATAGATCGTACGAATGAATTAGAATGGATCGTGCGAATGAATTAGAATGGATCGTACGAATGAATTAGAATGGATCGTACGAATGAACTAGAATGGATACATTCGTGCGAATGAATTAGAATGGATCGTACGAATGAATTAGAATAGATCTTACGAATGAATTAGAATGGATCGGACGAGTGGATTACAATGGATCGTACGAATGAATTAGACTGGATCAAATGAATGAATTAGAATGGATAGTATGAATAAATTAGAATGGATACATTCGTCCGAATGAATTAGAATGGATCGTACGAATGAATTAGAATGGATCGTACGAATGAATTAGAATGGATACATTCGTACGAATGAATTAGAATGGATACATTCATACGAATGAATTAGAATGGATCGTACGAATGAATTAGAATGGATCGTACGGAATGAATTAGAATGGATATATTTGAACGAATAAATTAGAATGGATCATACGAATGAATTAGAATGGATCGTACGAATGATTTAGAATGGATAGTGCGAATGAATTAGAATGGATCATACGAATGAATTAGAATGGATCGTACGAATGAATTAGAATGGATCATACGAATGAGTAAGAATGGATCGTACGAATGAATTAGAATGGATCGTACGAATGAATTAGAATGGATCGTACGAATAAATTAGAATGGATACATTCGTCCGAATGAATTAGAATGGATCATACGAATGAGTAAAAATGGATCGTACTAATGAAATAGAATAGATTGTACGAATGAATTTGAATGGATCCTACGAATGAATTAGAATGGATCATGTGAAAGAATTAGAATGGATTGTATGAATGAATTAGAATGGATCATATGAATTAATTAGAATGGATCGTACGAATGGATTAGAATGGATCGTACAAATGAATTAGAATGGATCGTACGAATAAACTAGAATGGATACATTCGTGCGAATGAATTAGAAAGGATCGTACGAATGAATTAGAATGGATCGTACGAATGAATTAGAATGGATCTTACGAATGAATTAGAATAGCTCGTACGAATGAATTAGAATGGATCTTACGAATGAATTAGAATAGATCGTACGAATGAATTAGAATGGATCGTACGAAGGAATTAGAATGGATCGTACGAATGAATTATAATGGATCGTATGAATGAATTAGAATGGATACATTCGTGCGAATGAATTAGAATGGATTGTACGAATGAATTAGAATGGATCGTACGAATGAATTAGAATGGATCGTGTGAAAGAATTAGAATGGATTGTATGAATGAATTAGAATGGATCATATGAATGATATAGAATGGATACATTCGTGCGAATGAATTAGAATGGATCGTACGAATGAATTAGAATGGATTGTACGAATGAATTAGAATGGATCGTATGAATGAATTAGAATAGTTACATTCATGCGAATGAATTAGAATGGATCGTACGAATGGATTAGAATGGATCGTACGAATGGATTAGAATGGATACATTCGAGCGAAAGAATTAGGATGGATCGTACGAATGAATTAGAATGGATCGTACGAATGGATTAGAATGGATCCTACGAATGGATTAGAATGGATACCTTTGTGCATATGAATTAGAATGGATCATACGAATAAATTAGAATGGATCATATGAATGAATTAGAATGGATCATGTGAAAGAATTAGAATGGATTGTATGAATGAATTAGAATAGATCGTATGAATGAATTAGAATGGATCGTACGAATGAATTAGAATGGATCGTACAAATGAATTAGAATGGATACATTCGTGCGAATGAATTAGAATGGATACATTCATGCGAAAGAATTAGAATAGATCGTATGAATGAATTAGACTGGATCCTATGAATGAATTAGAATGGATCGTGCGAATGAATTAGAATGGATCGTACGAATGAATTAGAATGGATCGTGCTAATGAATTAGAATTGATCGAACGAATGAATTAGCATGGATCGTGCTAATGAATTAGAATGGAACGTACGAATGAATTAGAATGGATTATGTGAAAGAATTAGAATGGATCATACGAATGAGTTAGAATGGATCGTACGAATAAATTAGAATGGATCGTACGAATGAATTAGAATGGATCGTACGAATGAACTAGAATTGATACATTCGTGCGAATGAATTAGAATGGATCGTACGAATGAATTAGAATGGATCGTACGAATGAATTAGAATGGATCTTACGAATGAATTAGAATGGATGGTACGAATGAATTAGAATGGATCGTACGAATGAATTAGAATGGATACATTCGTGCGAATGAATTAGAATGGATCGGACGAATGAATTAGAATGGATCGTACGAATGAATTAGAATGGATCGTACGAATAAATTAGAATGGATATATTCGTCCGAATGAATTAGAATGGATCATACAAATGAGTAAGAATGGATCGTACGAATGAAATAGAATAGATTGTACGAATGAATTAGAATGGATCGTGTGAAAGAATTAGAATGGATTGTATGAATGAATTAGAATGGATCGTATGAATGAATTAGAATGGATCGTGCGAATGAATTCGAATGGATCGTACGAATTCATTCTAATTCATTCATACAATCCATTCTAATTCTTTCACACGATCCATTCTAATTCATTCGTACGTTCCATTCTAATTCATTAGCACGATCCATGCTAATTCATTCATTCGATCAATTCTAATTCATTAGCACGATCCATTCTAATTCATTCGTACGATCCATTCTAATTCATTCGCACGATCCATTCTAATTCATTCATACGATCCATTCTAATTCATTCATACGATCTATTCTAATTCTTTCGCACGAATGTATCGATTCTAATTCATTTGCACGAATGTATCCATTCTAATTGATTCGTATGATCCATTCTAATTCATTCGTACGATCCATTCTAATTCATTCGTATGATCTATTCTAATTAATTCGTATGATCCATTCTAATTCATTCGTACGATCCATTCTAATTCATTCATACAATCCATTCTAATTCATTCACACGAATGTATCCATTCTAATTAATTCGTACGATCCATTCTTATTCATTCGTATGATCCATTCTAATTCATTTGCACAATCCATTCTATTTCATTCGTATGATCCATTCTTACTTATTGGTACGATCCATTCTAATTCATTCGCACGAATGTATCCATTCTAATTCATTCGTACGAATCCATTCTAATTCATTCGTACAATCTATTCTATTTCATTCGTACGATCCATTCTTACTCATTCGTATGATCCATTCTAATTCATTCGGACGAATGTATCCATTCTAATTTATTCGTACGATCCATTCTAATTCATTCGTACGATCCATTTTAATTCATTCGTACGATCCATTCTAATTTATTCGTCCGATCCATTCTAATTCATTCGCACGAATGTATCCATTCTAATTCATTCGCACGAATGTATCCATTCTAGTTCATTCGTACGATCTATTCTAATTCATTCGCATGGATCGTGCATTCGTACGATCCATTCTAATTCATTCGTAAGATCCATTCTAACTTATTCGTACGATCCATTCTAATTCATTCGTACGATCCATTCTAATTGATTCGCACGAATGTATCCGTTCTAGTTTATTCGTACGATCCATTCTAATTCATTCGTACGATCCATTCTAATTCATTCATACGATCTATTCTAATTCATTCATAGAATCCATTCTAATTCTTTCACACGATCTATTCTAATTCATTCGTACGATCCATTATAATTCATTCGCACAATCCATTCTATTTCATTCGTACGATTCATTCTTACTCATTCGTATGATCCATTCTAATTCATTTGCACGAATGTATCCATAATGGATCATACGAATGAGTAAGAATGGATCGTACGAATGAAATAGAATGGATTGTGCGAATGAATTAGAATGGATCCTACGAATGAATTAGAATAGATCGTGTGAAAGAATTAGAATGGATTGTATGAATGAATTAGAATGAATTCGTACGATCCATTCGAATTCATTCGCACGATCCATTCTAATTCATTCATACGATCCATTCTAATTCATTCATACAATCCATTTTAATTCTTTCACACGATCCATTCTAATTCATTCGTAGGATCCATTCTAATTCATTCGTACAATCTATTCTATTTCATTCGTACGATCCATTCTTACTCATTCGTATGATCCATTCTAATTCATTCGGACGAATGTATCCATTCTAATTTATTCGTACGATCCATTCTAATTCATTCGTACGATCCATTCTAATTCATTCATACGATCCATTCTAATTCATTCGTCCGATCCATTCTAATTCAATCGCACGAATGTATCCATTCTAATTTATTCGTACGATCCATTCTAATTCATTCGTACGATTCATTCTAATTCATTCGTACGATCCATTCTAATTCATTCGTACGATCCATTCTAATTCATTCGCACGAATGTATCCATTCTAGTTCATTCGTACGATCCATTCTAATTCATTCGCACGATCCATTCTAATTCATTCGTACGATCCATTCTAATTCATTCATACGATCCATTCTAATTCATTCGTACGATCCATTCTAATTCATTAGCACAAATGTATCCATTCTAATTCATTCGTACGATCCATTCTAATTTATTCGAAAGATCCATTCTAATTCATTCGTACGATCCATTCTAATTAATTTGTACGATCCATTCTAATTAATTCATACAATCCATTCTAATTCATTCGCACGAATGTATCCATTCTAATTCATTCGTACAATCAGTTCTAATTCATTCACAAAATCTATTCTAATTCATTCATATGATCTATTCTAATTCATTCGTGCGATCCATTCTAATTCACTCATACGATCCATTCTAATACATTCATACGATCCATTCTAATTCATTTGCACGAATATATCCATTCTAATTCATTCGTACGATCCATTCTAATTCCTTCGTACGATCCATTCTAATTCATTCGTACGATCTATTCTATTTCATTCGTACGATCCATTCTTACTCACTCGTACGATCCATTCTAATTCATTCGTCCGATCCATTCTAATTCATTCGCACGAATGTATCCATTCTAATTCATTCGTTCGATCAATTCTAATTCATTAGCACGATCCATTCTAATTCATTCGTACGATCCATTCTAATTCATTCGCACGATCCATTCTAATTCATTCATAGGATCCATTCTAAGTCATTCATACGATCTATTCTAATTCATTCGCATGAATGTATCCATTCTAATTCATTCGTACGATCCATTCTAATTCATTTGTACGATCCATTCAAATTCATTCATACGATCCATTCTAATTCATTCGTACGATCCATTCTAATTCATTCGCACGAATGTATCCATTCTAGTTCATTCGTACGATCTATTCTAATTCATTCGCCTGGATCGTGCATTCGTACGATCCATTCTAATTCATTCGTAAGATCCATTCTAATTCATTCGTACGATCCATTCTAATTCATTCGTACGATCCATTCTAATTCATTCGCACGAATGTATCCATTCTAGTTCTTTCGTACGATCCATTCTAATTCATTCGTACGATCCATTCTAATTCATTCATACGATCTATTCTAATTCATTCATATAATCCATTCTAATTCTTTCACACGATCCATTCTAATTCATTCGTACGATCCATTCTAATTCATTCGCACAATCCATTCTATTTCATTCGTACAATCTATTCTTACTCATTCGTATGATCCATTCTAATTCATTCGCACGAATGTATCCATAATGGATCATACGAATGAGTAAGAATGGATCGTACGAATGAAATAAAATGGATTGTGCGAATGAATTAGAATGGATCCTACGAATGAATTAGAATAGATCGAGTGAAGGAATTAGAATGGATTGTATGAATGAATTAGAATGAATTCGTACGATCCATTCGAATTCATTCGCACGATCCATTCTAATTCATTCATACAATCCATTCTAATTCTTTCATACGATCCATTCTAATTCATTCGTAGGATCCATTCTAATTCATTCGTACAATCTATTCCATTTCATTCGTACGATCCATCTTACTCATTCGTATGATCCATTCTAATTCATTCAGACGAATGTATCCATTCTAATTTATTTGTACGATCCATTCTAATTTATTCGTACGATCCATTCTAATTCATTCGTACGATCCATTCTAATTCATTCGTCCGATCCATTCTAATTCATTCGCACGAATGTATCCATTCTAATTCATTCGTACGATCCATTCTAATTCATTCGTACGATCCATTCTAATTCATTCGTAAGATCCATTCATTCATACGATCCATTCTAATGGATACATTTGTGCGAATGAATCTAAATGGATTGTATGAATGAATTACAATGGATCGTACGAATGAATTAGAATGGATCGTACGAATGAATTAGAATAGCTCATACGAATGAATTAGAATGAATCGTATGAATGAATTAGAATGGTTACATTTGTGCGAATGAATTAGAATAGATAGTACGAATGAATTAGAATGGATCGTACGAATAAATAAGAATGGATCGTGGGAATGAATTAGAATGGATCGTACGAATGAATTAGAATGAATCCACCGAATGAGTTAGAATGGATCATACGAATGAATTAGAATGGATTGTACGAATGAATTAGAATGGATTGTGCGAATGAATTAGAATGGATCGTATGAATGAATAAGAATGGATCGTACGAATGAATTAGAATGATTAGAATGGATCGTATGAGTGAATTAGAATGGATCATACGAATTAATTAGAATGGATCGTACGAATGAATTAGATTGGCTCGTACGAATGAATTAGAATGGATACATTCGTGCGAATGAATTAGAATGGATTGTGCGAATGAATAAGAACAGATCGTGCGAATGAATTAGAATGGATCGTACGAATGAATTAGAATGGATCGTGCGAATGAATTAGAATGGATCGTACGAATGAATTAGAATGGATACATTCGTGCGAATGAATTAGAATGGATCGTACGAATGAATTAGAATGGATCGTACGAATGAATTAGAATGGATCGTACGAAGGAATTAGAATGGATCATACGAATGAATTAGAATGGATATATTCGTGCAAATGAATTAGAATGGATCGTATGAATGTATTAGAATGGATCGTATGAGTGAATTAGAATGGATCGTACGAATGAATTAGAATGGATCGTATGAATGAATTAGAACTGATCGTACGAATTAATTAGAATGGACCGTACGAATGAATTAGAATGGATACATTTGTGCGAATGAATTAGAATGGATCGTACGAATGAATTAGAATGGATCGTATGAATGAATTAGAATGGATACATTTGTGCGAATGAATTAGAATGGATCGTGCGAATCCATTAGACTGGATCGTGCGAATGAATAAGAATGGGTCATACGAATGAATTAGAATGGATCATACGAATTAGAATGAATTAGAATGAATCGTATGAATTAGAATGGATCATACGAATGAATTAGAATGGATCATACGAATTAAATAGAATGGATCGTACGAATGAATTAGAATGGATCGTACGAATGAATTAGATTGGATACATTCGTGCGAATGGATTAGAATGGATCGGACGAATGAATTAGAATAGATCGTACGAATGAATTAGAATGGATCGTACGAATGGATTAGAATGGATACATTCGTGCGAATGAATTATAATGGATTGTATGAATGAATTATAATGGATCGTACGAATGAATTAGAATGGATAGTACGAATGAATTAGAATGGATCGTACGAATGGATAAGAATGGATTGTACGAATGAATTAGAATGGATCCTACGAATTAATTAGAATGGATCCTGTGAAAGAATTAGAATGGATTGTATGAATGAATTAGAATGGATCGTATGAATGAATTAGAATGGATCGTGCGAATGAATTAGATTTGATCGAATGAATGAATTAGCATGGATCGTGCTAATGAATTAGAATGGAACGTACGAATGAATTAGACTGGATCGTGTGAAAGAATTAGAATGGATTGTATGGATGAATTAGAATGAATTCGTACGATCCATTCGAATTCATTCGCACGATCCATTCTAATTCATTCATACGATCCATTCTAATTCATTCATACAATCCATTCTAATTCTTTCACACGATCCATTCTAATTCATTCGTAGGATCCATTCTAATTCATTCGTACAATCCATTCTAATCCATTCGTACGATCCATTCTAATTCATTCGTACGATCCATTCTAATTCATTCGTACGATCCATTCTAATTCATTCATACAATCCATTCTAATTCATTCGCACGAATGTATCCATTCTAATCCATTCATACGATCCATTCTAATTCATTCGTAAGATCCATTCTAATTCATTCGTACGATCCATTCTAATTCTTTCGTACGATCCATTCTAATTCATTCATAGGATCCATTCTAATTCATTCGCACGAATGTATCCATTCTAATTCATTCGTACAATCCATTCTATTTCATTTGTATGATCCATTCTTACTCATTCGTATGATCCATTCTAATTCATTCGTATGATCCATTCTATTTCCTTCGTACGATCCATTCTAATTCATTCGTATGATCCATTCTAATTCATTCACACGATCCATTCTAATTCATTCATACGATCCATTCTAATTCATTCCTACGATCCATTCTAATTCATTCCTACAATCCATTCTAATTCATTTGCCCGATCCATTCTAATTCATTCATACGATCCATTCTATTCGAAGGGATAATGCGATCCATTCGAATTCATTCGCACGATCCATTCTAATTCATTCATACGATACATTCTAATTCATTCATACAATGCATTCTAATTCTTTCACATGATCCATTCTAATTCATTCGTATGATCCATTCTAATTCATTCGTACAATCCATTCTAATTCATTTGTACGATCCATTCTTACTCATTCTTATGATCCATTCTAATTCATTCGTACGATCCATTCTAATTCATTTGTACGATCCATTCTAATTCTTTCACACGATCCATTCTAATTCATTCGTAGGATCCATTCTAATTCATTCGTACAATCTATTCTAATTCATTCGTACGATCCATTCTAATTCATTCGTACGATCGTACGAATGAATTAGAATGGATCGTACGGAATGAATTAGAATGGATTGTATGAATGAATTAGAATGGATACATTCGTGCGAATGAATTAGAATGGATCATACGAATTAGTAAGAATGGATCGTACGAATGAAATAGAATGGATTGTACGAATGAATTAGAATGGATCGTACAAATGAATTAGAATGGATCGTACGAATGAATTAGAATGGATCATACGAATGAATTAGAATGGATCGTGTGAAAGAATTAGAATGGATTGTATGAATGAATTAGAATAGATCGTCTGAATGAATTAGAATGGATCGTACGAATGAATTAGAATGGAACGTACGAATGAACTAGAATGGATACATTCGTGCGAATGAATTAGAATGGATCGTACGAGTGAATTAGAATGGATCGTACGAATAATTAGAATGGATATTATGAATGAATTAGAATGGATCGTACGAATGCACGATCCATGCTAATTCATTCGTTCGATCAATTCTAATTCATTAGCACGATCCATTCTAATTCATTCATACGATCCATTCTAATTCATTCGCACGATCCATTCTAATTCATTCGTACGATCCATTCTAATTCATTCGTACGATCCATTCTAATTCATTCGTACGATCCATTCTAATTACTTCGTACAATCCATTCTAATTCATTCATACAATCTATTCTAATTCATTCATACAATCCATTCTAATTCTTTCACACGATCCATTCTAATTCATTCGTACGATCCATTCTAATTCATTCATACAATCCATTCTAATTCTTTCACACGATCCATTCTAATTCATTCGTACGTTCCATTCTAATTCATTAGCACGATCCATGCTAATTCATTCGTTCGATCAATTCTAATTCATTAGCACGATCCATTCTAATTCATTTGTACGATCCATTCTAATTCATTCGCACGATCCATTTTAATTCATTCATAGGATCCATTCTAATTCATTCATACAATCTATTCTAATTCTTTCGCACGAATGTATCCATTCTAATTCATTCGCACGAATGTATCCATTCTAATTCATTCGTACGAATGAATTAGAATGGATCTTACGAATGACTTAGAATGGATCATACGAATGAATTAGAATGGATCGTGCTAATGAATTAGATTTGATCGAACGAATGAATTAGCATGGATCGTGCTAATGAATTAGAATGGAACGTACGAATGAATTAGAATGGATCATGTGAAAGAATTAGAATGGATTGTATGAATGAATTAGAATGGATCGTACGAATGAATTAGAATGGATCGTGTGAAAGAATTAGAATGGATTGTATGAATGAATTAGAATAGATTGTATGTATGAATTAGAATGGATCGTACGAAGTAATTAGAATGGATCGTACGAATGAATTAGAATGGATCGTACGAATGAATTGGAATGGATCGTGCGAATGAATTAGAATGGATCGTATGAATGAATTAGAATGGATCGTGCTAATGAATTAGAATTGATCGAACGAATGAATTAGCATGGATCGTGCATTCGTACGATCCATTCTAATTCATTCATAATATCCATTCTAATTATTCGTACGATCCATTCTAATTCACTCGTACGATCCATTCTAATTCATTCGCACGAATGTATCCATTCTAGTTCATTCGTACGTTCCATTCTAATTCATTCGTACGATCCATTCTAATTCATTCAGACGATCTATTCTAATTCATTCATACAATCCATTCTAATTCTTTCACACGATCCATTCTAATTCATTCGTATGATCCATTCTAATTCATTCGTACGATCCATTCTAATTCATTTGTACGATCCATTCAAATTCATTCGTACAATCCATTCTATTTCATTCGTACGATCCATTCTATTCTAATTCTTTCGCACGAATGTATCCATTCTAATTCATTCGCACGAATGTATCCATACTAATTCATTCGTACGAATGAATTAGAATGGATCTTACGAATGAATTAGAATGGATCGTACGAATGAATTAGAATGGATCGTACGAATGAATTAGAATGGATACATTCGTGCAAATGAATTAGAATGGATCGGACGAATGAATTAGAATCTATCGTACGAATGAACTAGAATGGATACATTCGTGCGAATGAATTAGAATGGATCGTACGAATGAATTAGAATGGATCTTACGAATGAATTAGAATGGATCGTACGAATGAATTAGAATGGATCGTACGAATGAATTAGAATGGATACATTCGTGCGAATGAATTAGAATGGATCGGACGAATAAATTAGAATGGATCGTACGAAAGAATTAGAATGGATCAAATGAATGAATTAGAATGGTTACATTCATGCGAATGAATTAGAATGGATCGTACGAATGGATTGGAATGGATCGTACGAATGGATTAGAATGGATACATTCGAGCGAATGAATTAGAATGGATCGTACGAATGAATTAGAATGGATCGTACGAATGGATTAGAATGGATCCTACAAATGGATTAGAATGGATACCTTTGTGCATATGAATTAGAATGGATCGTACGAATGAATTAGAATAGATCATATTAATGAATTAGAATGGATCGTACGAATAAATTAGAATGGATACATTCATGCGAATGAATTAGAATAGATCGTGCGAATCCATTAGACTGGATCGTGCGAATGAATAAGAATGGGTCATACGAATGAATTAGAATGGATCATACGAATTAGAATGAATTAGAATGAATCGTATGAATTAGAATGGATCGTACGAATGAATTAGAATGGATCGTACGAATGAATTAGAATGGATCGTACGAATGAATTAGAATGGATCGTGTGAATGAATTAGAATGGATCGTACCAATGAGTAAGAATGGATCGTACGAATGAATAGAATGGATCGTATGAATGAATTAGAATGGATACATTCGTGTGAATGAATTAGAGTGGATCGTATGAATGAATTAGAATAGATTTTGTGAAAGAATTAGAATGGATTAGAATGGATCGTACGAATGAATTAGAATGGATACATTCGAGCGAATGAATTAGAATGGATCGGACGAATGAATTAGAATGGATCGTATGAATGAATTAGAATGGATCGTACGAATGAATTAGAATAGATTGTACGAATGAATTAGAATGGATCAAATGAATGAATTAGAATGGTTACATTCATGCGAATGAATTAGAATGGATCGTACGAATGGATTAGAATGGATTGTACGAATGGATTAGAATGGATACATTCGTGCGAATGAATTACAATGGATCGTACGAATGAATTAGAATGGATCATACGAATGAATTTGAATGGATCTTACGAATAAATTTGAATGGATCGTACGAATGAATTAGAATGGATACATTCGTGCAAATGAATTAGAATGGATCGTACGGAATGAATTAGAATGGATTGTATGAATGAATTAGAATGGATACATTCGTGCGAATCAATTAGAATGGATCATACGAATGAGTAAGAATGGATCGTACGAATGAAATAGAATGGATTGTACGAATGAATTAGAATGGAGCGTACAAATGTATCAGAATGGATCGTACGAATGAATTAGAATGGATCGTACGAATGAATTAGAATGGATCGTTCAAATTAATTAGAATGGATCGTACCAATGAGTAAGAATGGATCGTACGAATGAATAGAATGGATCGTATGAATGAATTAGAATGGATACATTCGTGTGAATGAATTAGAATGGATCGTATGAATGAATTAGAATATATTTTGTGAAAGAATTAGAATGGATTAGAATGGATCGTACGAATGAATTAGAATGGATACATTTGTGCGAATGAATTAGAATGGATCGGACGAATGAATTAGAATGGATCGTACGAATGAATTAGAATGGATCGTACGAATGAATTAGAATAGATTGTGCGAATGAATTAGAATGGATCGTACGAATGAATTAGAATGGATCGTACAAATGAATTAGAATGGATCAAACGAATGAGTAAGAATGGATCGTACGAATGAATTAGAATGGATCGTATGAATGAATTAGAATGGATCGTACGAATAAATTAGAATGGATACATTCGTCCGAATGAATTAGAATGGATCAGACGAATGAGTAAGAATGGATCGTACGAATGAAATAGAATAGATTGTACGAATGAATTAGAATGGATCCTACGAATGAATTAGAATGGATCGTGTGAAATACGAATGAATTAGAATGGATATATTCGTGCAAATGAATTAGAATGGATCGTATGAATGTATTAGAATGGATCGTATGAGTGAATTAGAATGGATCATGCGAATGAATTAGAATGGATTGTATGAATGAATTAGAATGGATCGTACGAATGAATTAGAATGGATCGTACGAATGAATTTGAATGGATCGTACGAATGAACTAGAATGGATACATTCGTGCGAATGAATTAGAATGGATCGTACGAATGAATTAGAATGGATCGTGCGAATAAATTAGAATGGATCGTATGAATGAATTAGAATAGATCGTATGAATTAATTAGAATGGATCGTACGAATGAATTAGAATAGATCGTACGAATGAATTAGAATGGATCGTACGAATAAATTAGAATGGATCATACGAAGCGAAAGAATTAGAATAGATCGTATTAATGAATTAGAATGGATCCTATGAATGAATTAGAATGGATCGTGCAAATGAATTAGAATGGATCGTACGAATGAATTAGAATGGATCGTGCTAATGAATTAGAATTGATCGAATGAATGAATTAGCATGGATCGTGCTAATGAATTAGAATGGATCGTACAAATGAATTAGAATGGATCAAATGAATGAATTAGAATGGTTACATTCATGCGAATGAATTAGAATGGATCGTACGAATGGATTAGAATGGATCGTACGAATGGATTAGAAACGATACATTCGAGTGAATGAATTTGAATAGATCGTACGGAATGAATTAGAATGGATTGTATGAATGAATTAGAATGGATCGTGCGAATGAATTAGAATGGATCGTACGAATGAATTAGAATAGATCTTACGAATGAATTAGAATGGATCGTACGAATGAGTAAGAAAGGATCGTACGAATGAAATAGAATGGATTGTACGAATGAATTAGAATGGATTCGTACGAATGAATTAGAATGGATACATTCGTGCGAATGAATTAGAATGGATCATACGAATGAGTAAGAATGGATCGTAAGAATGAAATAGAATAGATTGTACGAATGAATTAGAATGGATCCTACGAATGAATTAGAATGGATCGTGTGAAAGAATTAGAATGGATTGTATGAATGAATTAGAATTGATCGTACGAATGAATTAGAATGGATCGTACGAATGAATTAGAATGGATACATTCGTGCAAATGAATTAGAATTGATCGTACGAATGAATTAGAATGGATCGTGCGAATAAATTAGAATGGATCGTACGAATGAATTAGAATGGATCGTACGAATGAACTAGAATAGAATTGATCGTACGAATGAATTAGAATGGATCGTACGAATGAATTAGAATGGATCGTACGAATGAATTAGAATGGATCGTACGAATGAATTAGAATGGATACATTCGTGCGAATGAATTAGAATGGATCGTGCACGAATGTATCCATTCTAATTCATTCGTACGATCCATTCTAATTCATTAATATGATCCATTCTAATTCATTCGTACGATCCATTCTAATTCATAGGCACAAAGGTATCCATTCTAATCCATTCGTAGGATCCATTCTAATCCATTCGTACGATCCATTCTAATTCATTCGTACGATCCATTATAATTCATTCGCTCGAATGTATCCATTCTAATCCATTCGTACAATCCATTCTAATCCATTCGTACGATCCATTCTAATTCATTCGCATGAATGTAACCATTCTAATTCATTCATCTGGTCCATTCTAATTTATACGTACGATCCATTCTAATTCATTCATCCGATCCATTCTAATTCATTTGCACGAATGTATCCATTCTAATTCATTCATACGATCCATTCTAATTCATTCGTACATTCCATTCTAATTCATTCGCACAAATGTATCCATTCTAATTCATTCGTACGATCCATTCTAATTCATTCGCACAAATGTATCCATTCTAATTCATTCGTACGATCCATTCTAATTCTTTCACACGATATATTCTAATTCATTCGTACGATCCATTCTAATACATTCATACGATCCATTCTAATTCCTTTGCACGAATATATCCATTCTAATTCATTCGTACGATCCATTCTAATAATTCCTTCGTACGATCCATTCTAATTCATTCGTACGATCTATTCTAATTCATTCGTACGATCCATTCTAATTCATTCGCACGATCCATTCTAACTCCTTCGTACGATCCATTCTAATGCATTCGTACGATCCATTCTAATTCATTCATACAATCCATTCTAATTCGTTCACACGATCTATTCTAATTCATTCGTAGGATCCATTCTAATTCATTCGTACAATCTATTCTATTTCATTCGTAGGATCCATTCTTACTCATTCGTATGATCCATTCTAATTCATTTGCACGAATATATCCATTCTAATTAATTCGTACGATCCATTCTAATTCCTTCGTACGATCCATTCTAATTCATTCGTACGATCTATTCTAATTCATTTGCACGATCCATTCTAATTCATTCGTACGATCCATTCTAATTCTTTCACACGATCCATTCTAATTCATTCGTACGATCCATTCTAATTCATTTGTGCAATCCATTCTATTTCATTCGTACGATCCATTCTTACTCATTCGTATGATCCATTCTAATTCATTCACACGAATGTATCCATTCGTACGAATGAATTTGAATAGATTGTACGAATGAATTAGAATGGATCGTACGAATGAATTAGAATGGATCGTACAAAGGAATTAGAATGGATCGTACGAATGAATTAGAATGGATCGTACGAATGAATTAGAATAGATCGTACGAATGAATTAGAATGGATCGTACGAAGGAATTAGAATGGATCGTACGAATGAATTAGAATGGATATATTCGTGCAAATGAATTAGAATGGATCGTATGAATGTATTAGAATGGATCGTATGAGTGAATTAGAATGGATCGTACGAATGAATTAGAATGGATTGTATGAATGAATTAGAATGGATCGTACGAATGAATTAGAATGGATCATACGAATTAATTAGAATGGATCATACGAATGAATTAGAAAGGATCGTACGAATGAATTAGAATGGATCGTACGAATGAATTAGAATGGATACATTCGTGCGAATGAATTAGAATGGATTGTGCGAAAGAATAAGAACAGATCGTGCGAATGAATTAGAATGGATCGTACGAATGAATTAGAATAGATCGTGCGAATGAATTAGAATGGATCGTACGAATGAATTAGAATAGATCGTATGAATGAATTAGAATGGATCGTACGAATGAATTAGAATGGATCGTGCGAATGAATTAGAATGGATCGTACGAATGAATTAGAATGGATCGTGTGAAAGAATTAGAATGGATCATACGAATGAATTAGAATGGATCGTGCGAATGAATTAGAATGGATCGTACGAATGAATTAGAATGGATATATTTGTGCGAATGAATTAGAATGATCGTACGAATGAATTAGAATGGATCGTATGAATGAATTAGAATGGATCGTATGAATGAATTAGAATGGATCGTGCGAATGAATTAGAATGGATCGTACGAATGAATAAGAATGGATCGTACGAATGAACTAGAATGGATACATTTGTGTGAATGAATTAGCATGGATCGTACGAATGAATTAGAATGGATCTTACGAATGAATTAGAATGGATCGTACGAATAAATTAGAATGGATCGTACGAATGAATTAGAATGGATCTTACGAATGAATTAGAATGGATCGTATGAATAAATTAGAATGGATCGTATGAATGGTTTAGAATGGATACATTCGTGCGAATGAATAAGAATGGATCGGACGAATGAATTAGAATCGATCGTACGAATGAATTAGAATGGATCAAATGAATGAATTAGAATGGTTACATTCATGCGAATGAATTAGAATGGATCGTACGAATGGATTAGAATGGATCGTACGAATGGATTAGAATGGATACATTCGTGCGAATGAATTAGAATGGATACATTCGTGCGAAAGAATTAGAATAGATCGTATGAATGAATTGGAATGGATCCTATGAATGTATTAGAATGGATCGTGCGAATGAATTAGAATGGATCGTACGAATGAATTAGAATGGATCGTGCTAATGAATTAGAATTGATCGAACGAATGAATTAGCATGGATCGTGCTAATGAATTAGAATGGAACGTATGAATGAATTTGAATGGATCGTGTGAAAGAATTAGAATGGATTGTATGAATGAATTAGAATGAATTCGTACGATCCATTCGAATTCATTCGCACGATCCATTCTAATTCATTCATACGATCCATTCTAATTCATTCATACAATCCATTCTAATTCTTTCACACGATCCATTCTAATTCATTCGTAGGATCCATTCTAATTCATTCGTACAATCTATTCTATTTCATTTGTACGATACATTCTTACTCATTCGTATGATCCATTCTAATTCATTCGGACGAATGTATCCATTCTAATTTATTCGTACGATCCATTCTAATTCATTCGTACGATCCATTCTAATTCATTCGTCCGGTCCATTCTAATTCATTCGCACGAATGTATCCATTCTAATTGATTCGTACGATCCACTCTAATTCATTCGTACGATCCATTCTAATTCATTTGTAAGATCCATTCTAATTCATTTGTACGATCCATTCTAATTCATTCGTACGATCCATTCTAATTCATTCGCACGAATGTATCCATTCTAATCCATTCGTACGATCCATTCTAATCCATTCGTACGATCCATTCTAATTCATTCGCATGAGTAACCATTCTAATTCATTCATTTGATCCATTCTAATTCATTCGTACGATCCATTCTAATTCATTAGCACGATCCATGCTAATTCATTCGTTCGATCAATTCTAATTCATTAGCACGATCCATTATAATTCATTCGTACGATCCATTCTAATTCATTCGCACGATCCATTCTAATTCATTCATAGGATCCATTCTAATTCATTCATACGATCTATTCTAATTCTTTCGCACGAATGTATCCATTCTAATTCATTCGCACGAATGTATCCATTCTAATTCATTCGTACGATCCATTCTAATTCATTCGCACTATCCATTCTAATTCATTCATACGATCAATTCTAATTCATTCGCACGAATGTATCCATTCTAATTCATTCGTACGATCCATTCTAATTCATTCATAGGATCCATTCTAATTCATTCATACAATCCATTCTAATTCATTCGCATGAATGTATCCATTCTAATTCATTCGTACGATCAGTTCTAATTCATTCACAAAATCTATTCTAATTCATTCATACAATCCATTCTAATTCATTCACTTGAATGTATCCATTCTAATTCATTCATAAGATCCATTCTAATTCATTCGTACGATCCATTCTAATTCCTTCGTACGATCCATTCTAATTCATTCGTACGATCTATTCTAATTCATTCGTACGATCCATTCTAATTCCTTCGTACGATCCATTCTAATTCATTCGTACGATCCATTCTAATTCATTCATATAATCCATTCTAATTCTTTCACACGATCCATTCTAATTCAGTCGTACGATCCATTCTAATTCATTCGTGCAATCCATTCTATTTCATTCGTACGATCCATTCTTACTCATTCGTACGATCCATTCTAATTCATTCACACGAATGTATCCATTCGTACGAATGAATTAGAATAGATTGTACGAATGAATTAAATGGATCGTACGAATGAATTAGAATGGATCGTACGAAGGAATTAGAATGGATCGTACGAATGAATTAGAATGGATCGTACGAAAGAATTAGAATAGATCGTACGAATGAATTAGAATGGATCGTACGAAGGAATTAGAATGGATCGTACGAATGAATTAGAATGGATATATTCGTGCAAATGAATTAGAATGGATCGTATGAATGTATTAGAATGGATCATATAAGTGAATTAGAATGGATCGTACGAATGAATTAGAATGGATCGTAAGAATGAATTAGAATGGATACATTCGTGTGAATGAATTAGAATGGATCGTATGAATGAATTAGAATAGATTTTGTGAATGAATTAGAACTGATCGTACGAATGAATTAGATTGGATACATTCGTGCGAATGAATTAGAATGGATTGTATGAATGAATTAGAATGGATACATTCGTGCAAATGAATTAGAATGGATTGTATGAATGAATTAGAATGGATCCTATGAATGAATTAGAATGGATCGTATGAATGAATTAGAATAGATCGTACGAATGAATTAGAATGGTTAGTGCGAATGAATTAGAATCGATCGTACGAATGAATTAGAATGGATCGTACGAATGAATTAGAATGGATCATACGAATGAGTAAGAATGGATCATACGAATGAATTAGAATGGATCGTACGAATAAATTAGAATGGATCGTACGAATAAATTAGAATGGATACATTCGTCCGAATGAATTAGAATGGATCATACGAATGAGTAAGAATGGATCGTACGAATGAAATAGAATAGATTGTACGAATGAATTGGAATGGATCCTACGAATGAATTAGAATGGATCGTGTGAAAGAATTAGAATGGATTGTATGAATGAATTAGAATGGATCGTATGAATGAATTAGAATGGATCGTACGAATGGATTAGAATGGATCGTATGAATGAATTAGAATGGATCGTACGAATGAACTAGAATGGATACATTCGTGCGAATAAATTAGAATGGATCGTACGAATGAATTAGAATGGATCGTACGAATGAATTAGAATGGATCGTACGAATGAATTAGAATGGATCTTACGAATGAATTAGAATGGATCGTACGAATGAATTAGAATGGATCGTACGAATGAATTAGAATAGATCGTACGAATGAATTAGAATGGATCGTACGAAGGAATTAGAATGGATCGTACGAATGAATTAGAATGTATCGTACGAATGAATTTGAATGTATCATACGAATGAGTAAGAATGGATCGGACGAATGAAATAGAATGGATTGTACGAATGAATTAGAATGGATCGTACGAATGAATTAGAATGGATCGTGTGAAAGCATTAGAATGGATTGTATGAATGAATTAGAATGGATCATATGAATGAATTAGAATGGATCGTGCGAATGAATTCGAATGGATCGTACGAATGAATTAGAATGGATCGTACGAATGAATTAGAATGGATACATTCGTGCGAATGAATTAGAATGGATACATTCGTGCGAAAGAATTAGAATAGATCGTATGAATGAATTAGAATGGATCCTATGAATGAATTAGAATGGATCGGGCGAATGAATTAGAATGGATCATACGAATGAATTAGAATGGATCGTGCTAATGAATTAGAATTGATCGAACGAATGAATTAGCATGGATCGTGCTAATGAATTAGAATGGAACGTACGAATGAATTATAATGGATCGTGTGAAAGAATTAGAATGGATTATATGAATGAATTAGAATGAATTCGTACGATCCATTCGAAATCATTCGCACGATCCATTCTCATTCATTCATACGATCCATTCTAATTCATTCATACAATCCATTCTAATTCTTTCACACGATCCATTCTAATTCATTCGTAGGATCCATTCTAATTCATTCGTACAATCTATTCTATTTCATTCGTACGATCCATTCTTACTCATTCGTATGATCCATTCTAATTCATTCGGATGAATGTATCCATTCTAATTTATTCGTACGATCCATTCTAATTCATTCGTACGATCCATTCTAATTCATTCGTACGATCCATTCTTACTCATTCGTATGATCCATTCTAATTCATTCGTACGATCCATTCTAATTCATTCGTACGATCCATTCTAATTCATTCGCACAATCTATTCTAATTCATTCGTACAATCAATTCTAATTCATTCGTACGATCGTACGAATGAATTAGAATGGATCGTACGGAATGAATTAGAATGGATTGTATGAATGAATTAGAATGGATACATTCGTGCGAATGAATTAGAATGGATCATATGAATGAGTAAGAATGGATCGTACGAATGAAATAGAATGGATTGTACGAATGAATTAGAATGGATTGTACAAATCAATTAGAATGGATCGTATGAATGAATTAGAATGGATCATACGAATGAGTAAGAATGGATCATACGAATGAAATAGAATTGATTGTACGAATGAATTAGAATGGATCCTACGAATGAATTAGAATGGATCGTGTGAAAGAATTAGAATGGATTGTATGAATGAATTAGAATGGATCGTATGAATGAATTAGAATGGATCGTGCGAATGAATTCGAATGGATCGTACAAATTCATTCTAATTCATTCATACAATCCATTCTAATTCTTTCACACGATCCATTCTAATTCATTCGTACATTCCATTCTAATTCATTAGCACGATCCATGCTAATTCATTCGTTCGATCAATTCTAATTCATTAGCACGATCCATTCTAATTCATTCGTACGATCTATTCTAATTCATTCGCACGATCCATTCTAATTCATTCGTATGATACATTCTAATTCCTTCGTACGATCCATTCTAATTCATTCATACAATCCATTCTAATTCTTTCACACAATCCATTCTAATTCATTCGTATGATCCATTCTAATTCATTCGTGCAATCCATTCTATTTAATTCGTACGATCCATTCTTACTCATTCGTACGATCCATTCTAATTCATTCACATGAATGTATCCATTCGTACGAATGAATTAGAATAGATTGTACGAATGAATTAGAATGGATCGTACGAATGAATTAGAATGGATCGTACGAAGGAATTAGAATGGATCGTACGAATGAATTAGAATGGATCGTATGAATGAATTAGAATAGATCGTACGAATGAATTAGAATGGATCGTACGAAGGAATTAGAATGGATCGTACGAATGAATTAGAATGGATATATTCGTGCAAATGAATTAGAATGGATCGTATGAATGTATTAGAATGGATCGTTTGAGTGAATTAGAATGGATCGTACGAATGAATTAGAATGGATTGTATGAATGAATTAGAATGGATCATACGAATGAATTAGAATGGAATGTATGAATGAATTTGAATGGATCGTACGAATGAATTAAAATGGATCGTGCGAATGAATTAGAATGGATCGTACGAATGAATTAGAATGGATCGTACGAATGAACTAGAATGGATACATTCGTGCAAATGAATTAGAATGGATAGTACAAATGAATTAGAATGGATCGTACGAATGAATTAGAATGGATCGTACGAATGGATTAGAATGGATCATACGAATGAATTAGAATGGATCGTGCGAATGAATTAGAATGGATCGAACGAATGAATTAGAATGGATATATTCAAGCGAATGAATTAGAATAGATCGTAGGAATGAATTAAAATAGATCATACGAATGAATTAGAATGGATCGTACGAACGAATTAGAATGGATCGTACGAACAAATTAGAATGGATCATATGAACGAATTAGAATGGATCGTACGAATGATATAGAATGGATACATTCGAGCGAATGAATTAGAATGGATCGTACGAATGAATTAGAATAGATCATAGGAATGAATTAGAATGGATCGTGCAAATGAATTAGAATGGATACATTCGTGCGAATGAATTAGAATGGATCGTGCGAATGAATTAGAATGGATCGTATGAATGAATTAGAATGGATATATTTGAACAAATAAATTAGAATGGATCATACGAATGAATTAGAATGGATCGTACGAATGAATTAGAATGGATAGTGCGAATGAATTAGAATGGATTGTACGAATGAATTAGAATGGATACATTCGTGCGAATGAATTAGAATGGATCATACGAATGAGTAAGAATGGATCGTACGAATGAAATAGAATGGATTATACAAATGAATTAGAATGGATCGTACAAATGAATTAGAATGGATCATACGAATGAGTAAGAATGGATCGTACGAATGAATTAGAATGGATTAGAATGGATTAGAATGGATCGTACGAATGAAATAGAATAGATTGTACGAATGAATTAGAATGGATTCGTACGAATGAATTAGAATGGATACATTCGTGCGAATGAATTAGAATGGATCGTACCAATAAGTAAGAATGGATCGTACGAATGAAATAGAATGGATTGTGCGAATGAATTAGAATGGATCGTACGAATGAACTAGAATGGATCGTGTGAAAGAATTAGAATGGATTGTTTGAATGAATTAGAATAGATCGTATGAATGTATTAGAATTGATCATATTAATGAATTAGAATGGATCGTACGTCTTTCACACGATCCAATCTAATTCATTCGTACGATCCATTCTAATTCATTCGTACAATCCATTCTATTTCATTTGTTCGATCCATTCTTACTCATTCGTATGATCCATTCTAATCCATTTGTACGATCCATTCTAATCCATTTGTACGATCCATTCAAATTCATTCCGTACGATCCATTCTAATTCATTCGTACGATCGTACGAATGAATTAGAATGGATCGTACGAATGAATTAGAATAGATTGTGCGAATGAATTAGAATGGATCGTACGAATGAATTAGAATGGATTGTACGAATGAATTAGAATGGATCATACGAATGAGTAAGAATGGATCGTACGAATGAATTAGAATGGATCATACGAATGAATTAGAATGGATCGTACGAATAAATTAGAATGGATACATTCGTCCGAATGAATTAGAATATATCATACGAATGAGTAAGAATGGATCGTACGAATGAAATAGAATAGATCGTACAAATGAATTAGAATGGAATATACGAATGAATTAGAATGGATCATACGAATGAATTAGAATGGATCGTATGAATGAATTAGAATGGATCGTACGAATGAATTAGAATGGATCGTGCGAATGAATTCGAATGGATCGTACGATCCATTCTAATTCATTCATACAATCCATTCTAATTCATTCGCATGAATGTATCCATTCTAATCCATTCATACGATCCATTCTAATCCATTCGTACGATCCATTCTAATTCATTCGCACAAATGTATCCATTCTTATTCATTCGTACGATCCATTTTAATTCATTTGTACGATCCATTCTAATTCATTCGTACGATCCATTCTAATTCATTCGTATGATCCATTCTAATTCATTCGTACGATCCATTCTAATTCATTCGTACGATCCATTCTAATTCATTCGTATGATCCATTCTAATTCATTCGTACGATCCATTCTAATTCATTCGTACGATCCATTCTAATTTATTCGCACAATCCATTCTATTTCATTCGTACGATCCATTCTAATTCATTCGTACGAATCTATTCTAATTCATTCGTACAATCCATTCTATTTCATTCATACGATCCATTCTTACTCATTCGTATGATCCATTCTAATTCATTCGCACGAATGTATCCATTCTAAATGCTTCGTACGATCCATTCTAATTCATTCGTACGATCCATTCTAAATCATTAGTATAATCCATTCTATTTCATTCGTACGATCAATTCGAATTCATTAGCGCGATCCATTCTAATTCATTCGTACGATCCATTCAAATTCATTCGCACGATCCATTGTAATTCATTCGTACAATCCATTCTATTTCATTCGTACGATCCATTCTTACTCATTCGTATGATCCATTCTAATTCATTCGCACGAATGTATCCATTCTAATCCATTCGTACGATCCATTCTAATCCATTCGTACGATCCATTCTAATTCATTCGCATGAATGTAACCATTCTAATTCATTCATTTGATCCATTCTAATTCATTCGTACGATCCATTCTAATTCATTCGTCCGATCCATTCTAATTCATTCGCACGAATGTATCCATTCCAAACCATTCATACGATCCATTCTAATTTATTCGTACGATCCATTCTAATTCATTCGTAAGATCCATTCTAATTCATTCGTACGATCCATTCTAATTCATTCGCACGAATGTATCCATTCTAGTTCATTCGTACGATCTATTCTAATTCATTCATACAATCCATTCTAATTCATTCGCACGATCCATTCTAATTCATTCGTACGATCCATTCTAATTCATTCGCACGAATGTATCCATTCTAATTCATTCGTACATACGATACATTCTAATTCGTTCGTACGATCCATTCTAATCCATTCTAATTCATTCTAATCCATTTTATTTCATTCGTACGATCAATTCTAATTCATTAGCACGATCCATTCTAATTCATTCGTACGATCCATTCAAATTCATTCGCACAATCCATTCTAATTCATTCGTACAATCCATTCTATTTCATTCGTACGATCCATTCTTACTCATTCGTATGATCCATTCTAATTCATTCGCACGAATGTATCCATTCTAATCCATTCGTACGATCCATTCTAATCCATTCGTACGATCCATTCTAATTCATTCGCATGAATGTAACCATTCTAATTCATTCATTTGATCCATTCTAATTCATTCGTACGATCCATTCTATTTCATTCGTCCGATCCATTCTAATTCATTCGCACGAATGTATCCATTCTAAACCATTCATAAGATCCATTCTAATTTATTCGTACGATCCATTCTAATTCATTCGTACGATCCATTCTAATTCATTCGTCCGATCCATTCTAATTCATTCACACGAATGTATCCATTCTAATTCATTCGTACGATCCATTCTAATTCATTCGTACGATCCATTCTAATTCATTCGCACGAATGTATCCATTCTAATTCATTCGTACGATCCATTATAATTCATTCGCACAATCTATTCTAATTCATTCATACGATCCATTCTAATTCATTCGCACGAATGTATCCATTCTAATTCATTCATACGATCCATTCTACTTCATTCGTACTATCCGTTCTAATTCACTCATACGATCCATTCTATTTCATTCATACGATCCATTCTAATTCATTTGCACGAATATATCCATTCTAATTCATTCGTACGATCCATTCTAATTCCTTCGTACGATCCATTCAAATTCCTTCGTACGATCCATTCTAATTCCTTCGTACGATCCATTCTATTTCATTCATATGATCCATTCTAATTCCTTCGTACGATCCATTCTAATTCCTTCGTATCAATTCTAATTCACTCATACGATCCATTCTAATTCATTTGTACGATCCATTCTAATTCATTCTAATTCATTCATACGAATGAATTAGAATGGATCGTACGAATGAATTAGAATGGATCGTATGAATGAACTAGAATGGATACATTCGTGCGAATGAATTAGAATGGATCGTACGAATGAATTAGAATGGATCGTACGAATGAATTAGAATGGATCATACGAATGAATTAGAATGGATCATACGAATGAGTAAGAATGGATCGTACGAATGAAATAGAATGGATTGTACGAATAAATTAGAATGGATCGTACGAATGAATTAGAATGGATCGTGTGAATGAATTAGAATGGATTGTATGAATGAATTAGAATGGATCAGATGAATGAATTAGAATGGATACATTCGTGCGAATGAATTAGAATGGATCGTACGAATGAATTAGAATGGATCGTATGAATGATTTAGAATGGTTACATTCATGCGAATGAATTAGAATGGATCGTACGAATGGATTAGAATGGATCGTACGAATGGATTAGAATGGATACATTCGAGCGAATGAATTAGAATGGATCGTACGAATGAATTAGAATGGATCATACGAATGGATTAGAATGGATCCTATGAATGGATTAGAATGGATACCTTTGTGCATATGAATTAGAATGGATCGTACGAATGAATTAGAATGGATCATATGAATGAATTAGAATGGATCGTGTGAAAGAATTAGAATGGATTGTATGAATGAATTAGAATAGATCGTATGAATGAATTAGAATGGATCATACGAATGAATTAGAATAGATCGTACGAATGAATTAGAATGGATCGTACGAATGAATTAGACTTGATACATTCGTGCGAATGAATTAGAATGGATACATTCGTGCGAAAGAATTACAATAGATCGTATGAATGAATTAGAATGGATCCTATGAATGAATTAGAATGGATCGTGCGAATGAATTAGAATGGATCGTACGAATGAATTAGAATGGATCGTGCTAATGAATTAGAATTGATCGAACGAATGAATTAGAATGGATACATTTGTGCGAATGAATTAGAATGGATCGTACGAATGAATTAGAATGGATCATATGAATAAATTAGAATGGATCGTACGAATGAATTAGAATGGATCGTACGAAGGAATTAGAATGGATCGTACGAATGAATTAGAATGGATATATTCATGCAAATGAATTAGAATGGATCGTATGAATGTATTAGAATGTATCATATGAGTGAAATAGAATGGATCGTGCGAATGAATTAGAATGGATTGTATGAATGAATTAGAATGGATCGTGCGAATGAATTAGAATGGATCCTATGAATGAATTAGAATGGATCGTGCGAATGAATTAGAATGGATCGTACGAATGAATTAGAATGGATCGTGCTAATGAATTAGAATTGATCGAACGAATGAATTAGAATGGATACATTCGTGCGAATGAATTAGAATGGATCGTACGAATGAGTAAGAATGGATCGTACGAATGAAATAGAATAGATCGTATGAATGAATTAGAATGGATCGTACGAACGAGTTAGAATGGATCGTATGAATGAATTAGAATGGATCGTACGAATGAATTAGAATGGATACTTTCGTGCGAATGAATTAGAATGGATCGTGCACGAATGTATCCATTCTAATTCATTCGTACGATCCATTCTAATTCATTAATATGATCCATTCTAATTCACTCGTACGATCCATTCTAATTCATTCGCACAATCTATTCTAATTCATTCATACGATCCATTCTAATTCATTCGCACGAATGTATTCATTCCAATTCATTCATACGATCCATTCTACTTCATTCGTACTATCCATTCTAATTCACTCATACGATCCATTCTAATTCATTCATACGATCCATTCTAATTCATTTGCACGAATATATCCATTCTAATTCATTCGTACGATCCATTCTAATTCCTTCGTACGATCCATTCTAATTCCTTCGTACGATCCATTCTATTTCATTCGTATGATCCATTCTAATTCCTTCGTACGATTCATTCTAATTCCTTCGTATCCATTCTAATTCACTCATACGATCCATTCTAATTCATTCATACGATCTATTCTAATTCAATCATACAATCCATTCTAATTCTTTCACACGATCCATTCTAATTCATTCGTAGGATCCATTCTAATTCATTCCTACAATCTATTCTATTTCATTCGTACGATCCATTCTTACTCATTCGTATGATCCATTCTAATTCATTCGGACGAATGTATCTATTCTAATTTATTTATACGATCCATTCTAATTCATTCGTACGATCCATTCTTACTCATTCGTATGATCCATTCTAATTCATTCTTACGATCCATTCTAATTCATTCGTATGATCCATTCTAATTCATTCGCACAACCTATTCTAATTCATTCGTACGATCTATTCTAATTCATTCGTACGATCGTACGAATGAATTAGAATTGATCGTACGGAATGAATTAGAATGGATTGTATGTATGAATTAGAATAGATACATTCGTGCAAATGAATTAGAATGGATCATACGAATGAGTAAGAATGGATCGTACGAATGAAATAGAATGGATTGTACGAATGAATTAGAATGGATCGTACAAATGAATTAGAATGGATCGTACGAATGAATTAGAATGGATCATACAAATGAGTAAGAATGGATCGTACAAATGAAATAGAATAGATTGTCCGAATGAATTAGAATAGATCGTACGAATGAATTAGAATGGATCGTGTGAAAGAATTAGAATGCATTGTATGAATGAATTAGAATGGATCGTATGAATGAATTAGAATGGATCGTGCGAATGAATTAGAATGGATCGTTTGAATGAATTAGAATGGATCGTATGACTGAATTAGAATGGATCGTGCGAATGAATTAGAATGGATCGTACGAATGAATTAGAATGGATTGTACGAATGAATGGATCATACGAATGAGTAAGAATGGATCGTACGAATGAAATAGAATGGATTGTACGAATGAATTAGAATGGATTGTATGAATGAATTAGAATGGATCGTACGAATGAATTAGAATGGATCATATGAGTGAATTAGAATGGATACGAAGGAATTAGAATGGATCGTACGAAGGAATTAGAATGGATCATACGAATGAAATAGAATGGATCGTACGAAGGAATTAGAATGGATCGTACGAAGGAATTAGAATGGATCGAACGAATGAATTAGAATGGATATATTCGTGCAAATGAATTAGAATGGATCGTATGAATGAATTAGAATGGATCGTATCAGTGAATTAGAACGGATAGTACGAATGGATCGTATGAATGAATTAGAATGGATACATTCGTGCGAATGAATTAGAATGGATCGTATGAATGAATTAGAATAGATTGTGCGAATGAATTAGAATGGATCGTACGAATGAATTAGAATGGATACGAGTGAATTAGAATGGATCGTACGAATGAATTAGAATGGATCGTACGAATGAATTAGAATGGATACGAGTGAATTAGATTGTGCGAGTGAATTAGAATGGATACGAAGGAATTAGAATTGATCGTACGAAGGAATTAGAATGGATCATACGAATGAAATAGAATGGATCGTACGAAGGAATTAGAATGGATCGTACGAAGGAATTAGAATGGATCGTACGAAGGAATTAGAATGGATCGTACGAATGAATTAGAATGGATATATTCGTGCAAATGAATTAGAATGGATCGTATGAATGAATTAGAATGGATCGTATGAGTGAATTAGAACGGATAGTACGAATGAAGTAGAATGGATCGTATGAATGAATTAGAATGAATACATTCGTGCGAATGAATTAGAATGGATCGTATGAATGAATTAGAATAGATTGTGCGAATGAATTAGAATGGATCATACGAATGAATTAGAATGGATACATTCGTGCGAATAAATTAGAATGGATTGTATGAATGAATTAGAATGGATCGTACGAATGAATTCGAATGGATCGTACGAATGAATTCGAATAGATTGCGCGAATGAATTAGAATGGATCGTACGAATGAATTAGAATGGATCGTACGAAGGAATTAGAATGGATCGTACGAATGAATTAGAATGGATCGTGCGAATGAATTAGAATGGATCGTACGAATGAATTAGAATGGATCGTGCGAATGAATTAGAATGGATCATACGAATGAATTAGAATGGATCGTACCAATGAGTAAGAATGGATCGTACGAATGAATTAGAATGGATCGTATGAATGAATTAGAATGGATTGTACGAATGAATTAGAATGGATCGTGCGAATGAATTAGAATGGATCGTACGAATGAATTAGAATGGATCGTACGAATGAACTAGAATGGATACATTCGTGCGAATGAATTAGAATGGATCGTACGAATGAATTAGAATGGATTGTACGAATGAATTAGAATGGATCTTATGAATGATTTAGAATGGATCGTACGAATGAATTAGAAGGGATCGTATGAATGAATTAGAATGCATACATTTGTGCGAATGAATTAGAATGGATCGTACGAATGAATTAAAATGGATCGTATGAATGAATTAGAATGGATCGTATGAATGAATTAGAATGGATCGTTCGAAGGAATTAGAATGGATCGTACGAATGAATTAGAATGGATATATTCGTGCAAATGAATTAGAATGGATCATATGAATGTATTAGAATGGATCGTATGAGTGAATTAGAATGGATCATGCGAATGAATTAGAATGGATTGTATGAATGAATTAGAATGGATCGTACGAATGAATTAGAATGGATCATACGAATTAATTAGAATGGATCATATGAATGAATTAGAATGGATCGTACGAATGAATTAGAATTGAATCGTACGAATGAATTAGAATGGATCGTACGAATGAATTAGAATGGATCGTGCTAATGAATTAGAATTGATCGAACGAATGAATTAGAATGGATCGTGTGAAAGAATTAGAATGGATTGTAGGAATGAATTAGAATAGATCGTATGAATGAATTAGAATGGATCGTACGAATGAATTAGAATGGATCGTACGAATGAATTAGAATGGATCGTACGAATGAATTAGAATGGATACATTCGTGCGAATGAATTAGAATGGATACATTCGTGCGAAAGAATTAGAATATATTGTATGAATGAATTAGAATGGATCCTATGAATGAATTAGAATGGATCGTGCGAATGAATTAGAATGGATCGTACGAATAAATTTGAATGGATCGTGCTAATGAATTAGAATTGATCGAACGAATGAATTAGAAAGGATACATTCGTGCGAATGAATTAGAATGGATCGGACGAATGAATTAGAATGGATCGTACGAATGAGTAAGAATGGATTGTACGAATGAAATAGAATAGATCGTACGAATGAATTAGAATGGATCGTACAAAGGAATTAGAATGGATCGTACGAATGAATTAAAATGGATATATTCGTGCAAATGAATTAGAATGGATCGTATGAATGTATTAGAATGGATCGTATGAGTGAATTAGAATGGATCGTACGAATGAATTAGAATGGATCGTATGAATGAATTAGAATGGATACATTCGTGTGAATGAATTAGAATGGATCGTATGAATGAATTAGAATAGATTTTGTGAATGAATTAGAACTGATCGTACGAATGAATTAGAATGGATACTTTCGTGCGAATGAATTTGAATGGATTGTATGAATGAATTAGAATAGATCCTATGAATGAATTAGAATGGATCGTGCGAATGAATTAGAATGGATCGTACGAATGAATTAGAATGGATCGTGCTAATGAATTAGAATTGATCGAACGAATGAATTAGCATGGATCGTGCTAATAAATTAGAATGGAATGTACGAATGAATTAGAATGGATCGTGTGAAAGAATTAGAATGGATTGTATGAATGAATTAGAATTCATTCGTACGATCCATTCGAATTCATTCGCACGATCCATTCTAATTCATTCATACGATCCATTCTAATTCATTCATACAATCCATTCTAATTCTTTCACACGATCCATTCTAATTCATTCGTAGGATCCATTCTAATTCATTCGTACAATCTATTCTATTTCATTCGTATGATCTATTCTTACTCATTCGTATGATCTATTCTAATTCATTCGGACGAATGTATCCATTCTAATTTATTCGTATGATCCATTCTAATTCATTTGTACGATCCATTCTAATTCATTCGTACGATCCATTCTAATTCATTCGTCCGATCCATTCTTATTCATTCGCACGAATGTATCCATTCTAATTCATTCGTACGATCCATTCTAATTCATTCGTACTATCCATTCTAATTCATTCGTAAGATCCATTCTAATACATTCGTACGATCCATTCTAATTCATTCATACAATCCATTCTAATTCATTCATACAATCCATTCTAATTCTTTCACACGATCCATTCTAATTCATTCGTACAATCTATTCTATTTTATTCGTACGATCCATTCTTACTCATTCGTATGATCCATTCTAATTCATTCGGACGAATGTATCCATTCTAATTTATTCGTACGATCCATTCTAATTCATTTGTACGATCCATTCTAATTCATTCGTACGATCTATTCTAATTCATTCGAACGAATGTATCCATTCTAATTCATTCGTACGATCCATTCTAATTCATTCGTATGATCCATTCTAATTCATTCGTAAGATCCATTCTAATTCATTCATATGATCCATTCTAATTCATTGGCATGATCCATTCTAATTCATTCGCACGAATGTATACATTCTAATTCATTTGCACGATCCATTCTAATTCATTCGTATGATCTATTCTAATTCATTCGTACGATCCATTCTAATTCATTCTAATTCATTCGTACGATCCGTTCTAATTCATTCGTACGATCCATTCTTACTCATTCGTATGATACATTATGGATACATTCGTGCGAATGAATTAGAATGGATAATACGAATGAGTAAGAATGGATCGTACGAATGAAATATAATGGATTGTGCGAATGAATTAGAATGGATTGTAGAATGGATCAGAATAGATCGTGTGAAAGAATTAGAATGGATTGTATGAATGAATTAGAATGAATTCGTACGATCCATTCGAATTCATTCGCTCGATCCATTCTAATTCATTCATACGATCCATTCTAATTCTTTCACACGATCCATTCTAATTCACTCATACGATCCATTTTAATACATTCATACGACCTATTCTAATTCATTCGCACGAATATATCCATTCTAATTCATTCGTACGATCCATTCTAATTCCTTCATACGATCCATTCTAATTCATTCGTACGATCTATTCTAATTCATTCGTACGATCCATTCTAATTCATTCGCACGATCCATTCTAATTCATTCATAGGATCCATTCTAATTCATTCATATGATCCATTCAAATTCTTTCGCACGATCCATGATAATTCATTCGTTCGATCAATTCTAATTCATTAGCACGATCCATTCTAATTCATTCATACGATCCATTCTAATTCATTCGTACGATCCATTCTAATTCATTCGTATGATCCATTCTAATTAATTCGTATGATCCATTCTAATTCATTCGTACGATCCATTCTAATTCATTCATACAATCCATTCTAATTCATTCGTATGTTCCATTCTAATTCACTCATACGATCCATTCTAATACATTCATACGATCCATTCTAATTCATTTGCACGAATATATCCATTCTAATTCATTCGTACGATCCATTCTAATTCCTTAGTACGATCCATTCTAATTCATTCGTACGATCTATTCTAATTCATTCGTACGATCCATTCTAATTCATTCGTACGAATGAATTAGAATGGATACATTCGTGCGAATGAATTAGAATGGATACATTCGTGCGAAAGAATTAGAATAGATCGTATGAATGAATTAGAATGGATCCGATGAATGAATTAGAATGGATCGTGCGAATGAATTAGAATGGATCGTACGAATGAATTAGAATTGATCGAACGAATGAATTAGCATGGATCGTGCTAATGAATTAGAATGGATCGTACGAATGAATTAGAATGGATCGTGTGAAAGAATTAGAATGGATTGTATGAATGAATTAGAATGGATCGTACGAATGAATTAGAATGGATCGTACGAAGGAATTTGAAAGGATCGTACGAATGAATTAGAATGGATCGTACGAATGAATTAGAATGGATCGTACGAAGGAATTAGAATGGATCGTACGAATGAATTAGAATGGATCGTATGAATGAATTAGAATGGATACATTCGTGTGAATGAATTAGAATGGATCGTATGAATGAATTAGAATAGATTTTGTGAATGAATTAGAACTGATCGTACGAATGAATTAGAATGGATACATTCGTGCGAATGTATTAGAATGGATTGTATGAATGAATTAGAATGGATCCTATGAATGAATTAGAATGGTTGTACGAATGAATTAGAATGGATACATTCGTGCGAATGAATTAGAATTGATCGTACGAATGAATTAGAATGGATCATGCGAATGAATTAGAATGGATCGTACGAATGAATGAGAATGGATACATTCGTGCGAATGAATTAGAATGGATACATTCGTGCGAAAGAATTAGAATAGATCGTATGAATGAATTAGAATGGATCCTATGAATGAATTAGAATGGATCGTGCGAATGAATTAGAATGGATCGTACGAATGAGTTAGAATGGATCGTGCTAATGAATAAAAATTGATCGAACGAATGAATTAGCATGGATCGTGCAAATGAATTAGAATGGAATGTACGAATGAATTAGAATGGATCGTGTGAAAGAATTAGAATGGATTGTATGAATGAATTAGAATGAATTCGTACGATCCATTCTAATTCATTCGCACGATCAATTCTAATTCATTCATACGATCCATTCTAATTCATTCATACAATCCATTCTAATTCTTTCACACGATCCATTCTAATTCATTCGTAGGATCCATTCTAATTCATTCGTACAATCTATTCTATTTCATTCGTACGATCCATTCTTACTCATTCGTATGATCCATTCTAATTCATTCGGACGAATGTATCCATTATAATTTATTCGTATGATCCATTCAAATTCATTCGTACGATCCATTCTAATTCATTCGCTCGAATGTAACCATTCTAATCCATTCGTACGATCCATTCTAATCCATTCGTACGATCCATTCTAATTCATTCGCATGAATGTAACCATTCTAATTCATTCATTTGATCCATTCTAATTCATTCGTACGATCCATTCTAATTCATTAGCACGATCCATGCTATTTCATTCGTTCGATCAATTCTAATTCATTAGCACGATCCATTCTAATTCATTCGTACGATCCATTCTAATTCATTCGCACGATCCATTCTAATTCATTCATAGGATCTATTCTAATTCATTCATACAATCTATTCTAATTCTTTCGCACGAATGTATCCATTCTAATTCATTCGCACGAATGTATCCATTCTAATTCATTCGTACGATCCATTCTAATTCATTCGCACGATCCATTCTAATTCATTCGTACGATCAATTCTAATTCATTTGCACGAATGTATCCATTCTAATTCATTCGTACGATCCATTCTAATTCATTCATAGGATCCATTCTATTTCATTCATACAATCCATTCTAATTCATTCGCACGAATGTATCCATTCTAATTCATTCGTACGATCAGTTCTAATTCATTCACAAAATCTATTCTAATTCATTCATACGATCCATTCTAATTCATTCACACGAATGTATCCATTCTAATTCATTCGTACGATCCATTCTAATTCATTCGTACGATCCATTCTAATTCATTCGAACGATCCATTCTAATTCATTCGTACGATCCATTCTAATTCCTTCGTACGATCCATTCTAATTTATTCGTACGATCCATTCTAATTTATTCATCCAATCCATTCTAATTCTTTCACACGATCCATTCTAATTCATTCGTACGATCCATTCTAATTCATTCGTGCAATCCATTCTATTTCATTCGTACGATCCATTCTTACTTATTCGTACGATCCATTCTAATTCATTCACACGAATGTATCCATTCGTACGAATGAATTAGAATAGATTGTACGAATGAATTAGAATGGATCGTACGAATGAATTAGAATGGATCGTACGAAGGAATTAGAATGGATCGTACGAATGAATTAGAATGAATCGTACGAATGAATTAGAATGGATCGTACGAAGGAATTAGAATGGATCGTACGAATGAATTAGAATGGATATATTCGTGCAAATGAATTAGAATGGATCGTATGAATGTATTATAATGGATCGTATGAGTGAATTAGAATGGATCGTACGAATGAATTAGAATGGATCGTATGAATGAATTAGAATGGATACATTCGTGTGAATGAATTAGAATGGATCGTATGAATGAATTAGAATAGATTTTGTGAATGAATTAGAACTGATCATACGAATGAATTAGAATGGATACATTCGTGCGAATGAATTAGAATGGATTGTATGAATGAATTAGAATGGATCCTATGAATGAATTAGAATGGATCGTACGAATGAATTAGAATGGATACATTCATGCGAATGAATTAGAATGGATACATTCGTGCGAAAGAATTAGAATAGATCGTATGAATGAATTAGAATGGATCCTATAAATGAATTAGAATGGATCGTGCGAATGAATTAGAATGGATCGTACGAATGAATTAGAATGGATCGTGCTAATGAATTAGAATTGATCGAACGAATGAATTAGCATGGATCGTGCTAATGAATTAGAATGGATCGTACGAATGAATTAGAATGGATCAAATGAATGAATTAGAATGGTTACATTCATGCGAATGAATTAGAATGGATCGTACGAATGGATTAGAATGGATCGTACGAATGGATTAGAATGGATACATTCGAGCGAATGAATTAGAATGGATCGTACGAATGAATTAGAATGGATCGTACGAATAAATTAGAATGGATACATTCGTCCGAATGAATTAGAATGGATCATACGAATGAGTAAGAATGTATCGTACGAATGAAATAGAATAGATTGTACGAATGAATTAGAATGGATCGTGCGAATGAATTAGAATGGTTCGTACGAATGAATTAGAATGGATCGTACGAATGAATTAGAATGGATCGTGCGAATGAATTCGAATGGATCGTACGAATCAATTAGAATGGATACCTTTGTGCAAATGAATTAGAATGGATCGTATGAATGAATTAGAATGGATCGTATGAGTGAATTAGAACGGATAGTACGAATAAAGTAGAATGGATCGTATGAATGAATTAGAATGGATACATTCGTGCGAATGAATTAGAGTGGATCGTATGAATGAATTAGAATAGATTGTGCGAATGAATTAGAATGGATCGTACGAATGAATTAGAATGGATACATTCGTGCGAATAAATTAGAATGGATCGTACGAATGAATTAGAATGGATCGTGTGAAAGAATTAGAATGGATACATTCGTGCGAAAGAATTAGAATAGATCGTATGAATGAATTAGAATGGATCCTAAGAATGAATTAGAATGGATCGTGTGAATGAATTAGAATGGATCGTACGAATGAATTAGAATGGATCATGTGAAAGAATTAGAATGGATCGTACGAATGAATTAGAATGGATCGTGCGAATGAATTAGAATGGATCGTACGAATGAATTAGAATGGATACATTTGTGCGAATGAACTAGAATGGATCGTACGAATGAATTAGAATGGATTGTACGAATGAATTAGAATGGATCGTGTGAAAGAATTAGAATGGATCGTACGAATGAATTAGAATGGATCGTACGAATGAAATAGAATAGATCGTACGAATGAATTAGAATGGATCGTACGAAGGAATTAGAATGGATCGTACGAATGAAATCGTATGAATGTATTAGAATGGATCGTATGAGTGAATTAGAATGGATCGTACGAATGAAATAGAATGGATCGTACGAATGAATTAGAATGGATCGTACGAATGAATTAGAATTGATCGTCCGAATGAATTAGAATGGATCGTACGAATGAATTAGAATGGATCGTACGAATGAAATAGAATAGATCGTACGAATGAATTAGAATGGATCGTACGAAGGAATTAGAATGGATCGTACGAATGAAATCGTATGAATGTATTAGAATGGATCGTATGAGTGAATTAGAATGGATCGTACGAATGAATTAGAATGGATCGTACGAATGAATTAGAATGGATCGTGCGAATGAATTAGAATGGATCGTACGAATGTATTAGAATGGATCGTATGAATGAATTAGAATGGATCGTACGAATGAATTAGAATGGATCGTCCGAATGAATTAGAATGGATCGTACGAATGAATTAGAATGGATCGTATGAATGAACTAGAATGGATACATTCGTGCGAATGAATTTGAATGGATCGTACGAATGAATTAGAATGGATCGTACGAATGAATTAGAATGGATCTTACGAATGAATTAGAATGGATCGTACGAATGAATTAGAATGGATCTTACGAATGAATTAGAATGGATCGTACGAATAAATTAGAATGGATCGTATAAATGGTTTAGAATGGATACATTCGTGCGAATGAATTAGAATGGATCGGACGAATGAATTAGAATGGATCGTACGAATGAATTAGAATGGATCAAATGAATGAATTAGAATGGTTACATTCATGCGAATGAATTAAAATGGATCGTACGAATGGATTAGAATGGATCGTAGGAATGGATTAGAATGGATACATTCGTGCGAATGAACTAGAATGGATCATACGAATGAGTAAGAATGGATCGTACGAATGAAATAGAATTGATTGTACGAATTAATTAGTATGGATCGTGCGAATGAATTTGAATGGATCGTACGAATGAATTAGAATGGATCGTGCTAATGAATTAGAATTGATCGTACGAATGAAATAGAATGGATTGTACGAATGATTTAGAATGGATCGTACGAATGAATTAGAATGGATCGTACGAATGATTTAAAATTGATACATTCGTGCGAATGAATTAGAATGGATCATACGAATGAGTAAGAATGGATCGTACGAATGAAATAGAATGGATTGTACGAATGAATTAGAATGGATTCGTACGAATGAATTAGAATGGATACATTCGTGCAAATAAATTAGAACGGATCATACCAATGAGGAAGAATGGATCGTACGAATGAATTAGAATGGATCGTACGAATGAATTAGAATGGATCGTACGAATGAATTAGAATGGATCATACGAATTAATTAGAATGGATCATACGAATGAATTAGAATGGATCGTACGAATGAATTAGAATGGATCGTACGAATGAATTAGAATGGATCGTACGAATGAATTAGAATGGATCATACGAATTAATTAGAAAGGATCATACGAATGAATTAAAATGGATCGTAGGAATGAATTAGAATGAATCGTACGAATGAATTAGAATGGATCGTACGAATGAATTAGAATGGATCATACGAATGAATTAGAATGGATTCATTTGTGCGAATGAATTAGAATGGATCGTACGAATGGATTAGAATGGATCGTACGAATGGATTAGAATGGATACATTCGTGCGAATGAATTAGAATGGATTGTACGAATGAATTAGAATGGATCGTATGATCCATTCGAATTCATTCGCACGATCCATTCTAATTCATTTGTACGATCCATTCTAATTCATTCATATGATCCATTCTAATTCATTCGTACGATCCATTCTAATTCATTCGTATATTCCATTCTAATTTATTCGTACGATCTATTCTATTTCATTCGTACGATCCATTCTTACTCATTCGTATGATCCATTCTAATTCATTTGGACGAATGTATCCATTCTAATTTATTCGTACAATCCATTCTAATTCATTCGTACAATCCATTCTAATTCATTCGTACGATCCATTCTTACTCATTCGTATGATCCATTCTAATTCATTCGTACGATCCATTCTAATTCATTCGTACGATCCATTCTAATTTATTCGCACAATCTATTCTAATTCATTCGTACGATCCATTCTAATTCATTCGTACGATCGTACGAATGAATTAGAATGGATCGTACGGAATGAATTAGAATGGATTGTATGAATGAATTAGAATGGATACATTCGTGCGAATGAATTAGAATGGATCATACGAATGAGTAAGAATGGATCATACGAATGAATTAGAATGGATCGTACAAATGAATTAGAATGGATCGTACGAATGAATTAGAATGGATCATACTAATGAGTAAGAATAGATCGTACAAATGAAATAGAATGGATTGTACGAATGAATTAGAATGGATCGTACGAATGAATTTGAATGGATCGTGTGAAAGAATTAGAATGCATTGTATGAATGAATTAGAATGGATCGTATGAATGAATTAGAATGGATCATGCGAATGAATTCGAATGGATCGCATGATCCATTCGAATAGAATGGATCGTGTGAATGAATTAGAATGGATCGGGCGAATAAATTAGAATGGATTGTAGGAATGAATTAGAATGGATCGTATGAATGAATTAGAATGGATCGTATGAATGAATTAGAATGGATCGTGCGAATGAATTAGAATGGATCGTACGAATGAATTAGAATGGATCGTACGAATGAATTAGAATGGATCGTACGAATGAATTAGAATGGATCATATGAATGAGTAAGAATGGATCGTGCGAATGGATTAGAATAGATTGTACGAATGAATTAGAATGGATCGTACGAATGAATTAGAATGGATACATTCGTGCGAATAAATTAGAATGGATTGTATGAATGAATTAAAATGGATCGTACGAATGAATTAGAATGGATCATACGAATGAATTACAATAGATTGCGCGAATGAATTAAAATGGATCGTGCGAATGAAATAGAATGGATACAAATGAATTAGAAAGGATCATACGAATGAATTAGAATGACGATCCATTCTTACTCATTCGTATGATCCATTCTAATTTATTCGCACGAATGTATCCATTCTAATTCATTCGTACGTTTAATTCATTCGTACGGTCCATTCTAATTCATTCGCACAATCCATTCTATTTCATTCGTACGATCAATTCTAATTCATTCGTACGATCCATTCTAATTCATTCGTCCGATCCATTCTAATTCATTCGCACGAATGTATCCATTCTAATTCATTCGTACGATCCATTCTAATTCATACGTACGATCCATTCTAATTCATTCGTACGATCCATTCTAATTCATTCGTACGATCCATTCTAATTCCTTCGTATGATCCATTCAAATTCATTCGTACGATCTATTCTAATTCATTCGCACGATCTGTTCTTATTCATTCGCACAATCCATTCTAATTCATTCGCACGAATGTATCCATTCTAATTCTTTCGTACGATCCATTCTAATTGATTCCCACGATCCATTCTAATTTATTCGTAGGATCCATTCTAATTCATTCGCACAATCCATTCTAATTCATTCGTACAATCCATTCTAATTCATTCGTATGATCTATTCTAACTCATTCGGTGGATCCATTCTAATTCATTCGTACGATCCATTCTAATTCATTCCCACGATCCATTCTAATTTATTCGTACGATCCATTCTAATTCATTCGTACGATCTATTCTAATTCATTCTCACGAATGTAACCATTCTAGTTCATTCATACGATTCATTCTAATTCATTCGTATGAGCTATTCTAATTCATTCGTACGATCCATTCTAATTCATTCGTACGATCCATTGTAATTCATTCATACAATCCATTTAGATTTATTCGCACGAATGTATCCCGAATGAGTAAGAATGGATCGTACGAATGAAATAAAATAGATTGTCGGAATGAATTAGAATGGATTCGTACGAATGAATTAGAATGGATACATTCGTGCGAATGAATTAGAATGAATCGTACCAATGAGTAAGAATGGATCGTACGAATGAAATAGAATGGATTGTGCGAATGAATTAGAATGGATCATATGAATGAATTAGAAAGGATCGTACGAATTAATTAGAATGGATACATTCGTGCGAATGAATTAGAATGGATTGTATGAATGAATTAGAATGGATCGTACGAATGAATTAGAATGGATCATACAAATTAATTAGAATGGATCGTACGAATGAATTAGAATGGATCGTACGAATGAATTAGAATGGATACATTCGTGCGAATGAATTAGAATGGATTGTGCGAATGAATAAGAACAGATCGTGCGAATGAATTAGAATGGATCGTACGAATGAATTAGAATGGATCGTGCGAATGAATTAGAATGGATCGTACGAATGAATTAGAATGGATACATTTGTGCGAATGAATTAGAATGGATCGTACGAATGAATTAGAATGGATCGTATGAATGAATTAGAATGGATCGTACAAATGAATTAGAATGGATCGTGCGAATGAATTAGAATGGATCGTACGAATGAATTAGAATGGATCGTACGAATGAACTAGAATGGATACATTCGTGCGAATGAATTAGAATGGATCGTACGAATGAATTAGAATGGATCGTACGAATGAATTAGAATGGATCTTACGAATGAATTAGAATGGATCGTACGAATGAATTAGAATGGATCGTACGAATGAATTAGAATGGATACATTCGTGCGAATGAATTATAATGGATCGGACGAATGAATTAGAATGGATCGTACGAATGAATTAGAATGGATCGTACGAATGAATTAGAATAGATCGTACGAATAAATTAGAATGGATACATTCGTCCGAATGAATTAGAATGGATCATACGAATGAGTAAGAATGGATCGTACGAATGAAATAGAATAGATTGTACGAATGAATTAGAATGGATCCTACGAATGAATTAGAATGGATCGTGTGAAAGAATTAAAATGGATTGTATGAATGAATTAGAATGGATCGTATGAATGAATTAGAATGGATTATGCGAATGAATTTGAATGGATCGTACGAATTCATTCTAATTCATTCATACATTCCATTCTAATTCTTTTACACGATTTATTCTAATTCATTCGTTGGATCCATTCTAATTCATTCGTACAATCTATTCTATTTCATTCGTACGATCCATTCTTACTCATTCGTATGATCCATTCTAATTCATTCGGACGAATGTATCCATTCTAATTTATTCGTACGATCCATTCTAATTCATTCGTACGATCCATTCTAATTTATTCGTACGATCCATTCTAATTCATTCGTCCGATCCATTCTAATTCATTCGCACGAATGTATCCATTCTAATTCATTCGTACGGTCCATTCTAATTCATTCGTACAATTCATTCTATTTCATTCGTACGATCTATTCTTACTCATTCGTATGGTCCATTATGGATACATTCGTGCGAATGAATTAGAATGGATCATACGAATAAGTAAGAATAGATCGTACGAATGAAACAGAATGGATTGTGCGAATGAATTAGAATGGATCGTACGAATGAATTAGAATGGATCGTGTGAAAGAATTAGAATGGATTGTTTGAATGAATTAGAATAGATCGTATGAATGAATTAGAATGAATTGTGCGAATGAATTAGAATGGATCGTACGAATGAACTAGAATGGATACATTCATGCGAATGAATTAGAATGGATCATACGAATGAATTAGAATGGATCGTACGAATGAATTAGAATGGATCTTACGAATGAATTAGAATGGATCGTACGAATGCACGATCCATGCGAATGAATTGGAATAGATCGTACGAATGAACTAGAAATGATACATTCGTGCGAATGAATTAGAATGGATCGTACGAATGAATTAGAATGGATCGTATGAATGAATTAGAATGGATCGTACGAATGAATTAGAATGGATCGTACGAATGAATTAGAATGGATCGTACGAATGAATTAGAATGGATACATTCGTGCGAATGAATTAGAATGGATACATTCGTGTGAAAGAATTAGAATAGATTGTACGAATGAATTAGAATGGATCGTACGAGTGAATTAGAATGGATCGTACGAAGGAATTAGAATGGATCGTACGAATGAATTAGAATGGATCGTACGAATGAATTAGAATAGATCGTACGAATGAATTAGAATGGATCATACGAAGGAATTAGAATGGATCGTACGAATGAATTAGAATGGATCGTGTGAAAGAATTAGAATGGATTGTATGAATGAATTAGAATAGATCGTATGAATGAATTAGAATGGATCGTACGAATGAATTAGAATGGATCGTATGAATGAATTAGAATGGATGCATTCGTGCGAAAGAATTAGAATAGATCGTATGAATGAATTAGAATGGATCCTATGAATGAATTAGAATGGATCGTGTGAATGAATTAGAATGGATCGTACGAATGAATTAGAATGGATCGTGCTAATGAATTAGAATTGATCGAACGAATGAATTAGCATGGATCGTGCTAATGAATTAGAATGGAACGTACGAATGAATTAGAATGGATCGTGTGAAAGAATTAGAATGGATTGTATGAATGAATTAGAATGAATTCGTACGATCCATTCGAATTCATTCGCACGATCCATTCTAATTCATTCATACGATCCATTCTAATTCATTCATACAATCCATTCTAATTCTTTCACAGGATCCATTCTAATTCATTCGTAGGATCCATTCTAATTCATTCGTACAATCTATTCTATTTCATTCGTACGATCCATTCTTACTCATTCGTATGATTCATTCTAATTCATTCGGATGAATGTATCCATTCTAATTTATTCGTACGATCCATTCTAATTCATTCGTACGATCCATTCTAATTCATTCGTACGATCCATTCTTACTTATTCGTATGATCCATTCTAATTCATTCGTACGATCCATTCTAATGAATTAGAATGGAACGTACGAATGAATTAGAATGGATCGTGCTAATGAATTAGAATGGAACGTACGAATGAATTAGAATGGATACATTCGTGCGAATGAATTAGAATGGATCGGACGAATGAATTAGAATGGATCGTACGAATGAGTAAGAATGGATCGTACGAATGAATTAGAATGGATCGTACGAAGGAATTAGAATGGATCGTACGAATGAATTAGAATGGATATTTTTGCGCAAATGAATTAGAATGGATCGTATGAATGTATTAGAATAGATCGTATGAGTGAATTAGAATGGATCGTACGAATGAATTAGAATGGATCGTATGAATGAATTAGAATAGATACATTCGTGTGAATGAATTAGAATGGATCGTATGAATGAATTAGAATAGATTTTGTGAATGAATTAGAACTGATCGTACGAATGAATTAGAATGGATACATTCGTGCGAATGAATTAGAATGGATACATTCGTGCGAAAGAATTAGAATAGATCGTATGAATGAATTAGAATGGATCCTATGAATGAATTAGAATGGATCGTGTGAATGAATTAGAATGGATCGTACGAATGAATTAGAATGGATCATGCTAATGAATTAGAATTGATCGAACGAATGAATTAGCATGGATCGTGCTAATGAATTAGAATGGAACGTACGAAAGAATTAGAATGGATCGTGTGAAAGAATTAGAATAGATTGTATGAATGAATTAGAATGAATTCGTACGATCCATTCGAATTCATTCGCACGATCCATTCTAAATGATTCATACGATCCATTCTAATTCATTCGTATGTTCCATTCTAATTCACTCGCACAAATGTATCCATTCTAATTCATTCGTACGATCCATTCTAATTCATTCGCACAATCCATTCTAATTCATTCGTACGATCGATTCTAATTCATTCGCACGATCCATGCTAATTCATTTGTTCGATCAATTCTAATTTATTAGCACGATCCATTCTAATTCATTCGTATGATCCATTCTAATTCATTCGCACAAATGTATCCATTCTAATTCATTCGTACGATCCATTCTAATTCATTCGCACGATCCATTCTAATTCATTCGTACGATCCATTCTAATTCTTTCACACGATCCATTCTAATTCATTCGTACGATCCATTCTAATTCATTCGCACGATCCATTCTAATTCATTCGTACGATCCATTCTAATTCATTCGCACGATCCATTCTAATTCATTCGTACGATCCATTCTAATTTATTCGTACGATCCATTCTAATTTATTCATACGATCTATTCTAATTCATTCATACAATCCATTCTAATTCTTTCACACGATCCATTCTAATTCATTCGTACGATCCATTCTAATTCACGAATGAGTAAGAATGGATTGTACGAATGAAATAGAATGGATTGTGTGAATGAATTAGAATGGACCGTACGAATGAATTAGACGTATGAATGAATTAGAATGGATACATTCGTGCGAATAAATTAGAATGGATCATACGAATGAGTAAGAAAGGATCGTCATTCTAATTCATTCGTATGATCCATTCTAATTCATTTGTATCCATTCTATTTCATTCACACGATCCATTCTAATTCATTCGCGCAATCTATTCTAATTCATTCGTACGATCCATTCTAATTCATTCGTACAATCTATTCTATTTCATTCGTACGATCCATTCTTACTTATTCGTATGATCCATTCTAATTCATTCGGACGAATGTAACCATTCTAATTTATTCGTACTATCCATTCTAATTCATTGGTATGATCCATTCTAATTCATTCGCTCGAATGTATCCATTCTAATCCATTCGTACGATCCATTCTAATCCATTCGTACGATCCATTCTAATTCATTCGCATGAATGTTACCATTCTAATTCATTCATTTGATCCATTCTAATTCATTCGTACGATCCATTCTAATTCATTAGCACGATCCATGCTAATTCATTCGTTTGATCAATTCCAATTCATTAGCACGATCCATTCTAATTCATTCGTACGATCCATTCTAATTCATTCGCACGATCCATTCTAATTCATTCATAGGATCCATTCTAATTCATTCATACGATCTATTCTAATTCTTTCGTACGAATGTATCCATTCTAATTCATTCGCACGAATGTATCCATTCTAATTCATTCGTACGATCCATTCTAATTCATTCGCACGATCCATTCTAATTCATTCGTACGATCAATTCTAATTCATTTGCACGAATGTATCCATTCTAATTCATTCGTACGATCCATTCTAATTCATTCATAGGATCCATTCTAATTCATTCATACAATCCATTCTAATTCATTCGCACGAATGTATCCATTCTAATTCATTCATACGTCTAATTCATTCGTACGGTCCATTCTAATTCATTCACACAATCCATTCTATTTCATTCGTACGATCAATTCTTACTCATTCGTGAATTAGAATGGATCGTACGAATGAATTAGAATGGATCGTGTGAAAGAATTAGAATGGATTGTATGAATGAATTAGAATAGATCGTATGAATGAATTAGAATGGATCGTACGAATAAATTAGAATGGATCGTACGAATGAATTAGAATGGATACATTCGTGTGAATGAATTAGAATGGATACATTCGTGCAAAAGAATTAGAATAGATCGTATGAATGAATTAGAATGGATCCTATGAATGAATTAGAATGGATCGTGCGAAGGAATTAGAATGGATAGTACGAATGAATTAGAATGGATCGTACGAAGGAATTAGAATGGATCGTACGAATGAATTAGAATGGATCGTACGAATGAATTAGAATAGATCGTACGAATGAATTAGAATGGATCGTACGAAGGAATTAGAATGGATCGTACGAATGAATTAGAATGGATATATTCGTGCAAATGAATTAGAATGGATCGTATGAATGTATTAGAATGGATCGTAGGAGTGAATTAGAATGGATCGTACGAATGAATTAGAATGGATCGTATGAATGAATTAGAATGGATACATTCGTGTGAATGAATTAGAATGGATCGTATGAATGAATTAGAATAGATTTTGTGAATGAATTAGAACTGATCGTACGAATGAATTAGAATGGATACATTCGTGCGAATGAATTAGAATGGATTGTATGAATGAATTAGAATGGATCGTACGAATGAACTAGAATGGATACATTCATGCGAATGAATTAGAATGGATCGTACGAATGAATTAGAATGGATCGTACGAATGAATTAGAATGGATACATTCGTGCGAATGAATTAGAATGGATCGGACGAATGAATTAGAATGGATCGTACGAATGAATTAGAATGGATCGTACGAATGAATTAGAATGGATCGTACGAATAAATTAGAATGGATACATTCGTCCGAATAAATTAGAATGGATCATACAAATGAGTAAGAATGGAACGTACGAATGAAATAGAATAGATTGTACGAATGAATTAGAATGGATACTATGAATGAATTAGAATGGATCGTGTGAAAGAATTAGAATGGATTGTATGAATGAATTAGAATGGATCGTATGAATGAATTAGAATGGATCGTGCGAATGAATTCGAATGGATCGTACGAATTCATTCTAATTCATTCATACAATCCATTCTAATTCTTTCACACGATCCATTCTAATTCATTCGTACGTTCCATTCTAATTCATTAGCACGAGCCATTCTAATTCATTCGCCCGATCCATTCATACAATTCATTCGCAAATTCATTCATTCGATCAATTCTAATTCATTAGCACGAGCCATTCTAATTCATTCGTACGATCCATTCTAATTCATTCGCCCGATCCATTCTAATTCATTCATACAATCCATTCTAATTCATTCGCATGAATGTATCCATTCTAATTCATTCGTACGATCAGTTCTAATTCATTCACAAAATCTATTCTAATTCATTCATACGATCCATTCTAATTCATTCACACGAATGTATCTATTCTAATTCCTTCATACGATCCATTCTAATTCATTCGTACGATCCATTCTAATTCACTCATACGATCTATTCTAATACATTCATACGATCCATTCTAATTCATTTGCACAAAAATATCCATTCTAATTCATTCATACGATCCATTCTAATTCCTTCGTACGATCCATTCTAATTCATTCGTACGATCTATTCTATTTCATTCGTACGATCCATTCTTACTCATTCGTACGATCCATTCTAATTCATTCGTCCGATCCATTCTAATTCATTCGCACGAATGTATCCATTCTAATTCATTCGTTCGATCAATTCTAATTCATTAGCACAATCCATTCTAATTCATTCGTACGATCCATTCTAATTCATTCGCACGATCCACTCTAATTCATTCATAGGATCCATTCTAATTCATTCGTACGATCCATTCTAATTCATTCGTACGATCCATTCTAATTCATTCGCACAATCCATTCTATTTCATTCGTACGATCCATTCTTACTCATTGGTATGATCCATTCTAATTCATTCGCACGAATGTATCCATTCTAATTCATTCGTATGAATCCATTCTAATTCATTCGTACAATCTATTCTATTTCAGTCGTACGATCCTTTCTTACTCATTCGTATGATCCATTCTAATTCATTCGGACGAATGTATCCATTCTAATTTATTCGTACGATCCATTCTAATTCATTCGTACGATCCATTCTAATTCATTCATACGATCCATTCTAATTCATTCGTCCGATCCATTCTAATTCATTCGCACGAATGTATCCATTCTAATTCATTCGTACGATCCATTCTAATTCATTCGTACGATCCATTCTAATTCATTCGTACGATCCATTCTAATTGATTCGTACGATCCATTCTAATTCATTCGTACGATCCATTCTAATTCATTCGTACGATCCATTCTAATTCATTCGCACGAATGTGTCCATTCTAATTCATTCGTACAATCCATTCTATTTCATTCGTACGATCCATTCTTACTCATTCGTATGATCCATTCTAATTCATTCGTATGATCCATTCTAATTCATTCATACGATCCAATCTAATTCATTCGTACGATCCATTCTAATTCATTCATACGATCCATTCTAATTCATTCATACGATCCATTCTAATTCATTCCTACAATCCATTCTAATTCATTCGCCCGATCCATTCTAATTCATTCATACGATCCATGCGAATGAATTAGAATAGATCGTACGAATGAACTAGAATGGATACATTCGTGCGAATGAATTAGAATGGATCGTACGAATGAATTAGAATGGATCGTATGAATGAATTAGAATGGATCGTACGAATGAATTAGAATGGATCGTACGAATGAATTAGAATGAATCGTACGAATGAATTAGAATGGATACATTTGTGCGAATGAATTAGAATGGATACATTCGTGCGAAAGAATTAGAATAGATCGTTTGAATGAATTAGAATGGATCCTATGAATGAATTATAATGGATCGTGCGAATGAATTAGAATGGATCGTACGAATGAATTAGAATGGATCGTGCTAATGAATTAGAATTGATCGAATGAATGAATTAGAATGGATACATTCGTGCGAATGAATTAGAATGGATCGGACGAATGAATTAGAATGGATCGTACGAATGAGTAAGAATGGATCGTACGAATGAATTAGAATGGGTCGTACGAATGAATTAGAATGGATCAAATGAAAGAATTAGATTGGTTACATTCATGCGAATGAATTAGAATGGATCGTACGAATGAATTAGAATGGATCGTACGAATGAATTAGAATGGATCATACGAATTAATTAGAATGGATCATACGAATGAATTAGAATGGATCGTACGAATGAATTAGAATGGATCGTACGAATGAATTAGAATGGATACATTCGTGCGAATGAATTAGAATGGATTGTGCGAATGAATAAGAACAGATCGTGCGAATGAATTAGAATGGATCGGATGAATGAATTAGAATGGATCGTACGAATGAATTAGAATGGAACAAATGAATGAATTAGAATGGTTACATTCATGCGAATGAATTAGAATGGATCGTACCAATGAGTAAGAATGGATCGTACGAATGAATAGAATGGATCGTATGAATAAATTAGAATGGATACATTCGTGTGAGTGAGTTAGAATGGATCGTATAAATGAATTAGAATGGATCATACGAATGAGTAAGAATGGATCGTACGAATGTAATAGAATGGATTGTACGAATGAATTAGAATGGATCGTACAAATGAATTAGAATGGATCGTACGAATGAATTAGAATGTATCGTATGAATGAATTAGAATGGATCATACGAATGAATTAGAATGGATCGTGTTAAAGAATTAGAATGGATTGTATGAATGAATAAGAATAGATCGTATGAATGAATTTGAATGGATCGTACGAATAAATTAGAATGGATCGTACGAATGAACTAGAATGGATACATTCGTGCGAATGAATTAAAATAGATCGTATGAAGGAATTAGAATGGATCGTACGAATGAATTAGATTGGATCGTACGAATGAATTAGAATAGATCGTACGAATGAATTAGAATGGATCGTACGAAGGAATTAGAATGGATCGTACGAATGAATTAGAATGGATATATTCGTGCAAATGAATTAGAATGGATCGTATGAATGAATTAGAATGGATACATTCGTGCGAATGAATTAGAATGGATCGGACGAATGAATTAGAATGGATCGTACGAATGAAATAGAATAGATTGTACGAATGAATTAGAATGGATTCGCACGAATGAATTAGAATGGATACATTCGTGCGAATGAATTAGAATGGATCGTACCAATGAGTAAGAATGGATCGTACGAATGAAATAGAATGGATTGTGCGAATGAATTAGAATGGATCATACGAATGAATTAGAATGGATCGTGTGAAAGAATTAGAATGGATTGTATGAATGAATTAGAATAGATCGTATGAATGAATTAGAATGGATCGTACGAATGAATTAGAATGGATCGTACGAATGAACTAGAATGGATACATTGGTGCGAATGAATTAGAATGGATCGTACGAATGAATTAGAATGGATCGTATGAATGAATTAGAATGGATCTTACGAATGAATTAGAATGGATCGTACGAATCCACGATCCATGCTAATTCATACGTTCGATCAATTCTAATTCATTAGCACGATCCATTCAAATTCATTCATACGATCCATTCTAATTCATTCGCACGATCCATTCTAATTCATTCGTACGATCCATTCTAATTCTTTCACACGATCCATTCTAATTCATTCGTACGATCCATTCTAATTCATTCGTACGATCTATTCTAATTCATTCGTACGATCCATTCTAATTCATTCGTACGATCCATTCTTATTCCTTCGAACGATCCATTCTAATTCATTCATACAATCCATTCTAATTCTTTCACACGATCCATTCTAATTCATTCGTATGATCCATTCTAATTCATTCGTGCAATCTATTCTATTTCATTCGTACGATCCATTCTTACTCATTCGTACGATTCATTCTAATTCATTCACACGAATGTATCCATTCGTACGAATGAATTAGAATAGATTGGACAAACGAATTAGAATGGATCGTATGAATGAAATAGAATGGATCGTATGAATGAATTAGAATGGATCGTACGAATGAATTAGAATGGATCGTGCGAATGAATTAGAATGGATCGTACGAATGAATTAGAATGGATCGTACGAATGAACTAGAATGGATACATTCGTGCGAATGAATTAGAATGGATCGTACGAATGAATTAGAATGGATCCTACGAATGAATCGTACGAATGAATTAGAATGGATCATGTGAAAGAATTAGAATGGATTGTATGAATGAATTAGAATAGATAATATGAATGAATTAGAATGGATCGTACGAATGAATTAGAATGGATCGTACGAATGAACTAGAATGGATACATTCGTGCGAATGAATTAGAATGGATCGTACGAATGAATTAGAATGGATCGTACGAATGAATTAGAATGGATCTTACGAATGAATTAGAATGGATCGTACGAATGCACGATCCATGCGAATGAATTAGAATAGATCGTACGAATGAACTAGAATGGATACATTCGTGCGAATGAATTAGAATGGATCGTACGAATGAATTAGAATGGATCATACGAATGAATTAGAATGGATATTACGAATGAATTATAATGGATCGTACGAAGGAATTAGAATGGATCGTACGAATGAATTAGAATGGATACATTCGTGCGAATGAATTAGAATGGATCGGACGAATGAATTAGAATGGATCGTACGAATAAATTAGAATGGATACATTCGTCCGAATGAATTAGAATAGATCGTACGAATGAATTAGAATATATCGTATGAATGAATTAGAATGGATCGTACGAATGAATTAGAATGGATCGTACGAATGAATTAGAATGGATCGTACGAATGAATTAGAATGGATACATTCGTGCGAATGAATTAGACTGGATACATTCGTGCGAAAGAATTAGAATAGATCGTATGAATAAATTAGAATGGATCCTATGAATGAATTATAATGGATCATGCGAATGAATTAGAATGGATCGTACGAATGAATTAGAATGGATCGTACGAATGAATTAGAATGGATCGTGCTAATGAATTAGAATTGATCGAACGAATAAATTAGCATGGATCGTGCTAATGAATTAGAATGGAACGTACGAATGAATTCGAATGGATCGGGTGAAAGAATTGGAATGGATTAGAATGGATCGTGTGAAAGAATTAGAATGAAATAGAATGGATCGTACGAATGAATTAGAATGGATTGTGCGAATGAATTAGAATGGACCGTACGAATGAATTAGAATGGATCGTCTGAATGAATTAGAATGGATACATTCGTGCGAATAAATTAGAATCGATCGGATGAATGAATTAGAATGGATCGTACGAATGAATTAGAATGGATCAAATGAATGAATTAGAATGGTTACATTCATGCGAATGAATTAGAATGGATCCAATGAATGAATAAGAATGGTTACATTCATGCGAATGAATTAGAATGGATCGTACGAATGGATTAGAATGGATCGTACGAATGAATTAAAATGGATCATACGAATGAGTAAGAATGAATCGTATGAATGAATTAGAATGGATTTATTTGTGCGAATGAATTAGAATGGATCGTACGAATGAATTAGAATGGATCGTATGAATGAATTAGAATGGATCGTGCGAATGAATTCGAATGGATCGTATGAATTCATTCTAATTCATTCATACAATCCATTCTAATTCTTTCACATGATCCATTCTAATTCATTCGTACGTTCCATTCTAATTCATTAGCACGATCCATGCTAATTCATTCGTTCGATCAATTCTAATTCATTAGCACGATCCATTCTAATTCATTCGTACGATCCATTCTAATTCATCGACACGATCCATTCTAATTCATTCATATGATCCATTCTAATTCATTCATACGATCTATTCTAATTCTTTCGCACGAATGTATCCATTCTAATTCATTCGCACGAATGTATCCATTCTAATTGATTCGTACGATCCATTCTAATTTATTCGTACGATCCATTCTAATTCATTCGTACGATCTATTCTAATTCATTCATACGATCTATTCTAATTCATTCATACAATCCATTCTAATTCTTTCACACGATCCATTCTAATTCATTCGTACGATCCATTCTAATTCTTTCGTACGATCCATTCTAATTCATTCGTACGATCTATTCTAATTCATTCGAACGATCTATTCTAATTCATTCGTACGATCCATTCTAATTCTTTCGTATGATCCATTCTAAATCATTCGTACGATCCATTCTAATTCATTCGTACAATCTATTCTAATTCATTCGTACGAATGGATACATTCATATGAATGAATTAGAATGGATCGTACGAATGAGTAAGAATGGATCGTACGAATGAAATAGAATGGATTGCACGAATGAATTAGAATGGATCGTACGAATGAATTAGAATGGATAGTGTGAAAGAATTAGAATGGATTGTATGAATGAATTAGAATGGATCGTACGAATGAATTAGAATGGATCGTACTAGGATCCATTCTATTTCATTCGTACAATCTATTCTATTTCATTCGTACGATCCATTCTTACTCATTCGTATGATCCATTCTAATTCATTCGGATGAATGTATCCATTCTAATTTATTCGTACGATCCATTCTAATTCATTCGTACGATCCATTCTAATTCATTCGTACGATCCATTCTTACTCATTCGTATGATCCATTCTAATTCATTCGTACGATCCATTCTAATTCATTCGTATGATCGATTCTAATTCATTCGCACTATCCATTCTAATTCATTCGTACGATCCATTCTAATTCATTCGTATGATCCATTCTAATTTATTCGTTCAAATATATCCATTCTAATTCATTCGTACAATCCATTCTAATTATTCGCACGATCCATTCTAATTCATTCGCACGAATGTATCCATTCTAATTTATTTGCACGATCCATTCTAATTCATTCCTATGATCTATTCTAATTCATTCGTACGATCTATTCTAATTCATTCTAATTCATTCGTACGATTCATTCTACGATCCATTCTAATTCATTCGTATATTCCATTCTAATTCATTAGCACGATCCTTGCTAATGAATTAGAATGGATCGTACGATCCAATCTAATGCATTCATACGATCCATTCTTACTCATTCGTATGATCCATTCTAATTCAATCGTACAATCCATTCTAATTCATTCGTACCATCCATTCTAATTCCTTCGTACGATCCATTCTAATTCATTCGTACGATCCATTCTAATTCATTCGTACGATCCATTCTAATTCATTCGTATGATCCATTCTAATTCATTCGCGTAATCTATTCTAATTCATTCGTACGATCCATTCTAATTCATTCGTACGATCCATTCTAATTCATTCATACAATCCATTCTAATTTATTCGCATGAATGTATCCATTCTAATTCATTCGTACGATCCATTCTAATTCATTCGCACAATCTATTCTAATTCATTCATATGATCCATTCTAATTCATTCGCACGAATGTATCCATTCTAATTCATTCATACGATCCATTCTACTTCATTCGTACTATCCGTTCTAATTCACTCATACGATCCATTCTAATTCATTCTTACGATCCATTCTAATTCATTTGCACGAATATATCCATTCTAATTCATTCGTATGATCCATTCTAATTCCTTCGTACGATCCATTCTAATTCCTTCGTACGATCCATTATAATTCCTTCGTACGATCCATTCTATTTCATTCATACGATCCATTCTAATTCATTCATACAATCCATTTAATTCATTCGCACGAATGTATCCATTCTAATTCATTCGTACGATCAGTTCTAATTCATTCACAAAATCTATTCTAATTCATTCATACGATCCATTCTAATTCATTCACACGAATGTATCCATTCTAATTCATTCATACGATCCATTCTAATTCATTCGTACGATCCATTCTAATTCACTAATACGATCCCTTCTAATACATTCATACGATCCATTCTAATTCATTTGCACGAATATATCCATTCTAATTCATTCGTACGATCCATTCTAATTCCTTCGTATGATCCATTCTAATTCATTCGTACGATCTATTCTAATTCATTCGTACAATCCATTCTAATTCATTCGTACGATCCATTCTATTTCATTCTAATTCATTCTAATTCATTCATTTGATCCATTCTAATTCATTCGTACGATCCATTCTAATTCATTCGTCCGATCCATTCTTATTCATTCGTATGATCCATTCTAATTCATTCGCACGATCCATTCTAATTCATTCGTATGATCCATTCTAATTCATTCGTACGATCCATTCTAATTCATTCGTACGATCCATTCTAATTCATTCGCATGATCCATTCTAATTCATTCATACGATCCATTCTAATTCATTCATACGATCCATTCTAATTCATTCCTACAATCTATTCTAATTCATTCGCCCGATCCATTCTAATTCATTCATACGATCCATTCTATTCGAATGGATCATGCGATCCATTCTATTCGAATGGATCATGAGATCCATTCGAATTCATTCGCACGATCCATTCTAATTCATTCATAATGGATACATTCGTGCGAATGAATTAGAATGGATCGTATGAATGAATTAGAATGGATCTTACGAATGAATTAGAATGGATCGTGCGAATGAATTAGAATGGATCGTACGAATGAATTAGAATGGATCGTACGAATGAACTAGAATGGATACATTCGTGCGAATGAATTAGAATGGATCGTACGAATGAATTAGAATGGATCGTACGAATGAATTAGAATGGATCGTACAACTGAATTCTAATGGATCGTACGAATGAATTAGAATAGATACATTCGTGCGAATGAATTAGAATGGATCGGCCGAATGAATTAGAATGGATCGTACGAATGAATTAGAATGGATCGTACGAATGAATTAGAATGGATCGTACGAATAAATTAGAATGGATATATTTGTCCGAATGAATTAGAATGGATCATACGAATGAGTAAGAATGGATAGTACGAATGAAATAGAATAGATTGAACGAATGAATTAGAATGGATCCTACAAATGAATTAGAATGGATCGTGTGAAAGAATTAGAATGGATTGTATGAATGAATTAGAATAGATCGTATGAATGAGTTAGAATGGATCGTATGAGTGAATTAGAATGGATACGAAGGAATTAGAATGGATCGTACAAAGGAATTAGAATGGATCATACGAATGAAATAGAATGGATCGTACGAAGGAATTAGAATGGATCTTACGAAGGAATTAGAATGGATCGTACGAAGGAATTAGAATGGATCGTACGAATGAATTAGAATGGATATATTCGTGCAAATGAATTAGAATGGATCGTATGAATGAATTAGAATGGATCGTATGAGTGAATTAGAACGGATAGTACGAATGAAGTAGAATGGATCGTATGAATGAATTAGAATGGATACATTCGTGCGAATGAAATAGAATGGATCGTATGAATGACGATCCATTCTAATTCATTCGTACGATCCATTCTAATTCATTCGCACAAATGTATCCATTCTAATTCATTCGTACGATCCATTCTAATTCATTCGTAAGATCCATTCTAATTCATTCGTACGATCCATTCTAATTCATTCGCGAATGTATCCATTCAAATTCATTCGTACGATCCATTCTAATTCATTCGTACGATCCATTCTAATTCATTCATACGATCCATTCTAATTCATTCTCACGATCCATTCTAATTCATTCGTACGATCCATTCTATTTCATTCGCACAATCCATTCTATTTCATTCATACGATCCATTCTTACTCATTCGTATGATCCATTCTAATTCAATCGTACGAATGTATCCATAATGGATCATACGAATGAGTAAGAATGGATCGTACGAATGAAATAGAATGGATTGTGCGAATGAATTAGAATGGACCGTACGAATGAATTAGACGTACGAATGAATTAGATTGGATACATTCGTGCGAATAAATTAGAATGGATCATACGAATGAGTAAGAATGGATCGTTATTCTAATTCCTTCGTATGATCCATTCTAATTCATTTGTATCCATTCTATTTGATTCGCACGATCCATTCTAATTCATTCGCGCAATCTATTCTAATTCATTCGTACGATCCATTCTAATTCATTCGTACGATCCATTTTAATTCATTCGTACAATCCATTCTAATTTATTCACACGAATGTATCCATTCCAATTCATTCATACGATCCATTCTAATTCATTCGCACAATCTATTCTAATTCATTCATACGATCCATTCTAATTCATTCGCACGAATGTATCCATTCTAATTCATTCATACGATCCATTCTACTTCATTCGTACGATCCATTCTAATTCATTCGCATGAATGTAACCATTCTAATTCATTCATTTGATCCATTCAAATTCATTCGTACGATCCATTCTAATTCATTCGTCCGATCCATTCTTACTCATTCGTATGATCAATTCTAATTCATTTGCACGAATGTATCCATTCTAATTCATTCGTACGATCCTGAATTAGAATGGATCGTACGAATGAATTAGAATGGATACCTTTGTGCATATGAATTAGAATGGATCGTACGAATGAAATAGAATGAATTCGTACGATCCATTCGAATTCATTCGCACGATCCATTCTAATTCATTCATACGATCCAATCTAATTCATAAATACAATCCATTCTAATTCTTTCACACGATCCATTCTAATTCATTCGTAGGATCTATTCTAATTCATTCGTACAATCTATTCTATTTCATTCGTACGATCCATTCTTACTCATTCGTATGATCCATTCTAATTCATTCGGACGAATGTATCCATTCTAATTTATTCGTACGATCCATTCTAATTCATTCGTACGATCCATTCTAATTCATTCGTACGATCCATTCTAATTCATTCGTCCGATCCATTCTAATTCATTCGCACGAATGTATCCATTCTAACTCATTCGTACGATCCATTCTAATTCATTCGTACGATCCATTCTAATTCATTCGTAAGATCCATTCTAATTCATTCGTACGATCCATTCTAATTCATTCGTACGATCCATTCTAATTCATTCGCACGAATGTATCCATTCTAGTTCATTCGTACGATCCATTCTAATTCATTCGTACGATCCATTCTAATTCATTCGCACGATCCATTCTAATTCATTCATACGATCCATTCTAATTCATTCATACGTTCCATTCTAATTCATTCGTACGATCCATTCTAATTCATTCGCACAAATGTATCCATTCTAATTTATTCGTACGATCCATTCTAATTCATTCGTACGATCAATTCTAATTCATTCGCACAAATGTATCCATTCTAATTCATTCGTACGATCCATTCTAATTCATTCGTACGATCCATTCTAGTTAATTCGTATGATCCATTCTAATTCATTCGTATGATCCATTCTAATTCATTCGTACGATCCATTCTTACTCATTCGTACGATCCATTCTAATTCCTTCGTACGATCCATTCTAATTCCTTCGTACGATCCATTCTAATTCATTCGCACGATCCATTCTAATTCTTTCATACAATCCATTCTAATTCTTTCGTGCGAATGAATTAGAATGGATACCTTTGTGTATATGAATTAGAATGGATCGTACGAATGAATTAGAATGGATCATATTAATGAATTAAAATGGATCGTACGAATGAATTAGAATGTATACATTCGTGCGAATGAATTAGAGTGGATCATGCGAATCAATTAGACTAGATCGTGCAAATGAATAAGAATAGATCATACGAATGAATTAGAATGGATCGTACGAATTAATTAGAATAGATACATTCGTGCGAATGAATTAGAATGGATTGTATGAATGAATTAGAATGGATCGTACGAATGAATTAGAATGGATCATACGAATTAATTAGAATGGATCATACGAATGAATTAGAATGGATCGTACGAATGAATTAGAATGGATCGTACGAATGAATTAGAATGGATCGTGCGAATGAATTAGAATGGATCATACGAATGAATTAGAATGGATACATTTGTGTGAATGGATTAGAATGGATCGTACGAATGAATTAGAATGAATCGTATGAATGAATTAGAATGGATCGTACGAATGAATTAGAATGGATCGTGCGAATGAATTAGAATGGATCGTACGAATGAATTAGAATGGATCATGTGAAAGAATTAGAATGGATCGTACGAATGAATTAGAATGGATCGTGTGAATGAATTAGAATGGATCGTACGAATGAATTAGAATGGATACATTTGTGCGAATGAATTAGAATGGATCGTACGAATGAATTAGAATGGATCGTATGAATGAATTAGAATGGATCGTACGAATGAATTAGAATGGATCGTGCGAATGAATTAGAATGGATCGTACGAATGAATTAGAATGGATCGTACGAATTAATTAGAATGGATACATTCGTGCGAATGAATTAGAATGGATTGTATGAATGAATTAGAATGGATCGTACGAATGAATTAGAATTGATGATACGAATTAATTAGAATGGATCATACGAATGAATTAGAATGGATCGTACGAATGAATTAGAATGGATCGTACGAATGAATTAGAATGGATCGTACGAATGAATTAGAATGGATACATTCGTGCGAATGAATTAGAATGGATACATTCGTGCGAAAGAATTAGAATAGATCGTATGAATGAATTAGAATGGATCCTATGAATGAATTAGAATGGATCGTGCGAATGAATTAGAATGGATCGTACGAATGAATTAGAATGGATCGTGCTAATGAATTAGAATTGATCGAACGAATGAATTAGAATGGATACATTCGTGCGAATGAATTAGAATGGATCGGACGAATGAATTAGAATGGATAGTAGGAATGAGTAAGAATGGATCGTACGAATGAAATAGAATAGATCGTACGAATGAATTAGAATGGATCGTACGAAGGAATTAGAATAGATCGTACGAATGAATTAGAATGGATATATTCGTGCAAATGAATTAGAATGGATCGTATGAATGTATTTGAATGGATCGTATGAGTGAATTAGAATGGATCGTACGAATGAATTAGAATGGATCGTATGAATGAATTAGAATGGATACATTCGTGTGAATGAATTAGAATGGATCGTATGAATGAATTAGAATAGATTTTGTGAATGAATTAGAACTGATCGTACAAATGAATTAGAATGGATACATTCGTGCGAATGAATTAGAATGGATTGTATGAATGAATTAGAATGGATCGTATGAATGAATTAGAATGGATCATACGAATGAATTAGAATGGATCAAGCGAATGAATTAGAATGGATCGTACGAATGAATTAGAATGGATCGTACGAATAAACTAGAATGGATACCTTTGTGCGAATGAATTAGAATGGATTGTACGAATGAATTAGAATGGATCGTACGAATGAATTAGAATGGATCTTACGAATGAATTAAAATGGATCGTACGAATGAATTAGAATAGATCGTACGAATGAATTAGAATGGATACATTCGTGCGAATGAATTAGAATGGATCGGACGAATGAATTAGAATGGATCGTACGAATAAATTAGAATGGATACATTCATCCGAATGAATTAGAATGGATTATACGAATGAGTAAGAATGGATCGTACGAATGAAATAGAATAGATTGTACGAATGAATTAGAATGGATCCTACGAATGAATTAGAATGGATCGTGTGAAAGAATTAGAATGGATTGTATGAATGAATTAGAATGGATCGTATGAATGAATTAGAATGGATCGTATGATTGTATTAGAATAGATCGTGCGAATGAATTCGAATGGATCGTACGAATTCATTCTAATTCATTCATACAATCCATTCTAATTCTTTCACACGATCTATTCTAATTCATTCGTAGGATCCATTCTAATTTATTCGTACAATCTATTCAATTTCATTCGTACGATCCATTCTTACTCATTCGTATGATCCATTCTAATTCATTCGGACGAATGTATCCATTCTAATTTATTCGTACGATCCATTCTAATTCATTCGTACGATCTATTCTAATTCATTCGTCCGATCCATTCTAATTCATTCGCACGAATGTATCCATTCTAATTCATTCGTACGGTCCATTCTAATTCATTCGCACAATCCATTCTATTTCATTTGTATGATCCATTCTTACTCATTCGTATGATCCATTATGGATACATTCGTGCGAATGAATTAGAATGGATCATACGAATGAGTAAGAATGGATCGTACGAAAGAAATAGAATGGATTGTGCGAATGAATTAAAATGGATCGTACGAATGAATTAGAATGGATCGTGTGAAAGAATTAGAATGGATTGTATGAATGAATTAGAATAGATCGTTTGAATGAATTAGAATGGATCGTACGAATGAATTAGAATGGATCGTACGAATGAACTAGAATGGATACATTCGTGCGAATGAATTAGAATGGATCGTATGAATGAATTAGAATGGATCGTACGAATGCACGATCCATGCGAATGAATTAGAATAGATCGTACGAATGAACTAGAATGGATATATTCGTGCGAATGAATTAGAATGGATCGTACGAATGAATTAGAATGGATCGTATGAATGAATTAGAATGGATCGTACGAATGAATTAGAATGGATCGTACGAATGAATTAGAATGAATCGTACGAATGAATTAGAATGGATACATTCGTGCGAATGAATTAGAATGGATACATTCGTGCGAAAGAATTAGAATAGATCGTATGAATGAATTAGAATGGATCCTATGAATGAATTAGAATGGATCGTGCGATTGAATTAGAATGGATCGTACGAATGAATTAGAATGGATCGTGCTAATGAATTAGAATTGATCGAACGAATGAATTAGAATGGATACATTCGTGCGAATGAATTAGAATGGATCGGACGAATGAATTAGAATAGATCGTACGAATGAGTAAGAATGGATCGTACGAATGAAATAGAATAGATCGTACGAATGAATTAGAATGGATCGTACGAAGGAATTAGAACGGATCGTACGAATGAATTAGAATGCATATATTCGTGCAAAAGAATTAGAATGGATCGTATGAATGTATTGGAATGGATCGTATGAGTGAATTAGAATGGATCGTACGAATGAATTACAATGGATCGTATGAATGAATTAGAATGGATACATTCGTGTGAATGAATTAGAATGGATCGTATGAATGAATTAGAATAGATTTTGTGAATAAATTAGAACTGATCGTACGAATGAATTAGAATGGATACATTCGTGCGAATGAATTAGAATGGATTGTATGAATGAATTAGAATGGATCATATGAATGAATTAGAATGGATCATACGAATGAATTAGAATGGATCATGCGAATGAATTAGAATGGATCGTACGAATGAATTAGACTGGATCGTACGAATGAACTAGAATGGATACATTCGTGCTAATGAATTAGAATGGATCGTACGAATGAATTAGAATGGATCGTACGAATGAATTAGAATGGATCTTACGAATGAATCAGAATGGATCGTACGAATGAGTTAGAATGGATCGTACGAATGAATTAGAATGGATACATTCGTGCGAATGAATTAGAATGGATCGGACGAATGAATTAGAATGGATCGTACGAATGAATTAGAATGGATCGTACGAATGAATTAGAATGGATCGTACGAATAAATTAGAATAGATACATTCGTCTGAATGAATTAGAATGGACCATACGAATGAGTAAGAATGGATCGTACGAATGAAATAGAATAGATTGTACGAATGAATTAGAATGGATCCTACGAATGAATTATAATGGATCATGTGAAAGAATTAGAATTGATTGTATGAATGAATTAGAATGGATCGTATGAATGAATTAGAATGGATCATGCGAATGAATTCGAATGGATCGTACGAATTCATTCTAATTCATTCATACAATCCATTCTAATTCTTTCACACGATCTATTCTAATTCATTCGTTGGATCCATTCTAATTCATTCGTACAATCTATTCTATTTCATTCGTACAATCCATTCTTACTCATTCGTATGATCCATTCTAATTCATTCGGACGAATGTATCCATTCTAATTTATTCGTACGATCCATTCTAATTCATTCGTACGATCCATTCTAATTCATTCATCCGATCCATTCTAATTCATTCGCACGAATGTATCCATTCTAATTCATTCGTACGGTCCATTCTAATTCATTCGCACAATCCATTCTATTTCATTCGTACGATCCATTCTTACTCATTCGTATGATCCATTATGGATACATTCGTGCGAATGAATTAGAATGAATCATACGAATGAGTAAGAATGGATCGTACGAATGAAATAGAATGGATTGTGCGAATGAATAAGAATGGATCATACGAATGAATTAGAATGGATCGTGTGAAAGAATTAGAATGGATTGTATGAATGAATTAGAATAGATCGTATGAATGAATTAGAATGGATCGTACGAATGAATTAGAATGGATCGTACGAATGAACTAGAATGGATAAATTCGTGCGAATGAATTAGAATGGATCATACGAATGAATTAGAATGGATCGTACAAATGAATTAGAATGGATCTTACGAATGAATTAGAATGGATCGTACGAATGCACGATCCATGCGAATGAATTAGAATAGATCGTACGAATGAACTAGAATGGATACATTCGTGCGAATGAATTAGAATGGATCGTACGAATGAATTAGAATGGATCTTATGAATGAATTAGAATGGATCGTACGAATGAATTAGAACGGATCGTACGAATAAATTAGAATGGATACATTCGTGCGAATGAATTAGAATGGATAGGACGAATGAGTTAGAATGGATCGTACGAATGAATTAGAATGGATCGTACGAATAAATTAGAATAGATACATTCGTCCGAATAAATTAGAATGGATCATACGAATGAGTAAGAATGGATCGTACGAATGAAATAGAATAGATTGTACGAACGAATTAGAATGGATTCGTACGAATGAATTAGAATGGATACATTCGTGCGAATGAATTAGAATGGATCGTACTAATGAGTAAGAATGGATCATACGAATGAAATAGAATGGATTATGCGAATGAATTAGAATGGATCATACTAATGAATTAGAATGGATCGTACGAATTAATTAGAATGTATACATTCGTGCGAATGAATTAGAATGGATTGTATGAATGAATTAGAATGGATCGTACGAATGAATTAGAATTGATCATACGAATAAATTAGAATGGATCATACGAATGAATTAGAATGGATCGTACGAATGAATTAGAATGGATCGTACGAATGAATTAGAATGGATACATTCGTGCAAATGAATTAGAATGGATTGTGCGAATGAATAAGAACAGATCGTGCGAATGAATTAGAATGGATCGTACGAATGAATTAGAATGGATCGTGCGAATGAATTAGAAAGGATCGTACGAATGAATTAGAATGGATACATTTGTGCGAATGAATTAGAATGGATCGTACGAATGAATTAGAATGGATCGTATGAATGAATTAGAATGGATCGTACGAATGAATTAGAATGGATCGTGCGAATGAATTAGAATGGATCGTACGAATGAATTAGAATGGATCGTACGAATGAAATAGAATGGATACATTCGTGCGAATGAATTAGAATGGATCGTACGAATGAATTAGAATGGATCGTACGAATGAATTAGAATGGATCTTACGATTGAATTAGAATGGATCGTACGAATGAATTAGAATGGATTGTACGAATGAATTAGAATGGATACATTCGTGTGAATGAATTAGAATGGATCGGACGAATGAATTAGAATGGATCGTACGAATGAATTAGAATGGATCGTACGAATGAATTAGAATGGATCATACGAATAAATTAGAATGGATACATTCGTCCGAATGAATTAGAATGGATCATACGAATGAGTAAGAATGGATCGTACGAATGAAATACAATAGATTGTACGAATGAATTAGAATGGATCCTACGAATGAATTAGAATGGATCGTGTGAAAGAATTAGAATGGATTGTCTGAATGAATTAGAATGGATCGTATGAATGAATTAGAATGGATCGTGCGAATGAATTCGAATGGATCGTAGAAATTCATTCTAATTCATTCATACAATCCATTCTAATTCTTTCACACGATCTATTCTAATTCATTCGTAGGATCCATTCTAATTCATTCGTACAATCTATTCTATTTCATTCGTACGATCAATTCTTACTCATTCGTATGATCCATTCTAATTCATTCGGACGAATGTATCCATTCTAATTTATTCGTACGATCCATTCTAATTCATTCGTACGATCCATTCTAATTCATTCGTAGGATCCATTCTAATTCAATCGTCCGATCCATTCTAATTCATTCGCACGAATGTATCCATTCTAATTCATTCGTACGGTCCATTCTAATTCATTCGCACAATCCATTCTATTTCATTCGTACGATCCATTCTTACTCATTCGTATGATCCATTATGGATACATTCGTGCGAATGAATTAGAATGGATCATACGAATGAGTAAGAATGGATCGTACGAATGAAATAGAATGGACTGTGCGAATGAATTAGAATGGATCGCACGAATGAATTAGAATGGATCGTGTGAAAGAATTAGAATGGATTGTATGAATGAATTAGAATGGATCGTACGAATGAATTAGAATGGATCGTACGAATGAACTAGAATGGATACATTCGTGCGAATGAATTAGAATGGATCGTACGAATGAATTAGAATGGATCGTATGAATGAATTAGAATGGATCTTAGGAATGAATTAGAATGGATCGTACGAATGCACGATCCATACGAATGAATTAGAATAGATCGTACGAATGAACTAGAATGGATACATTCGTGCGAATGAATTAGAATGGATCGTACGAATGAATTAGAATGGATCGTATGAATGAATTAGAATGGATCGTACGAATGAATTAGAATGGATCGTATGAATGAATTAGCATGGATCGTACGAATGAATTAGAATGGATACATTCGTGCTAATGAATTAGAATGGATACATTCGTGCGAAAGAATTAGAATAGATCGTATGAATGAATTAGAATGGATCCTATGAATGAATTAGAATGGATCGTGCGAATGAATTAGAATGGATCGTACGAATGAATTAGAATGGATCGTGCTAATGAATTAGAATTGATCGAACGAATGAATTAGAATGGATACATTCGTGCGAATGAATTAGAATGGATCGTACGAATGAGTAAGAATGGATCGTACGAATGAAATAGAATAGATCGTACGAATGAAATAGAATGGATCGTACGAATGAATTAGAATGGATCGTACGAAGGAATTAGAATGGATCGTACGAATGAATTAGAATGGATATATTCGTGCAAATGAATTAGAATGGATCGTATGAATGTATTAGAATGGATCGTATGAGTGAATTAGAATGGATCGTACGATTGAATTAGAATGGATCGTATGAATGAATTAGAATGGATACATTCGTGTGAATGAATTAGAATGGATCGTATAAATGAATTAGAATAGATTTTGTGAATGAATTATAACTGATCGTACGAATGAATTTGAATGGATACATTCGTGCGAATGAATTAGAATGGATTGTATGAATCAATTAGAATGGATCGTATGAATGAATTAGAATGGATCGTATGAGTGAATTAGAATGGATACGAAAGAATTAGAATGGATCGTACGAAGGAATTAGAATGGATCATACGAATGAAATAGAATGGATCGTACGAAGGAATTAGAATGGATCGCACGAAGGAATTAGAATGGATCATACGAATGAATTAGAATGGATATATTCGTACAAATGAATTAGAATGGATCGTATGAATGAATTAGAATGGATCGTATGAGTGAATTAGAACGGATAGTACGAATGAAGTGGAATGGATCGTATGAATGAATTAAATGGATACATTCGTGCGAATGAATTAGAATGGATCGTATGAATGAATTAGAATAGATTGTGCGAATGAATTAGAATGGATCGTACGAATGAATTAGAATGAATACATTCGTGCGAATAAATTAGAATGGATTGTATGAATGAATTAGAATGGATCGTACGAATGAATTAGAATGGATCGTACGAATGAATTAGAATAGATTGCGTGAATGAATTAGAATGGATCGTACGAATGAATTAGAATGGATCGTACGAAGGAATTAGAATGGATCGTACGAATGAATTAGAATGGGTCGTACGAATGAATTAGAATGGATCGTACGAAGGAATTAGAATGGATCGTACGAATGAATTAGAATGGATCGTACGATTGAATTAGAATGGATCATACGAATGAGTAAGAATGGATCGTATGAATGAATTAGATTGGATCGTACGATCCATTCTAATTCATTAGCATGGATCGTGCTAATGAATTAGAATGGAATATACGAATGAATTAGAATGGATCGTAGAATGGATCATTCGAATGAATTAGAATGAATTAGAATGGATCGTACGAATGAATTGGAATAGATCATAAGAATGAATTAGAATGGATCGTGCAAATGAATTAGAATGGATACATTCGTACGAATGAATTAGAATGGATCGTACGAATGAATTAGAATGGATCGTGCGAATGAATTAGAATGGATCGTACGAATGAATTAGAATGGATACATTCGTGCGAATGAATTAGAATGGATACATTCGTGCGAAAGAATTAGAATAGATCGTATGAATGAATTAGAATGGATTGTATGAATGAATTAGAATGGATCGTATAAATGAATTAGAATGGATCGTGCGAATGAATTCGAATGGATCATACGAATTCATTCTAATTCATTCATATAATCCATTCTAATTCTTTCACACGATCCATTCTAATTCATTCGTACGTTCCATTCTAATTCATTAGCACGATCCATGCTAATTCATTAGTTCGATCAATTCTAATTCATTAGCACGATCCATTCTAATTCATTCGTACGATCCATTCTAATTCACTCGTACTATCCCTTCTAATTCATATGCACAAAGGTATCCATTCTAATCCATTCGTAGGATCCATTCTAATCCATTCGTACGATCCATTCTAATTCATTCGTACGATCCATTCTAATTCATTCGCTTAAATGTATCCATTCTAATCCATTCGTACGATCCATTCTAATCCATTCGTACGATCCATTCTAATTCATTCGCATGAATGTAACCATTCTAATTCATTCATTTGATCTATTCTAATTCATTTTGTACGATCCATTCTAATTCATTCGTCCGATCCATTCTAATTCATTCGCACGAATGTATCCATTCTAATTCATTCGTACGATCTATTCTAATTCATTCGTAAGATCTATTCTAATTCATTCGTACGATCCATTCTAATTCATTCGTATGATCCATTCTAATTCATTCGCACGAATGTATCCATTCTAATTCATTCATACGATGCATTCTACTTTATTCGTACTATCCGTTCTAATTCACTCATACGATCCATTCTAATTCATTCATACGATCCATTCTAATTCATTTGCACGAATATATCCATTCTAATTCATTCGTACGATCCATTCTAATTCCTTCGTACGATCCATTCTAATTCCTTCGTACGACCCATTCTAATTCCTTCGTACGATCCATTCTATTTCATTCGTATGATCCATTCTAATTCCTTCGTACGATCCATTCTATTTCATTCGTATGATCCATTCTAATTCCTTCGTACGATCCATTCTAATTCCTTCGTATCCATTCTAATTCACTCATACGATCCATTCTAATTCATTCGTACGATCTATTCTAATTCATTCATACAATCCATTCCAATTCATTCGCACGAATGTATCCATTCTAATTCATTCGTGCGATCAGTTCTAATTCATTCACAAAATCTATTCTAATTCATTCATACGATCCATTCTAATTCATTCACACGAATGTATCCATTCTAATTCATTCATACGATCCATTCTAATTCATTCATACGATCCATTCTAATTCACTCATACGATCCATTCTAATACATTCATACGATCCATTCTAATTCATTTGCACGAATATATCCATTCTAATTCATTCGTACGATCCATTCTAATTCCTTCGTATGATCAATTCTAATTCATTCGTACGATCTATTCTAATTCATTCGTCCGATCCATTCTAATTCATTCGCACGAATGTATCCATTCTAATTCATTCGTACGATCCATTCTAATTCATTCATTTGATCCATTCTAATTCATTCGTACGATCCATTCTAATTCATTCGTACGATCCATTCTAATTCATTCATTTGATCCATTCTAATTCGTTCGTACGATCCATTCTAATTCATTCGTCCGATCCATTCTAATTCATTCGCACGAATGTATCCATTCTAATTCATTCGTACGATCCATTCTAATTCATTCGTACGATCCATTCTAATTCATTCGCACGAATGTATCCATTCTAGTTCATTCGTACGATCCATTCTAATTCATTCGTACGATCCAGTCTAATTCATTCGCACGATCCATTCTAATTCATTCGTACGATCAATTCTAATTCATTCGCACGAATGTATCCATTCTAATTCATTCGTACGATCCTGAATTAGAATGGATCGTACGAATGAATTAGAATGGATACCTTTGTGCATATGAATTAGAATGGATCGTACGAATGAATTAGAATGGATCATATTAATGAATTAGAATGGATCGTACGAATGAATTAGAATGGATACATTCGTGCGAATGAATTAGAATGGATCGTGTGAATCAATTAGACTGGATCGTGCGAATGAATAAGAATAGATCATACGAATGAATTAGAATGGATCGTACGAATTAATTAGAATGGATACATTCGTGCGAATGAATTAGAATGGATTGTATGAATGAATTAGAATGGATCGTACGAATGAATTAAAATGGATCATACGAATTAATTAGAATGGATCGTACGAATGAATTAGAATGGATCGTACGAATGAATTAGAATGGATACATTCGTGCGAATGAATTAGAATGGATCGGACGAATGAATTAGAATAGATCGTACGAATAAATTACAATGGATCGTACGAAGGAATTAGAATGGATCGTACGAATGAATAAGAATGGATATATTCGTGCAAATGAATTAGAATGAAATAGAATGCATCGTGCGAATGAATTAGAATGGATCGTACGAATGAATTAGAATGGATCGTGCTAATGAATTAGAATTGATCGAATGAATGAATTAGCATGGATCGTGCTAATGAATTAGAATGGAACGTACGAATGAATTAGAATGGATCGTACGAATTAATTAGAATGGATCGTACGAAGGAATTAGAATGGATCGTACGAATGAACTAGAATGGATTAGAATGGATCGCACGAATGAATTAGAATGGATCGTACGAATGAATTAGAATGGATCATACGAATTAATTAGAAAGGATCATACGAATGAATTAGAATGGATCGTACGAATGAATTAGAATGGATCGTACGAATGAATTAGAATGGATACATTCGTGCGAATGAATTAGAATGGATTGTGCGAATGAATAAGAACAGATCGTGCGAATGAATTAGAATGGATCGGACGAATGAATTAGAATGGATCGTACAAATGAATTAGAATGGATCAAATGAATGAATTAGAATGGTTACATTCATGCGAATGAATTAGAATGGATCGTACCAATGAGTAAGAATAGATCGTACGAATGAAATAGAATGGATTGTACGAATGAATTAGAATGGATACATTCGTGCGAATGAATTAGAATGGATCATACGAATGAGTAAGAATGGATCGTACGAATGAAATAGAATGGATTGTACGAATGAATTAGAATGGATCGTGCTAATGAATTAGAATGGATCGTACGAATGAATTAGAATGGATCATACGAATGAATTAGAATGGATCGTGTGAAAGAATTAGAATTGATTGTATGAATGAATAAGAATAGATCGTATGAATGAATTAGAATGGATCGTGCGAATGAATTAGAATGGATCGTACGAATGAACTAGAATGGATACATTCGTGCGAATGAATTAGAATGGATCGTATGAAGGAATTAGAATGGATCGTACGAATGAATTAGAATGGATCGTACGAATGAATTTGAATAGATCGTACGAATGAATTAGAATGTATCGTACGAAGGAATTAGAATGGATCGTTCGAATGAATTAGAATGGATATATTCGTGCAAATGAATTAGAATGGATCGTATGAATGAATTAGAATGGATACATTCGTGCGAATGAATTAGAATGGATCGGATGAATGAATTAGAATGGATCGTACGAATGAATTAGAATGGATCGTACGAATGAATTAGAATGGATCGTACGAATAAATTAGAATGGATACATTCGTCCGAATGAATTAGAATGGATCATACGAATGAGTAAGAATGGATCGTACGAATGAAATAGAATAGATTGTACGAATGAATTAGAATGGATTCGTACGAATGAATTAGAATGGATACATTCGTGCGAATGAATTAGAATGGATCGTACCAATGAGTAAGAATGGATCGTACGAATGAAATAGAATGGATTGTGCGAATGAATTAGAATGGATCGTACGAATGAATTAGAATGGATCGTGTGAAATAATTAGAATGGATTGTATGAATGAATTAGAATAGATCGTATGAATGAATTAGAATGGATCATACGAATGAATTAGAATGGATCGTACGAATGAACTTGAATGGATACATTCGTGCGAATGAATTAGAATGGATCGTACGAATGAATTAGAATGGATCGTACGAATGAATTAGAATGGATCTTACGAATGAATTAGAATGGATCGTACGAATCCACGATCCATGCTAATTCATTCGTTCGATCAATTCTAATTCATTAGCACGATCCATTCTAATTCATTCGTACGATTCATTCTAATTCATTCGCACGATCCATTCTAATTCATTCATACGATCCATTCTAATTCTTTCACACGATCCATTCTAATTCATTCGTACGATCCATTCTAATTCATTCGTACGATCTATTCTAATTTATTCATACGATTTATTCTAATTCATTCGTACGATCCATTCTAATTCCTTCAAACGATCCATTCTAATTCATTCATACAATCCATTCTAATTCTTTCACACGATCCATTCTAATTCATTCGTATGATCCATTCTAATTCATTCGTGCAATCCATTCTATTTCATTCGTACGATCCATTCTTACTCATTCGTACGATCCATTCTAATTCGTTCACATGAATGTATCCATTCGTACGAATGAATTAGAATAGATTGTACAAATGAATTAGAATAGATCGTACGAATGAATTAGAATGGATCGTATGAATGAATTAGAATGGATCGTACGAATGAATTAGAATGGATCGTGCGAATGAATTAGAATGGATCGTACGAATGAATTAGAATGGATCATACGAATGAACTAGAATGGATACGTTCGTGCGAATGAATTAGAATGGATCGTACGAATGAATTAGAATGGATCCTATGAATGAATCGTACGAATGAATTAGAATGGATCATGTGAAAGAATTAGAATGGATTGTATGAATGAATTAGAATAGATTGTATGAATGAATTAGAATGGATCGTACGAATGAATTAGAATGGATCGTACGAATGAACTAGAATGGATACATTCGTGCGAATGAATTAGAATGGATCGTACGAATAAATTAGAATGGATCGTACGAATGAATTAGAATGGATCTTACGAATGAATTAGAATGGATCGTACGAATGCACGATCCATGCGAATGAATTAGAATAGATCGTACGAATGAACTAGAACGGATATATTCGTGCGAATGAATTAGAATGGATCGGACGAATGAATTAGAATGGATCGTACGAATAAATTAGAATGGATACATTCGTCCGAATGAATTAGAATAGATCGTACGAATGAATTAGAATATATCGTATGAATGAATTAGAATGGATCGTACGAATGAATTAGAATGGATCGTACGAATGAATTAGAATGGATCGTACGAATGAATTAGAATAGATACATTTGTGCGAATGAATTAGAATGGATACATTCGTGTGAAAGAATTAGAATAGATCGTATGAATAAATTAGAATGGATCCTATGAATGAATTATAATGGATCGTGCGAATGAATTAGAATGGATCGTACGAATGAATTAGAATGGATCGTACGAATGAATTAGAATGGATCGTGCTAATGAATTAGAATTGATCGAACGAATGAATTAGCATGGATCGTGCTAATGAATTAGAATGGAACGTATGAATGAATTAGAATGGATCGGGTGAAAGAATTAGAATGGATTAGAATGGATCGTGTGAAATAATTAGAATGAAATAGAATGGATCGTACGAATGAATTAGAATGGATTGTGCGAATGAATTAGAATGGACCGTACGAATGAATTAGAATGGATCGTATGAATGAATTAGAATGGATCGGACGAATGAATTAGAATGGATCGTACGAATGAATTAGAATGGATCAAATGAATGAATTAGAATGGTTACATTCATGCGAATGAATTAGAATGGATCGTACGAATAGATTAGAATGGATCGTACGAATGAATTAGAAAGGATCATACGAATGAGTAAGAATGAATCGTATGAATGAATTAGAATGGATATATTTGTGCGAATGAATTAGAATGGATCGTACGAATGAATTAGAATGGATCGTATGAATGAATTAGAATAGATCGTGCGAATGAATTCGAATGGATCGTACGAATTCATTCTAATTTATTCATACAATCCATTCTAATTCTTTCACACGATCCATTCTAATTCATTCGTATGTTCCATTCTAATTCATTAGCACGATCCATGCTAATTCATTCATTCGATCAATTCTAATTCATTAGCGCGATCCATTCTAATTCATTCGTACGATCCATTCTAATTCATTGACACGATCCATTCTAATTCATTCATATGATCCATTCTAATTCATTCATACGATCTATTCTAATTCTTTCGCACGAATGTATCCATTCGAATTCATTCGCACGAATGTATCCATTCTAATTCATTCGTACGATCCATTCTAATTCATTCGTACGATCTATTCTAATTCATTCGTACGATCTATTCTAATTCATTCGTACGATCCATTCTAATTCCTTCGTATGATCCATTCTAATTCATTCGTACGATCCATTCTAATTCATTCGTACAATCTATTCTAATTCATTCGTACGAATGGATACGTTCATGTGAATGAATTAGAATGGATCGTACGAATGAGTAAGAATGGATCGTACGAATGAAATAAAATGGATTGCACGAATGAATTAGAATGGATCGTACGAATGAATTAGAATGGATAGTGTGAAAGAATTAGAATGGATTGTATGAATGAATTAGAATGGATCGTACGAATGAATTAGAATGGATCGTATGAATGAATTAGAATGGATCGTATGATCCATTCTAATTCATTCCTACAATCCATTCTAATTCATTCGCCCGATCCATTCTAATTCATTCATACGATCCATTCTATTCGAATGGATCATGCGATCCATTCTATTCGAATGGATCATGCGATCCATTCGAATTCATTCGCACGATCCATTCTAATTCATTCATAATGGATACATTCGTGCGAATGAATTAGAATGGATCGTATGAATGAATTAGAATGGATTGTGCGAATGAATTAGAATGGATCATACGAATGAATTAGAATGGATCGTACGAATGAACTAGAATGGATACATTCATGCGAATGAATTAGAATGGATCGTACGAATGAATTAGAATGGATCGTACGAATGAATTAGAATGGATACATTCGTGCGAATGAATTAGAATGGATCGGACGAATGAATTAGAATGGATCGTACGAATGAATTAGAATGGATCGTACGAATGAATTAGAATGGATCGTACGAATAAATTAGAATGGATACATCCGTCCGAATGAATTAGAATGGATCACACGAATGAGCAAGAATGGATCGTACTAATGAAATAGAATAGATTGTACGAATGAATTAGAATGGATCCTATGAATGAATTAGAATGGATCGTATGAAAGAATTAGAATGGATTGTATGAATGAATTAGAATAGATTGTATGAATGAATTAGAATGGATCGTATGAGTGAATTAGAATGGATACGAAGGAATTAGAATGGATCGTACGAAGGAATTAGAATGGATCATACGAATGAAATAGAATGGATCGTACGAAGGAAATAGAATGGATCGTACGAAGGAATTAGAATGGATCGTACGAAGGAATTAGAATGGATCGTACGAATGAATTAGAATGGATATATTCGTGCAAATGAATTAGAATGGATCGTATGAATGAATTAGAATGGATCGTATGAGTGAATTAGATTGGATAGTACGAATGAAGTAGAATGGATCGTATGAATGAATTAGAATGGATACATTCGTGCGAATGAATTAGAAAGGATCGTATGAATGACGATCCATTCTAATTCATTCGTACGATCCATTCTAATTCATTCGCACAAATGTATCCATTCTAATTCATTCGTACGATCCATTCTAATTCATTCGTAAGATCCATTCTAATTCATTCGTACGATCCATTCTAATTCATTCGTACGATCCATTCTAATTCATTCGTGAATATATCTATTCAAATTCATTCGGACGATCCATTCTAATTCATTCGTACGATCCATTCTAATTCATTCATACGATCCATTCTAATTCATTCATACAATCCATTCTAATTCTTTCACACGATCCAATTCATTCGTACGATCCATTCTAATTCATTCGCACAATCCATTCTGTTTCATTCGTACGATCCATTCTTACTCATTCGTATGATCCATTCTAAATCATTCGCACGAATGTATCCATAATGGATCATACGAATGAGTAAGAATGGATCGTACGAATAAAATAGAATGGATTGTGCGAATGAATTAGAATGGACCGTACGAATGAATTAGACTTACGAATGAATTAGATTGGATACATTCGTGCGAATAAATTAGAATGGATCATACGAATGAGTAAGAATGGATCGTCATTCTAATTCATTCGTATGATCCATTATAATTCATTTGTATCCATTCTATTTCATTCGCACGATCCATTCTAATTCATCCGCGCAATCTATTCGAATTCATTCGTACGATCCAGTCTAATTCATTCGTACGATCCATTCTAATTCATTCGTACAATCCATTCTAATTTATTCACACGAATGTATCCATTCTAATTCATTCGTACGATCCATTCTAATTCATTCGCACAATCTATTCTAATTCATTCATACGATCCATTCTAATTCATTCGCACGAATGTATCCATTCTATATCATTCATACGATCCATTCTAATTCATTCGTACGATCCATTCTAATTCATTCGCATGAATGTACCCATTCTAATTCATTCATTTGATCCATTCTAATTCATTCGTACGATCCATTCTAATTCATTCGTCCGATCCATTCTTACTCATTCGTATGATCAATTTTATTTCATTCGCACGAATGTATCCATTCTAATTCATTCGTACGATCCTGAATTAGAATGGATCGTACGAATGAATTAGAATGGATACCTTTGTGCATATGAATTATAATGGATCGTACGAATGAAATAGAATGAATTCGTACGATCCATTCGAATTCATTCGCACGATCCATTCTAATTCATTCATACGATCCATTCTAATTCATTCATACAATCCATTCTAATTCTTTCACACGATCCATTCTAATTCATTCGTAGGATCTATTCTAATTCATTCGTACAATCTATTCTATTTCATTCGTACGATCCATTCTTACTCATTCGTATGATCCATTCTAATTCATTCGGATGAATGTATCCATTCTAATTTATTCGTACGATCCATTCTAATTCATTCGTACGATCCATTCTAATTCATTCGTCCGATCCATTCTAATTCATTCGCACGAATGTATCCATTCTAATTCATTCGTACGATCCATTCTAATTCATTCGTACGATCCATTCTGATTCATTCGTAAGATCCATTCTAATTCATTCGTACGATCCATTCTAATTCATTCGTACGATCCATTCTAATTCATTCGTACGATCCATTCTAATTCATTCGCACGAATGTATCCATTCTAGTTCATTCGTACGATCCATTCTAATTCGTTCGTACGATCCATTCTAATTCATTCGCACGATCCATTCTAATTCATTCGTATGATCCATTCTAATTCATTCATACGATCCATTCTAATTCATTCGTACGATCCATTCTAATTCATTCGCACAAATATATCCATTCTAATTCATTCGTACGATCCATTCTAATTCATTCGTACGATCAATTCTAATTCATTCGCACGAATGTATCCATTCTAATTCATTCGTACGATCCATTCTAATTCATTCGTACGATCCATTCTAATTAATTCGTATGATCCATTCTAATTCATTCGTATGATCCATTCTAATTCATTCGTATGATCCATTCTTACTCATTCGTACGATCCATTCTACTTCCTTCGTACGATCCATTCTAATTCCTTCGTACGATCCATTCTAATTCATTCGCATGATCCATTCTAATTCTTTCATACAATCCATTCTAATTCTTTCGTGCGAATGAATTAGAATGGATACCTTTGTGTATATGAATTAGAATGGATCGTACTAATGAATTAGAATGGATCATATTAATGAATTAGAATGGATCGTACGAATGAATTAGAATGGATCGTGCGAATCAATTAGACTAGATCGTGCGAATGAATAAGAATAGTTCATACGAATGAATTAGAATGGATCGTACGAATTAATTAGAATGGATACATTCGTGCGAATGAATTAGAATGGATTGTATGAATGAATTAGAATGGATCGTACGAATGAATTAGAATAGATCATACGAATTAATTAGAATGGATCATACGAATGAATTAGAATGGATCGTACGAATGAATTAGAATGGATCGTACGAATGAATTAGAATGGATCGTGCGAATGAATTAGAATGGATCGTACGAATGAATTAGAATGGATACATTTGTGCGAATGAATTAGAATGGATCGTACGAATGAATTTGAATGGATCGTAGGAATGAATTAGAATGGATCGTACAAATGAATTAGAATGAATCGTGCGAATGAATTAGAATGGATCGTACGAAAGAATTAGAATGGATCGTGTGAAAGAATTAGAATGGATCGTACGAATGAATTAGAATGGATCGTGCGAATGAATTAGAATGGATCGTACGAATGAATTAGAATGGATACATTTGTGCGAATGAATTAGAATGGATCGTACGAATGAATTAGAATGGATCGTATGAATGAATTAGAATGGATCGTACGAATGAATTAGAATGGATCGTGCGAATGAATTAGAATGGATCGTACGAATGAATTAGAATGGATCGTACGAATGAATTAGAATGGATCTTACGAATGAATTAGAATGGATCGTACGAATGAATTAGAATGGATCGTACGAATGAATTAGAATGGATACATTCGTGCGAAAGAATTAGAATGGATCGGACGAATGAATTAGAATGGATCGTACGAATGAATTAGAATGGATCGTACGAATAAATTAGAATGGATATATTCGTCCGAATGAATTAGAATGGATCATACGAATGAGTAAGAATGGATCGTACGAATGAAATAGAATAGATTATACGAATGAATTAGAATGGATTCGTACGAATGAATTAGAATGGATACATTCGTGCGAATGAATTAGAATGGATCGTACCAATGAAATAGAATGGATTGTGCGAATGAATTAGAATGGATCGTACGAATGAATTAGAATGGATCGTGTGAAAGAATTAGAATGGATTGTATGAATGAATTAGAATAGATCGTATGAATGAATTAGAATGGATCGTACGAATGAATTAGAATGGGTCGTACGAATTAATTAGAATGGATCGTACGAATGAATTAGAATGGATACATTCGTGCGAATGAATTAGAATGGATACATTCGAGCGAAAGAATTAGAATAGATCGTATGAATGAATTAGAATGGATCCTATGAATGAATTAGAATGGATCGTGCGAATGAATTATAATGGATCGTACGAATGAATTAGAATGGATCGTGCTAATGAATTAGAATTGATCGAACGAATGAATTATCATGGATCGTGCTAATGAATTAGAATGGAACGTACGAATGAATTAGAATGGATCGTGTGAAAGAATTTGAATGGATTGTATGAATGAATTAGAATGAATTCGTACGATCCATTAGAATTCATTCGCACGATCCATTCTAATTTATTCATACGATCCATTCTAATTCATTCGTACGATCCATTCTAATTCATTCGCACAAATGTATCCATTCTAATTCATTCGTACGATCCATTCTAATTCATTCGCACGATCCATTCTAATTCATTCGTACGATCCATTCTAATTCATTAGCACGATCCATGCTAATTCATTCGTTCGATCAATTATAATTCATTAGCACGATCCATTCTAATTCATTCGTACGATCCATTCTAATTCATTCGCACGATCCATTCTAATTCATTCGTACGATCCATTCTAATTCTTTCACACGATCTATTCTAATTCATGCGTACGATCCATTCTAATTCATTCGCACGATCCATTCTAATTCATTCGTATGATCCATTCGCACGATCCATTCTAATTCATTCGTATGATCCATTCTAATTCATTCATACGATCCATTCTAATTCATTCGTACGATCCATTCTAATTCATTCGCACAAATATATCCATTCTAATTCATTCGTACGATCCATTCTAATTCATTCGCACGATCCATTCTAATTCATTCGTACGATCCATTCTAATTCATTCGCAAGATCTGTTCTTATTCATTCGCACAATCCATTCTAATTCATTCGCACGAATGTATCCATTCTAATTCATTCGTACGATCCATTCTAATTCATTCGTAAGATCCATTCTAATTCATTCGTATGATCCATTATAATTAATTCGTATGATCCATTCTAATTCATTCGTACGATCCATTCTAATTCATTCATACAATCCATTCTAATTCATTCGTACGATCCATTCTAATTCACTCATACGATCCATTCTAATTCACTCATACGATCCATTCTAATTCATTCGTACGATCCATTCTAATTCATTCACACGATCCATTCTAATTCATTCATAGGATCCATTCTAATTCATTCATACGATCTATTCTAATTCTTTCGCACGAATGTATCCATTCTAATTCATTCGCACGAATGTATCCATTCTAATTCATTCGTACGATCCATTCTAATTCATTTGTATGATCCATTCTAATTCATTCATACGATCTATTCTAATTCATTCATACAATCCATTCTAATTGTTTCACACGATCCATTCTAATTCGTTCGTACGATCCATTCTAATTCATTCGCACAATCCATTCTATTTCATTCGTACGATCCATTCTTACTCATTGGTACGATCCATTCTTATTCATTCGCACGTATGTATCCATTCTAATTCATTCGTACGAATCCATTCTAATTCGTTCGTACAATCTATTCTATTTCATTCGTATGATCCATTCTTACTCATTCTTATGATCCATTCTAATTCATTCATACGAATGTATCCATTCTAATTTATTCGTACGATCCATTCTAATTCATTCGTACGATCCATTCTAATTCATTCATCCGATCCATTCTAATTCATTCGCACGAATGTATCCATTCTAATTCATTCGTACGATCCATTCTAATTCATTCGTATGATCCATTCTAATTCATTCGTAAGATCCATTCTAATTCATTCGTACGATCCATTCTAATTCATTCGTACGATCCATTCTAATTCATTCGTAAGATCCATTCTAATTCATTCGTACGATCCATTCTAATTCATTCGTAAGATCCATTCTAATTCAATCGCACGAATGTATCCATTCTAGTTCATTCGTACGATCCATTCTAATTCATTCGTACGATCCATTCTAATTCATTCGCACGATCCATTCTAATTCAATCGTACGATCCATTCTAATTCATTCATACGATCCATTCTAAATCATTCGTACGATCCATTCTAATTCATTCGCACAAATGTATCCATTCAAATTCATTCGTACGATCCATTCTAATTCATTCGCACGATCCATTCTAATTCATTCGTACGATCCATTCTAATTCTTTCACTCGATAATTTCTAATTCATTCGTACGATCCATTCTAATTCATTCGCACGATCTGTTCTTATTCATTCGCACAATCCATTCTAATTCATTCGCACGAATGTATCCATTCTAATTCATTCATACGATCCAATCTAATTCATTCGTACGATCCATTCTAATTCATTCGTACGATCAATTCTAATTCATTCGCACGAATGTATCCATTCTAATTCATTCGTACGATCCTGAATTAGAATGGATCGAACGAATGAATTAGAAAGGATACCTTTGTGCATAAGAATTAGAATGGATCGTACGAATGAATTAGAATGGATCATATTAATGAATTAGAATGGATCGTACGAATGAATTAGAATGGATACATTCGTGCGAATGAATTAGAATGGATCGTGCACGAATGTATCCATTCTAATTCATTCGTACGATCCATTCTAATTCATTAATATGATCCATTCTAATTCATTCGTATGATCCATTCTAATTCATATGCACAAAGGTATCCATTCTAATCCATTCGTAGGATCCATTCTAATCCATTCGTATGATCCATTCTAATTCATTCGTACGATCCATTCTAATTCATTCGCATGAATGTATCCATTCTAATTCATTAATATGATCCATTCTAATTCATTCGTACGATCCATTCTAATTCATATGCACAAAGGTATCCATTCTAATCCATTCGTAATTTCCATTGTAATCCATTCGTACGATCCATTCTAATTCATTAGTACGATCCATTCTAATTCATTCGCTCGAATGGATCCATTCTAATCCATTCGTACGATCCATTCTAATCCATTTGTACGATCCATTCTAATTCATTCGCATGAATGCAACCATTCTAATTCATTCATTTGATCCATTCTAATTCATTCGTACGATCCATTCTAATTCATTCGTCCGATCCATTCTAATTCATTCGCACGAATGTATCCATTCTAATTCATTCGTACGATCCATTCTAATTCATTCGCACGATCCATTCTATTTCATTCGTACGATCCATTCTAATTCATTCGTACGATCCATTCTAATTAGAATGGATCATACGATTTAATTAGAATGGATCGTACGAATGAATTAGAATGGATCGTACGAATGAATTAGAATGGATACATTCGTGCGAATGAATTAGAATGGATTGTGCGAATGAATAAGAACAGATCGTGCGAATGAATTAGAATGGATCGTACGAATGAATTAGAATAGATCGTGCGAATGAATTAGAATGGATCGTACGAATGAATTAGAATGGATCGTACGAATGAATTAGAATGGATACATTTGTGCGAATGAATTAGAATGGATCACACGAATGAATTAGAATGGATCGTATGAATGAATTAGAATGGATCGTACGAATGAATTAGAATGGATCGTGCGAATGAATTAGAATGGATCGTACGAATGAATTAGAATGGATCATGTGAAAGAATTAGAATGGATCGTACAAATGAATTAGAATGGATCGTGCGAATGAATTAGAATGGATCGTACGAATAAATTAGAATGGATACATTTGTGCGAATGAATTAGAATGGATCGTATGAATGAATTAGAATGGATCATATGAATGAATTAGAATGGATCGTGCGAATGAATTAGAATGGATCGTGCGAATGAATTAGAATGGATCGTATAAATGAACTAGAATGGATACATTCGTTCGAATGAATTAGAATGGATCGTACGAATGATTAGAATGGATCATACGAATGAATTAGAATGGATCTTACGAATGAATTAGAATGGATCGTACGAATGAATTAGAATGGATCGTACGAATGAATTAGAATGGATACATTCGTGCGAATGAATTAGAATGGATTGTACGAATAAATTAGAATGGATCGTATGAATGGTTTAGAATGGATACATTCGTGCGAATGAATTAGACTGGATCGGACGAATGAATAAGAATGGATCGTACGAATGAATTAGAATGGATCAAATGAATGAATTAGAATGGTTACATTTATGCGAATGAATTAGAATCGATCGTACGAATGGATTAGAATGGATCGTACGAATGGATTAGAATGGATACATTCGTGCGAATGAATTAGAATAGATCATACGAATGAGTAAGAATGGATCGTACGAATGAAATAGAATGGATTGTACGAATGAATTAGAATGGATCGTGCGAATGAATTTGAATGGATCGTACGAATGAATTAGAATGGATCGTGCTAATGAATTAGAATTGATCGTACGAATGAAATAGAATGGATTGTACGAATGATTTAGAATGGATCGTACGAATAAATTAGAATGGACCGTACGAATAATTTAGAATGGATACATTCTTGCGAATGAATTAGAATGGATCATACGAATGAGTAAGAATGGATCGTATGAATAAAATAGAATGGATCATATTAATGAATTAGAATGGATCGTAGGAATGAATTAGAATGGATACATTCGTGCGAATGAATTAGAATGGATACATTCGTGCGAATGAATTAGAATGGATCGTGCATGAATGTATCCATTCTAATTCATTCGTACGATCCATTCTAATTCATTAATATGATCCATTCTAATTCATTCGTACGATCCATTCTAATTCATATGCACAAAGGTATCCATTCTAATCCATTCGTAGGATCCATTCTAATCCATTCGTACGATCCATTCTAATTCATTCATACGATCCATTCTAATTCATTCGTAAGATCCATTCCAATTCATTCGTACGATCCATTCTAATTCATTCGTACGATCCATTCTAATTCATTCGTAAGATCCATTTTAATTCATTCGTACGATCCATTCTAATTCATTCGTACGATACATTCTAATTCATTAGCATGGATCGTGCGAATGAATTAGAATGGATCGTACGAATGAATTAGAATGGAACTTACGAATGAATTAGAATGGATCGTACGAATGAATTAGAATGGATTGTACGAATGAATTAGAATGGATACATTCGTGCGAATGAATTAGAATGGATCGGACGAATGAATTAGAATGGATCGTACGAATGAATTAGAATGGATCGTACGAATAAATTAGAATGGATACATTCGTCCGAATGAATTAGAATGGATCATACGAATGAGTAAGAATGGATCGTACGAATGAAATAGAATAGATTGTACGAATGAATTAGAATTGATTCGTACGAATGAATTAGAATGGATACATTCGTGCGAATGAATTAGAATGGATCATACCAATGAGTAAGAATGGATTGTAGGATCCATTCTAATTCATTCATACGATCCATTCTAATTCATTCGTACGATCCATTCTAATTCACTCATACGATCCATTCTAATACATTCATACGATCCATTCTAATTCATTTGCACGAATATATCCTTTCTAATTTATTCGTACGATCCATTCTAATTCCTTCGTACGATCCATTCTAATTCATTCGTACGATCTATTCTAATTCATTCGTACGATCCATTCTAATTCATTCCTACGATCCATTATAATTCCTTCGTACGATCCATTCTAATTCATTCGTACGATCCATTCTAATTCATTCATACGATCTATTCTAATTCATTCGTACGAATGGATACATTCGTGTGAATGAATTAGAATGGATCGTACAAATGAGTAAGAGTTGATTGTACGAATGAAATAGAATGGATTGTATGAATGAATTAGAATGGATCGTACGAATGAATTAGAATGGATCGTGTGAAAGAATTAGAATGGATTGTATGAATGAATTTGAATGGATCGTACGAATGAATTAGAATGGATCGTACGAAGGAATTAGAATGGATCGTACGAATGGATTAGAATGGATCGTACGAATGAATTAGAATAGATCGTACGAATGAATTATAATGGATCGTACGAAGGAATTAGAATGGATCGTATGAATGAATTAGAATGGATATATTAGTGCAAATGAATTAGAATGGATCGTATGAATGTATTAGAATGGATCGTATGAGTGAATTAGAATGGATCGTACGAATGAATTAGAATGGATATTATGAATGAATTAGAATGGATACATTCGTGTGAATGAATTAGAATGGATACATTCGTGTGAATGAATTAGAATGGATCGTATGAATGAATTAGAATAGATTTTGTGAATGAATTAGAATTGATCGTACGAATGAATTAGTATGGATACATTAGTGCGAATGAATTAGAATGGATTGTATGAATGAATTAGAATGGATCGGACGAATGAATTAGAATGGATCGTATGAGTGAATTAGAATGGATACAAAGGAATTAGAATGGATCGTACGAAGGAATTAGAATGGATCATTCGAATGAAATAGAATGGATCGTACGAAGGAATTAGAATGGATCGTACGAAGGAATTAGAATGGATCGTACGAATGAATTAGAATGGATATATTCGTGCAAATGAATTAGAATGGATCGTATGAATGAATTAGAATGGATCGTATGAGTGAATTAGAACGGATAGTACGAATGAAGTAGAATGGATCGTATGAATGAATTAGAATGGATACATTCGTGAAAATGAATTAGAATGGATCGTATGAATGAATTAGAATAGATTGTGCGAATGAATTAGAATAGATCGTACGAATGAATTAGAATGGATACATTCGTGCGAATAAATTAGAATGGATTGTATGAAAGAATTAGAATGGATCGTACGAATGAATTAGAATGGATCGTACGAATGAATTAGAATAGATTGCGTGAATGAATTAGAATGGATTGTACGAATGAATTAGAATGGATCGTACGAAGGAATTAGAATGGATCGTACGAATGAATTAGAATGGATCGTACGAATGAATTAGAATGGATCATACGAAGGAATTAGAATGGATCGTTCGAATGAATTAGAATGGATCATACGAATGAGTAAGAATGGATCGTATAAATGAATTAGATTGGATCGTACGATCCATTCTAATTCATTAGCATGGATCGTGCTAATGAATTAGAATGGAATATACGAATGAATTAGAATGGATCGTAGAATGGATCGTACGAATGAATTAGAATGAATTAGAATGGATCGTATGAATGAATTAGAATAGATCATAGGAATGAATTAGAATGGATCGTGCAAATGAATTAGAATGGATACATTCGTGCGAATGAATTAGAATGGATCGTGCCAATGAATTAGAATGGATCGTACAAATGAATTAGAATGGATATATTTGAACGAATAAATTAGAATGGATCATACGAATGAATTAGAATGGATCGTACGAATGAATTAGAATGGATAGTGCGAATGAATTAGAATGAATCGTACGAATGAATTAGAATGGATCGTACGAATGAATTAGATCGTACGAATGAATTAGAATGGATCGTACGAATGAATTAAAATGGATACATCGAGCGAATGAATTAGAATAGATCGTAGGAATGAATTAGAATGGATCGTACGAATGAATTAGAATGGATACATTTGTGAGAATGAATTAGAATGGATCGTACGAATGAATTAGAATGCATTGTACGAAAGAATTAGAATGGATATATTCGTGCGAATGAATTAGAATGGATCGTACGAATGAATTAGACTGGATCGTACGAATGAATTTGAATGGATACATTTGTGCGAATGAATCTAAATGGATTGTATGAATGAATTACAATGGATCGTATGAATGAATTAGAATGGATCGTATGAATGAATTAGAATAGCTCATACGAATGAATTAGAATAAATCGTATGAATGAATTGGAATGGTTACATTCGTGCGAATGAATTAGAATAGGTCGTATGAATGAATTAGAATGGATCGTACGAAAAATTAGAATGGATCGTGGGAATGAATTAGAATGGATCTTACGAATGAATTAGAATGGATCGTATGAATGAATTAGAATGGATCGTACGAATGAATTAGAATGGATACATTCATGCGAATGAATTAGAATGGATCGGACGAATGAATTAGAATGGATCGTACGAATGAATTAGAATGGATCAAATGAATGAATTAGAATGGTTACATTCATGCGAATGAATTAGAATGGATCGTACGAATGGATTAGAATGGATACATTCGTGCGAATGAATTAGAATGGATCGGACGAATGAATTAGAATGGATCGTACGAATGAATTAGAATGGATCAAATGAATGAATTAGAATGGTTACATTCATGCGAGTGAATTAGAATGGATCGTACGAATGGATTAGAATGGATATATTCGTGCGAATGAATTAGAATGGATTGTATGAATGAATTAGAATGGATCGTACGATCCATTCAAATTCATTCGCACGATCCATTCTAATTCATTCATACGATTCATTCTAATTCATTCATACAATCCATTCTAATTCTTTCACACTATCCATTCTAATTCATTCGTCGGATCCATTCTAATTCATTCGTACAATCTATTCTATTTCATTCGTACGATCCATTCTTACTCATTCATATGATCCATTCTAATTCATTCGGACGAATGTATCCATTCTAATTTATTCGTACGATCCATTCTAATTCATTCGCACGATCCATTCTAATCCATTCTTACTCATTCGTATGATCCATTCTAATTCAATCGTACGATCCATTCTAATTCATTCGTATGATCCATTCTAATTCTTTCGTACGATCCATTCTAATTCATTCGTACGATCCATTCTAATTCATTCGTACGATCCATTCTAATTCCTTCGTACAATCCATTCTAATTCATTCGTACGATCCATTCTAATTCATTCGCGCAATCTATTCCAATTCTTTCGTACAATCCATTCTAATTCATTCGTACGATCCATTCTAATTCATTCATACAATCCATTCTAATTTTTTCACAGGAATGTATCCATTCTAATTCATTCGTACGATCCATTCTAATTCATTCGCACAATCTACTCTAATTCATTCATACGATCCATTCTAATTTATTCGCACGAATGTATCCATTCTAATTCATTCATACGATCCATTCTACTTCATTCGTACTATCCGTTCTAATTCACTCATACGATCCATTCTAATTCATTCATACGATCCATTCTAATTCATTTGCACGAATATATCCATTCTAATTCATTCGTACGATCCATTCTAATTCCTTCGTACGATCCATTCTAATTCATTCGTACGATCCATTCTATTTCATTCGTATGATCCATTCTAATTCCTTCGTACGATCCATTCTAATTCCTTCGTATCCATTCTAATTCACTCATACGATCCATTCTAATTCATTCGTACGATCCATTCTAATTCATTCATACAATCCATTCTAATTCTTTCACACGATCCATTCTAATTCATTCGTACGATCCATTCTAATTCATTCGCACAATCCATTCTATTTCATTCGTATGATCCATTCTTACTCATTCGTATGATCCATTCTAATTCATTCGCACGAATGTATCCATAATGGATCATACGAATGAGTAAGAATGGATCGTACGAATGAAATAGAATGGATTGTGCGAATGAATTAGAATGGACTGTACGAATGAATTAGAATGGATACATTCGTGCGAATGAATTAGAATGGATCGAACGAATGAATTAGAATGGATCGTACGAATGAATTAGAATGGATCGTACGAATGAATTAGAATGGATCGTACGAATAAATTAGAATGGATACATTCGTCCGAATGAATTAGAATGGATCATACGAATGAGTAAGAATGGATCGTACGAATGAAATAGAATAGATTGTACGAATGAATTAGAATGGATTCGTACGAATGAATTAGAATGGATACATTCGTGCGAATGAATTAGAATGGATCGTACCAATGAGTAAGAATGGATCGTACGAATGAAATAGAATGGATTGTGCAAATGAATTAGAATGGATCGTACGAATGAATTAGAATGGATCGTGTGAAAGAATTAGAATGGATTGTATGAATGAATTAGAATAGATCGTATGAATGAATTAGAATGGATCGTACTAATGAATTAGAATGGATCGTACGAATGAATTAGAATAGATTGTATGAATGAATTAGAATGGATTAGAATGGATTGTACGAATGAATTAGAATGGATCGTACGAATGAACTAGAATGGATCGTACGAATGAAATAGAATAGATTGTACGAATGAATTAGAATGGATTCGTACGAATGAATTAGAATGGATACATTCGTGCAAATGAATTAGAATGGATACATTCGTGCGAAAGAATTAGAATAGATCGTATGAATGAATTAGAATGGATCCTATGAATGAATAAGAATGGATCATGCGAATGAATTAGAATAAATCGTATGAATGAATTAGAATGGATCGTGCTAATGAATTAGAATTGATCGAACGAATGAATTAGCATGGATCGTGCTAATGAATTAGAATGGAACGTACGAATGAATTAGAATGGATCATGTGAAATAATTAGAATGGATTGTATGAATGAATTAGAATGAATTCGTGGGATCCATTCGAATTCATTCGCACGATCCATTTTAATTCATTCATATGATCCATTCTAATTCATTCGTACGATCCATTCTAATTCATATGCACAAAGGTATCCATTCTAATCCATTCGTAGGATCCATTCTAATCCATTCGTACGATCCATTCTAATTCATTCGTATGATCCATTCTAATTCATTCATACGATCCATTCTAATTCATTCGTACTATCCATTCTAATTCATTCGCACGAATGTATCCATTCTAATTCATTCGTACATACGATTCATTCTAATTCATTCGCTCGAATGTATCCATTACGATCTATTCTAATTCATTCATACAATCCATTCTAATTCTTTGACACGATCCATTCTAATTCATTCGTACGATCCATTCTAATTCATTCGCACAATCCATTCTATTTCATTCGTACGATCCATTCTTACTCATTGGTACGATCCATTCTAATTCATTCGCACGAATGTATCCATTCTAATTCATTCGTACGAATCCATTCTAATTCATTCGTATAATCTATTCTATTTCATTCGTACGATCCATTCTTACTCATTCGTATGATCCATTCTAATTCATTCGGACGAATGTATCTATTCTAATTTATTCGTACGATCCATTTTAATTCATTCGTACGATCCATTCTAATTCATTCGTCCGATCCATTCTAATTCATTCGCACGAATGTATCCATTCTAATTCATTCGTATGATCCATTCTAATTCATTCGTACGATCCATTCTAATTCATTCGTAAGATCCATTCTAATTCATTCGTACGATCCATTCTAATTCATTCCTACGATCCATTCTAATTCATTCGCACGAATGTATCCATTCTAGTTCATTCGTACGATCCATTCTAATTCATTCGTACGATCCATTCTAATTCATTCGCACGATCCATTCTAATTCATTCGTACGATCCATTCTAATTCATTCATACGATCCATTCTAATTCATTCGCACAAATGTATCCATTCTAATTCATTTGTACGATCCATTCTAATTCATTCGCACGATCCATTCTAATTCATTCGTGCGATCCATTCTAATTCATTCGCACGATCCATTCTAATTCATTCGTACGATCCATTCTAATTCATTCGCACGATCCATTCTAATTCATTCATACGATCCATTCTAATTCATTCATACGATCCATTCTAATTCATTCGTACGATCCATTCTAATTCATTCGCACAAATGTATCCATTCTAATTCATTCGTACGATCCATTCTAATTCATTCGCACGATCCATTCTAATTCATTCGTACGATCCATTCTAATTCATTCGTACGATCCATTCTAATTCATTCGTATGATCCATTCTAATTATTTCGTATGATCCATTCTTTATGATCCATTCTTATTCATTCATACAATCCATTCTAATTCATTCGCACGAATGTATCCATTCTAATTAATTCGTACGATCCATTCTAATTTATTTGTATGATCCAATCTAATTCATTCGTACGATCCATTCTAATTCATATGCACAAAGGTATCCATTCTAATTCATTCGCACGAAAGAATTAGAATGGATTGTATGAAAGAATTAGAATGGATCGTGCGAATGAATTAGAATGGATCGTACGAAGGAATTAGAATGGATCGTACGAAGGAATTAAAATGGATCGTACGAATGAGTAAGAATGGATCGTACGAATAAATTAGAATGGATCATACGAATGAATTAGAATGGATCATACGAATTAATTAGAATGGATCATACGAATGAATTAGAATGGATCGTACGAATGAATTAAATGGATCGTACGAATGAATTAGAATGGATACATTCGTGCGAATGAATTAGAATAGATTGTACGAATGAATTAGAATGGATCGTACGAATGAATTAGAATAGATACATTTGTGCCAATGAATTAGAATGGATCGTACGAATAAATTAGAATAGATCGTATGAATGAATTAGAATGGATCGTACGAATGAATTAGAATGGATCGTGCGAATGAATTAGAATGGATCGTACGAATGAATTAGAATGTATCGTACGAATGAACTAGAATGGATACATTCGTGCGAATGAATTAGAATGGATCGTACGAATGAATTAGAATGGATCGTACGAATGAATTAGAATGGATCTTACGAATGAATTAGAATGGATCGTACAAATGAATTAGAATGGATCGTACGAATGAATTAGAATGGTTACATTCGTGCAAATGAATTAGAATGGATCGGACGAATGAATTAGAATGGATCGTACGAATGAATTAGAATGGATCGTACGAATAAATTAGAATGGATACATTCGTCCGAATGAATTAGAATGGATCATACGAATGAGTAAGAATGGATCGTACGAATGAAATAGAATAGATTGTACGAATGAATTAGAATGGATCCTACGAATGAATTAGAATGGATCGTGTGAAAGAATTAGAATGGATTGTATGAATGAATTAGAATGGATCGTATGAATGAATTAGAATGGATCGTGCGAATGAATTCAAATGGATCGTACGAATTCATTCTAATTCATTCATACAATCCATTCTAATTCTTTCACATGATCTATTCTAATTCATTCGTAGGATCCATTCTAATTCATTCGTACGATCCATTCTTACTCATTCGTATGATCCATTCTAATTCATTCGCATGAATGTATCCATTCTAATTCATTCGTACGAATACAATCTAATTCATTCGTACAATCCATTCTATTTCATTCGTACGATCCATTCTTACTCATTTGTATGATCCATTTTAATTCATTCACACGAATGTATCCATTCTAATTCATTCGTACAATCCATTCTAATTCATGCGTACGATCCATTCTTATTCATTCATACGATCCATTCTAATTCATTCGCACAATCCATTCTAATTCATTCGTACAATCCATTCTAATTCATTCGTATAATCCATTCTAACTCATTCAGTGGATCCATTCTAGTTCATTCGCACGAATGAATTAGAACTGATCGTACGAATGAATTAGAATGGATACATTCGTGCGAATGAATTAGAATGGATTGTATGAATGAATTAGAATGGATCATACGAATGAACTAGAATGGATACATTCGTGCGAATGAATTAGAATGGATCGTACGAATGAATTAGAATGGATTTTATGAATGAATTAGAATGGATCGTGCGAATGAATTAGAATGGATCGTACGAATGAATTAGAATGGATCATGCTAATGAATTAGAATTGATCGAACGAATGAATTAGAATGGATACTTTCGTGCGAATGAATTAGAATGGATCGGACGAATGAATTAGAATGGATCGTACGAATGAGTAAGAATGGATCGTACGAATGAAATAGAATAGATCGTACGAATGAATTAGAATGGATCGTACGAAGGAATTAGAATGGATCGTACGAATGAATTAGAATGGATATATTCGTGCAAATGAATTAGAATGGATCGTATGAATGTATTAGAATGGATCGTATGAGTGAATTAGAATAATGAATTAGAATGGATCATATAAATGAATTAGAATGGATACATTCGTGTGAATGAATTAGAATGGATCGTATGAATGAATTAGAATAGATTTTGTGAATGAATTAGAACTGATCGTACGAATGAATTAGAATGGATACATTCGTGCGAATGAATTAGAATGGATTGTATGAATGAATTAGAATGGATCCTATGAATGAATTAGAATGGATCGTGCGAATGAATTAGAATGGATCGTACGAATGAATTAGAATGGATCGTGCTAATGAATTAGAATTGATCGAACGAATGAATTAGCATGGATCGTGCTAATGAATTAGAATGGATCGTACGAATGAATTAGAATGGATCTTACGAATGAATAAGAATGGATCGTACGAATGAATTAGAATGGATCGTACGAATGAATTAGAATGGATACATTTGTGCGAATGAATTAGAATGGATCGGACGAATGAATTAGAATGGATCGTACGAATGAATTAGAATGGATCAAATGAATGAATTAGAATGGATCGTACGAATGAATTAGAATGCATCGTACGAAAGAATAAGAATGGATATATTCGTGCGAGTGAATTAGAATGGATCATACGAATGAATTAGAAAGGATCGTACGAATAAATTAGAATGGATACATTTGTGCGAATGAATTAGAATGGATCGTACGAATGGATTAGAATGGATTGTACGAATGGATTAGAATGGATACATTCGTGCGAATGAATTAGAATGGATTGTATGAATGAATTAGAAAGGATTGTATGAATGAATTTGAATGTATCCATTCTAATTCATTCGTACGATCCATTGTAATTCATTCGTATGATCCATTCTAATTCTTTCACACGATCCATTCTAATTAATTCACACGAATGTATCCATTCGTATGAATGAATTAGAATAGATTGCGAATGAATTAGAATGGATCGTACGAATAAATTAGAATGGATCGTATAAATGAATTAGAATAGATCGTACGAATGAATTAGAATGGATCGTGCGAATGAATTCGAATGGATCGTACGATCCATTCTAATTCATTCATACAATCCATTCTAATTCATACGCACGAATGTATCCATTCTAATCCATTCGTACGATCCATTCTAATCCATTCGTACGATCCATTCTAATTCAATCGCACAAATGTATCCATTCTAATTCATTCGTACGATCCATTCTAATTCATTCGTATGATCCATTCTAATTCATTCGTACGATCCATTCTAATTCATTCGTATGATCCATTCTAATTAATTCGTATGATCCATTCTAATTCATTCGTATATTCCATTCTAATTCATTAGCACGATCCATTCATTCGTACGATCTATTCTAATTCAGGATTGTACGAATGAATTAGAATAGATACATTCGTGCGAATGAATTAGAATTGATCGTACGAATGAATTAGAATGGATCTTGCGAATGAATTAGAATGGATTGTACGAATGAATTAGAATGGATCGTACGAATAAACTATAATGGATGCATTCGTGCGAATGAATTAGAATGGATCGTATGAATGAATTAGAATGGATCGTGCGAATGAATTAGAATGGATCGTACGAATGAATTAGAATGGATCGTGTGAAAGAATTAGAATGGATCGTACGAATGAATTAGAATGGATCGTGCGAATGAATTAGAATGGATCGTACGAATGAATTAGAATGGATACATTCGTGCGAATGAATTAGAATGGATCGGACGAATGAATTAGAATGGATCGTAGGAATGAGTAAGAATGGATCGTACGAATGAAATAGAATAGATCGTACGAATGAATTAGAATGGATCGTACGATGGAATTAGAATGGATCGTACGAATGAATTAGAATGGATATATTCGTGCAAATGAATTAGAATGGATCGTATGAAAGTATTAGAATGGATCGTATGAGTGAATTAGAATGGATCGTACGAATGAATTAGAATGGATCGTATGAATGAATTAGAATGGATACATTCGTGTGAATGAATTTGAGTGGATCGTATCAATGAATTAGAATGGATCGTGCGAATGAATTAGAATGGATCGTACGAATGAATTAGAATGGATACATTTGTGCGAATGAATTAGAATGGATCGTACGAATGAATTAGAATGGATCGTATGAATGAATTAGAATGGATCGTAGGAATGAATTAGAATGGATCGTGCGAATGAATTAGAATGGATCGTACGAATGAACTAGAATGGATACATTCGTGCGAATGAATTAGAATGGATCGTACGAATGAATTAGAATGGATCGTACGAATGAATTAGAATGGATCTTACGAATGAATTAGAATGGATCGTACGAATGAATTAGAATGGATCGTATGAATGAATTAGAATGGATCTTACGAATGAATTAGAATGGATCGTACGAATAAATTAGAATGGATCGTATGAATGGTTTAGAATGGAAACATTCGTGCGAATAAATTAGAATGGATCGGATGAATGAATTAGAATGGATCGTACGAATGAATTAGAATGGATCAAATGAATGAATTAGAATGGTTACATTCATGCGAATGAATTAGAATGGATCGTACGAATGGATTAGAATGGATCGTACGAATGGATTAGAATGGATATATTCGTGCGAATGAATTAGAATGGATCATACGAATGAGTAAGAATGGATCGTACGAATGAAATAGAATGGATTGTACGAATGAATTAGAATGGATCGTGCGAATGAATTTGAATGGATCGTACGAATGAATTAGAATGGATCGTGCTAATGAATTAGAATTGATCGTACGAATGAAATAGAATGGATTGTACGAATGATTTAGAATGGATCGTACGAATGAATTAGAATGTATCGTACGAATGATTTAGAATGGATACATTCGTGCGAATGAATTAGAATGGATCATACGAATGAGTAAGAATGGATCGTACGAATGAAATAGAATGGATTGTACGAACGAATTAGAATGGATTCGTACGAATGAATTAGAATGGATACATTCGTGCGAATGAATTAGAATGGATCGTACCAATGAGTAAGAATGGATCGTACGAATGAAATAGAATGGATTGTGCGAATGAATTAGAATGGATCGTACGAATGAATTAGAATGGATCATACGAATGAATTAGAATGGATCACACGAATTAATTAGAATGGATCATACAAATGAATTAGAACGGATCGTACGAATGAATTAGAACGGATCGTACGAATGAATTAGAATGGATCATACGAATTAATTAGAATGGATCATACGAATGAATTAGAATGGATCGTACGAATGAATTAGAATGGATCATACGAATGAATTAGAATGGATCGTACGAATGAATTAGAATGGATCGTACGAATGAATTAGAATGGATTGTGGGAAAGAATTAGAATGGACCGTACGAATGAATTAGAATGGATCGTGCGAATGAATTAGAATGGATCGTACGAATGAATTAGAATGGATCGTGCTAATGAATTAGAATTGATCGAACGAATGAATTAGCATGGATTGTGCATTCGTACGATCCATTCTAATTCATTCGTAAGATCCATTCTAATTCATTCGTACGATCCATTCTACGATCCATTCTAATTCATTCGCACGAATGTATCCATTCTAGTTTATTCGTACGATCCATTCTAATTCATTCGTACGATCCATTCAAATTCATTCATACGATCTATTCTAATTCATTCATACAATCCATTCTAATTCTTTCACACGATCCATTCAAATTCATTCATACGATCCATTCTAATTCATACGATCGTGCGAATGAATAAGAATGGATCGTACGAATGAATAAGAATGGATCCATTCTAATTCATACGATCATTCATTCGTGTGAATCAATTAGACTGGATCGTGCGAATGAATAAGAATAGATCATACGAATGAATTAGAATGGATCGTACGAATTAATTAGAATGGATACATTCGTGCGAATGAATTAGAATGGATTGTATGAATGAATTAGAATGGATCGTACGAATGAATTAGAATGGATCATACGAATTAATTAGAATGGATCGTATGAATGAATTAGAATGGATCGTACGAATGAATTAGAATGGATACATTCGTGCGAATGAATTAGAATGGATCGGACGAATGAATTAGAATAGATCGTACGAATAAATTACAATGGATCGTACGAAGGAATTAGAATGGATCGTACGAATGAATAAGAATGGATATATTCGTGCAAATGAATTAGAATGAAATAGAATGCATCGTGTGAATGAATTAGAATGGATCGTACGAATGAATTAGAATGGATCGTGCTAATGAATTAGAATTGATCGAATGAATGAATTAGCATGGATCGTGCTAATGAATTAGAATGGAACGTACGAATGAATTAGAATGGATCGTACGAATTAATTAGAATAGATCGTACGAAGGAATTAGAATGGATCGTACGAATGAACTAGAATGGATTAGAATGGATCGTACGAATGAATTAGAATGGATCGTACGAATGAATTAGAATGGATCGTACGAATGAATTAGAATGGATCATACGAATTAATTAGAAAGGATCATACGAATGAATTAGAATGGATCGTACGAATGAATTAGAATGGATCGTACGAATGAATTAGAATGGATACATTCGTGCGAATGAATTAGAATGGATTGTGCGAATGAATAAGAACAGATCGTGCGAATGAATTAGAATGGATCGGACGAATGAATTAGAATGGATCGTACAAATGAATTAGAATGGATCAAATGAATGAATTAGAATGGTTACATTCATGCGAATGAATTAGAATGGATCGTACCAATGAGTAAGAATGGATCGTACGAATGAATAGAATGGATCGTATGAATGAATTAGAATGGATACATTCGTGTGAGTGAATTAGAATGGATCGTATGAATGAATTAGAATAGATTTTGTGAAAGAATTAGAATGGATTAGAATGGATTGTATGAATGAATTAGAATGGATACATTCGTGCGAATGAATTAGAATGGATCATACGAATGAGTAAGAATGGATCGTACGAATGAAATAGAATGGATTGTACGAATGAATTAGAATGGATCATGCTAATGAATTAGAATGGATCGTACGAATGAATTAGAATGGATCATACGAATGAATTAGAATGGATCGTGTGAAAGAATTAGAATTGATTGTATGAATGAATAAGAATAGATCGTATGAATGAATTAGAATGGATCGTGCGAATGAATTAGAATGGATCGTACGAATGAACTAGAATGGATACATTCGTGCGAATGAATTAGAATGGATCGTATCAAGGAATTAGAATGGATCGTACGAATGAATTAGAATGGATCGTACGAATGAATTTGAATAGATCGTACGAATGAATTAGAATGTATCGTACGAAAGAATTAGAATGGATCGTTCGAATGAATTAGAATAGATATATTCGTGCAAATGAATTAGAATGGATCGTATGAATGAATTAGAATGGATACATTCGTGCGAATGAATTAGAATGGATCGGATGAATGAATTAGAATGGATCGTACAAATGAATTAGAATGGATCGTACGAATGAATTAGAATGGATCGTACGAATAAATTAGAATGGATACATTCGTCCGAATGAATTAGAATGGATCATACGAATGAGTAAGAATGGATCGTACGAATGAAATAGAATAGATTGTACGAATGAATTAGAATGGATTCGTACGAATGAATTAGAATGAATACATTCGTGCGAATGAATTAGAATGGATCGTACCAATGAGTAAGAATGGATCGTACGAATGAAATAGAATGGATTGTGCGAATGAATTAGAATGGATCGTACGAATGAATTAGAATGGATCGTGTGAAATAATTAGAATGGATTGTATGAATGAATTAGAATAGATCGTATGAATGAATTAGAATGGATCATACGAATGAATTAGAATGGATCGTACGAATGAACTTGAATCGATACATTCGTGCGAATGAATTAGAATGGATCGTACGAATGAATTAGAATGGATCGTACGAATGAATTAGAATGGATCTTATGAATGAATTAGAATGGATCGTACGAATCAACGATCCATGCTAATTCATTCGTTCGATCAATTCTAATTCATTAGCACGATCTATTCTAATTCATTCGTACGATTCATTCTAATTCATTCGCACGATCCATTCTAATTCATTCGTACGATCCATTCTAATTCTTTCACACGATCCATTCTAATTCATTCGTACGATCCATTCTAATTCATTCGTACGATCTATTCTAATTTATTCATACGATTCATTCTAATTCATTCGTACGATCCATTCTAATTCCTTCAAACGATCCATTCTAATTCATTCATACAATCCATTCTAATTCTTTCACACGATCCATTCTAATTCATTCGTATGATCCATTCTAATTCATTCGTGCAATCCATTCTATTTCATTCGTACGATCCATTCTTACTCATTCGTACGATCCATTCTAATTCGTTCACACGAATGTATCCATTCGTACGAATGAATTAGAATAGATTGTACAAATGAATTAGAATAGATCGTACGAATGAATTAGAATGGATCGTATGAATGAATTAGAATGGATCGTACGAATGAATTAGAATGGATCGTGCGAATGAATTAGAATGGATCGTACGAATGAATTAGAATGGATCATACGAATGAACTAGAATGGATACATTCGTGCGAATGAATTAGAATGGATCGTACGAATAAATTAGAATGGATCGTACGAATGAATTAGAATGGATCTTACGAATGAATTAGAATGGATCGTACGAATGCACGATCCATGCGAATGAATTAGAATAGATCGTACGAATGAACTAGAACGGATACATTCGTGCAAATGAATTAGAATGGATCGGACGAATGAATTAGAATGGATCGTACGAATAAATTAGAATGGATACATTCGTCCGAATGAATTAGAATAGATCGTACGAATGAATTAGAATATATCGTATGAATGAATTAGAATGGATCATACGAATGAATTAGAATGGATCGTACGAATGAATTAGAATGGATCGTACGAATGAATTAGAATAGATACATTCGTGCGAATGAATTAGAATGGATACATTCGTGCGAAAGAATTAGAATAGATCGTATGAATAAATTAGAATGGATCCTATGAATGAATTATAATGGATCGTGCGAATGAATTAGAATGGATCGTACGAATGAATTAGAATGGATCGTACGAATGAATTAGAATGGATCGTGCTAATGAATTAGAATTGATCGAACGAATGAATTAGCATGGATCGTGCTAATGAATTAGAATGGAACGTATGAATGAATTAGAATGGATCGGGTGAAAGAATTAGAATGGATTAGAATGGATCTTGTGAAAGAATTAGAATGAAATAGAATGGATCGTACGAATGAATTAGAATGGATTGTGCGAATGAATTAGAATGGACCGTATGAATGAATTAGAATGGATCGTATGAATGAATTAGAATGGATACATTCGTGCGAATGAATTAGAATGGATCGGACGAATGAATTAGAATGGATCGTACGAATGAATTAGAATGGATCAAATGAATAAATTAGAATGGTTACATTCATGCGAATGAATTAGAATGGATCGTACGAATGGATTAGAATGGATCGTACGAATGAATTAGAAAGGATCATATGAATGAGTAAGAATGAATCGTATGAATGAATTAGAATGGATATATTTGTGCGAATGAATTAGAATGGATCGTACGAATGAATTAGAATGGATCGTATGAATGAATTAGAATAGATCGTGCGAATGAATTCGAATGGATCGTACGAATTCATTCTAATTCATTCATACAATCCATTCTAATTCTTTCACACGATCCATTCTAATTCATTTGTATGTTCCATTCTAATTCATTAGCACGATCCATGCTAATTCATTCATTCGATCAATTCTAATTCATTAGCACGATCCATTCTAATTCATTCGTACGATCCATTCTAATTCATTGATACGATCCATTCTAATTCATTCATATGATCCATTCTAATTCATTCATACGATCTATTCTAATTCTTTCGCACGAATGTATCCATTCGAATTCATTCGCACGAATGTATCCATTCTAATTCATTCGTACGATCCATTCTAATTCATTCGTACGATCTATTCTAATTCATTCGTACGATCTATTCTAATTCATTCGTACGATCCATTCTAATTCCTTCGTATGATCCATTCTAATTCATTCGTACGATCCATTCTAATTCATTCGTACAATCTATTCTAATTCATTCGTACGAATGGATACGTTCGTGTGAATGAATTAGAATGGATCGTACGAATGAGTAAGAATGGATCGTACGAATGAAATAAAATGGATTGCACGAATGAATTAGAATGGATCGTACGAATGAATTAGAATGGATAGTGTGAAAGAATTAGAATGGATTGTATGAATGAATTAGAATGGATCGTACGAATGAATTAGAATGGATCGTACTAGGATCCATTCTAATTCATTCGTACAATCTATTCTATTTCATTCGTACGATCCATTCTTACTCATTCGTATGATCCATTCTAATTCATTCGGACGAATGTATCCATTCTAATTTATTCGTTCGATCCATTCTAATTCATTCGTACGATCCATTCTAATTCATTTGTACGATCCATTCTTACTCATTCGTATGATCCATTCTAATTCATTCGTACGATCCATTCTAATTCATTCGTACGATCGATTCTAATTCATTCGCACTATCCATTCTAATTCATTCGTACGATCCATTCTAATTCATTCGTATGATCCATTTTAATTTATTCGTTCAAATATATCCATTCTAATTCATTCGTACGATCCATTCTAATTCATTCGCACGATCCATTCTAATTCATTCGCACGAATGTATCCATTCTAATTCATTTGCATGATCCATTCTAATTTATTCCTATGATCTATTCTAATTCATTCGTACGATCTATTCTAATTCATTCTAATTCATTCGTACGATCCATTCTACGATCCATTCTAATTCATTCGTATATTCCATTCTAATTCATTAGCACGATCCTTGCTAATGAATTAGAATGGATCGTACGATCCAATCTAATTCATTCATACGATCCATTATTACTCATTCGTATGATCCATTCTAATTCAATCGTACGATCCATTCTAATTCATTCGTACGATCCATTCTAATTCCTTCGTACGATCCATTCTAATTCATTCGTACGATCCATTCTAATTCATTCGTACGATCCATTCTAATTCCTTCGTACGATCCATTCTAATTCATTCGTACGATCCATTCTAATTCATTCGCGTAATATATTCTAATTCATTCGTACGATCCATTCTAATTCATTCGTATGATCCATTCTAATTCATTCATACAATCCATTCTAATTTATTCGCACGAATATATCCATTCTAATTCATTCGTACGATCCATTCTAATTCATTCGCACAATCTATTCTAATTCATTCATACGATTCATTCTAATTCATTCGCACGAATGTATCCATTCTAATTCATTCATACGATCCATTCTACTTCATTCGTACTATCCGTTCTAATTCACTCATACGATCCATTCTAATTCATTCTTACTATCCATTCTAATTCATTTGCACAAATATATCCATTCTAATTCATTCGTACAATCCATTCTAATCCCTTCGTACGATCCATTCTAATTCCTTCGTACGATCCATTATAATTCCTTCGTACGATCCATTCTATTTCATTCGTGTGATCCATTCTAATTCCTTCGTACGATCCATTCTAATTCCTTCGTATCCATTCTAATTCACTCATACGATCCATTCTAATTCATTCGTACGATCCATTCTAATTCATTCATATAATCAATTTAATTCATTCGCACGAATGTATCCATTCTAATTCATTCGTACGATCAGTTCTAATTCATTCACAAAATCTATTCTAATTCATTCATACGATCCATTCTAATTCATTCCACGAATGTATCCATTCTAATTCATTCATACGATCCATTCTAATTCATTCGTACGATCCATTCTAATTCACTCATACGATCCATTCTAATACATTCATACGATCCATTCTAATTCATTTGCACGAATATATCCACTCTAATTCATTCGCACGATCCATTCTAATTCCTTCGTACAATCCATTCTAATTCATTCGTACGATCTATTATAATTCATTCGTACAATCCATTCTAATTCATTCGTACGATCCATTCTATTTCATTCTAATTCATTCTAATTCATTCATTTGATCCATTCTAATTCATTCGTACGATCCATTCTAATTCATTCGTCCGATCCATTCTTATTCATTCGTATGATCCATTCTAATTCATTCGCACGATCCATTCTAATTCATTCGTATGATCCATTCTAATTCATTCGTACGATCCATTTTAATTCATTCGTACGATCCATTCTAATTCATTCGCACGATCCATTCTAATTCATTCATACGATCCATTATAATTCATTCATACGATCCATTCTAATTCATTCCTACAATCCATTCTAATTCATTCGCCCGATCCATTCTAATTCATTCATACGATCCATTCTATTCGAATGGATCATGCGATCCATTCGAATTCATTCGCACGATCCATTCTAATTCATTCATAATGGATACATTCGTGCGAATGAATTAGAATGGATCGTATGAATGAATTAGAATGGATTGTGCGAATGAATTTGAATGGATCATACGAATGAATTAGAATGGATCGTACGAATGAACTAGAATGGATACATTCGTGCGAATGAATTAGAATGGATCGTACGAATGAATTAGAATGGATCGTACGAATGAATTAGAATGGATACATTCGTGCGAATGAATTAGAATGGATCGGACAAATGAATTAGAATGGATCGTACGAATGAATTAGAATGGATCGTACGAATGAATTAGAATGGATCGTACGAATAAATTAGAATGGATACATCCGTCCGAATGAATTAGAATGGATCATACGAATGAGCAAGAATGGATCGTACGAATGAAATAGAATAGATTGTACGAATGAATTAGAATGGATCCTATGAATGAATTAGAATGGATCGTATGAAAGAATTAGAATGGATTGTATGAATGAATTAGAATAGATTGTATGAATGAATTAGAATGGATCGTATGAGTGAATTAGAATGGATACGAAGGAATTAGAATGGATCGTACGAAGGAATTAGAATGGATCATACGAATGAAATAGAATGGATCGTACGAAGGAAATAGAATGGATCGTACGAAGGAATTAGAATGGATCGTATGAAGGAATTAGAATGGATCGTACGAATGAATTAGAATGGATATATTCGTGCAAATGAATTAGAATGGATCGTATGAATGAATTAGAATGGATCGTATGAGTGAAATAGATTGGATAGTACGAATGAAGTAGAATGGATCGTATGAATGAATTAGAATGGATACATTCGTGCGAATGAATTAGAAAGGATCGTATGAATGACGATCCATTCTAATTCATTCGTACGATCCATTCTAATTCATTCGCACAAATGTATCCATTCTAATTCATTCGTACGATCCATTCTAATTCATTCGTAAGATCCATTCTAATTCATTCGTACGATCCATTCTAATTCATTCGTACGATCCATTCTAATTCATTCGCGAATGTATCTATTCAAATTCATTCGGACGATCCATTCTAATTCATTCGTACGATCCATTCTAATTCATTCATACGATCCATTCTAATTCATTCATACAATCCATTCTAATTCTTTCACACGATCCAATTCATTCGTACGATCCATTCTAATTCATTCGCACAATCCATTCTGTTTCATTCGTACGATCCATTCTTACTCATTCGTATGATCCATTCTAATTCATTCGCACGAATGTATCCATAATGGATCATACGAATGAGTAAGAATGGATCGTACGAATAAAATAGAATGGATTGTGCGAATGAATTAGAATGGACCGTACGAATGAATTAGACGTACGAATGAATTAGATTGGATACATTCGTGCGAATAAATTAGAATGGATCATACGAATGAGTAAGAATGGATCGTCATTCTAATTCATTCGTATGATCCATTATAATTCATTTGTATCCATTCTATTTCATTCGCACGATCCATTCTAATTCATCCGCGCAATCTATTCGAATTCATTCGTACGATCCATTCTAATTCATTCGTACGATCCATTCTAATTCATTCGTACAATCCATTCTAATTTATTCACACGAATGTATCCATTCTAATTCATTCGTACGATCCATTCTAATTCATTCGCACAATCTATTCTAATTCATTCATACGATCCATTCTAATTCATTCGCACGAATGTATCCATTCTATATCATTCATACGATCCATTCTACTTCATTCGTACGATCCATTCTAATTCATTCGCATGAATGTACCCATTCTAATTCATTCATTTGATCCATTCTAATTCATTCGTACGATCCATTCTAATTCATTCGTCCGATCCATTCTTACTCATTCGTATGATCAATTTTAATTCATTCGCACGAATGTATCCATTCTAATTCATTCGTACGATCCTGAATTAAAATGGATCGTACGAATGAATTAGAATGGATACCTTTGTGCATATGAATTATAATGGATCGTATGAATGAAATAGAATAAATTCGTACGATCCATTCGAATTCATTCGCACGATCCATTCTAATTCATTCATACGATCCATTCTAATTCATTCATACAATCCATTCTAATTCTTTCACACGATCCATTCTAATTCATTCGTAGGATCTATTCTAATTCATTCGTACAATCTATTCTATTTCATTCGTACGATCCATTCTTACTCATTCGTATGATCCATTCTAATTCATTCGGACGAATGTATCCATTCTAATTTATTCGTACGATCCATTCTAATTCATTCGTACGATCCATTCTAATTCATTCGTCCGATCCATTCTAATTCATTCGCACGAATGTATCCATTCTAATTCATTCGTACGATCCATTCTAATTCATTCGTACGATCCATTCTGATTCATTCGTAAGATCCATTCTAATTCATTCGTACGATCCATTCTAATTCATTCGTACGATCCATTCTAATTCATTCGTACGATCCATTCTAATTCATTCGCACGAATGTATCCATTCTAGTTCATTCGTACGATCCATTCTAATTCGTTCGTACGATCCATTCTAATTCATTCGCACGATCCATTCTAATTCATTCGTATGATCCATTCTAATTCATTCATACGATCCATTCTAATTCATTCGTACGATCCATTCTAATTCATTCGCACAAATGTATCTATTCTAATTCATTCGTACGATCCATTCTAATTCATTCGTACGATCAATTCTAATTCATTCGCACGAATGTATCCATTCTAATTCATTCGTACGATCCATTCTAATTCATTCGTACGATCCATTCTAATTCATTCGTATGATCCATTCTAATTCATTCGTATGATCCATTCTTACTCATTCGTACGATCCATTCTACTTCCTTCGTACGATCCATTCTAATTCCTTCGTACGATCCATTCTAATTCATTCGCATGATCCATTCTAATTCTTTCATACAATCCATTCTAATTCTTTCGTGCGAATGAATTAGAATGGATACCTTTGTGTATATGAATTAGAATGGATCGTACGAATGAATTAGAATGGATCATATTAATGAATTAGAATGGATCGTACGAATGAATTAGAATGGATCGTGCGAATCAATTAGACTAGATCGTGCGAATGAATAAGAATAGTTCATACGAATGAATTAGAATGGATCGTACGAATTAATTAGAATGGATACATTCGTGCGAATGAATTAGAATGGATTGTATGAATGAATTAGAATGGATCGTACGAATGAATTAGAATAGATCATACGAATTAATTAGAATGGATCATACGAATGAATTAGAATGGTTCGTACGAATGAATTAGAATGGATCGTACGAATGAATTAGAATGGATCGTGCGAATGAATTAGAATGGATCGTACGAATGAATTAGAATGGATACATTTGTGCGAATGAATTAGAATGGATCGTACGAATGAATTTGAATGGATCGTATGAATGAATTAGAATGGATCGTACAAATGAATTAGAATGAATCGTGCGAATGAATTAGAATGGATCGTACGAATGAATTAGAATGGATCGTGTGAAAGAATTAGAATGGATCGTACGAATGAATTAGAATGGATCGTGCGAATGAATTAGAATGGATCGTACGAATGAATTAGAATGGATACATTTGTGCGAATGAATTAGAATGGATCGTACGAATGAATTAGAATGGATCGTATGAATGAATTAGAATGGATCGTACGAATGAATTAGAATGGATCGTGCGAATGAATTAGAATGGATCGTACGAATGAATTAGAATGGATCGTACGAATGAATTAGAATGGATCTTACGAATGAATTAGAATGGATCGTACGAATGAATTAGAATGGATCGTACGAATGAATTAGAATGGATACATTCGTGCGAAAGAATTAGAATGGATCGGACGAATGAATTAGAATGGATCGTACGAATGAATTAGAATGGATCGTACGAATAAATTAGAATGGATATATTCGTCCGAATGAATTAGAATGGATCATACGAATGAGTAAGAATGGATCGTACGAATGAAATAGAATAGATTATACGAATGAATTAGAATGGATTCGTACGAATGAATTAGAATGGATACATTCGTGCGAATGAATTAGAATGGATCGTACCAATGAAATAGAATGGATTGTGCGAATGAATTAGAATGGATCGTACGAATGAATTAGAATGGATCGTGTGAAAGAATTAGAATGGATTGTATGAATCAATTAGAATAGATCGTATGAATGAATTAGAATGGATCGTACGAATGAATTAGAATGGGTCGTACGAATTAATTAGAATGGATCGTACGAATGAATTAGAATGGATACATTCGTGCGAATGAATTAGAATGGATACATTCGAGCGAAAGAATTAGAATAGATCGTATGAATGAATTAGAATGGATCCTATGAATGAATTAGAATGGATCGTGCGAATGAATTATAATGGATCGTACGAATGAATTTGAATGGATCGTGCTAATGAATTAGAATTGATCGAACGAATGAATTATCATGGATCGTGCTAATGAATTAGAATGGAACGTACGAATGAATTAGAATGGATCGTGTGAAAGAATTTGAATGGATTGTATGAATGAATTAGAATGAATTCGTACGATCCATTAGAATTCAGTCGCACGATCCATTCTAATTTATTCATACGATCCATTCTAATTCATTCGTACGATCCATTCTAATTCATTCGCACAAATGTATCCATTCTAATTCATTCGTACGATCCATTCTAATTCATTCGCACGATCCATTCTAATTCATTCGTACGATCCATTCTAATTCATTAGCACGATCCATGCTAATTCATTCGTTCGATCAATTATAATTCATTAGCACGATCCATTCTAATTCATTCGTACGATCCATTCTAATTCATTCGCACGATCCATTCTAATTCATTCGTACGATCCATTCTAATTCTTTCACACGATCTATTCTAATTCATGCGTACGATCCATTCTAATTCATTCGCACGATCCATTCTAATTCATTCGTATGATTCATTCGCACGATCCATTCTAATTCATTCGTATGATCCATTCTAATTCATTCATACGATCCATTCTAATTCATTCGTACGATCCATTCTAATTCATTCGCACAAATATATCCATTCTAATTCATTCGTACGATCCATTCTAATTCATTCGCACGATCCATTCTAATTCATTCGTACGATCCATTCTAATTCATTCGCAAGATCTGTTCTTATTCATTCGCACAATCCATTCTAATTCATTCGCACGAATGTATCCATTCTAATTCATTCGTACGATCCATTCTAATTCATTCGTAAGATCCATTCTAATTCATTCGTATGATCCATTCTAATTAATTCGTATGATCCATTCTAATTCATTCGTACGATCCATTCTAATTCATTCGTACGATCCATTCTAATTCACTCATACGATCCATTCTAATTCACTCATACGATCCATTCTAATTCATTCGTACGATCCATTCTAATTCATTCACACGATCCATTCTAATTCATTCATAGGATCCATTCTAATTCATTCATACGATCTATTCTAATTCTTTCGCACGAATGTATCCATTCTAATTCATTCGCACGAATGTATCCATTCTAATTCATTCGTACGATCCATTCTAATTCATTTGTATGATCCATTCTAATTCATTCATACGATCTATTCTAATTCATTCATACAATCCATTCTAATTGTTTCACACGATCCATTCTAATTCATTCGTACGATCCATTCTAATTCATTCGCACAATCCATTCTATTTCATTCATACGATCCATTCTTACTCATTGGTACGATCCATTCTTATTCATTCGCACGTATGTATCCATTCTAATTCATTCGTACGAATCCATTCTAATTCGTTAGTACAATCTATTCTATTTCATTCGTACGATCCATTTTTACTCATTCTTATGATCCATTCTAATTCATTCATACGAATGTATCCATTCTAATTTATTCGTACGATCCATTCTAATTCATTCGTACGATCCATTCTAATTCATTCGTCCGATCCATTCTAATTTATTCGCACGAATGTATCCATTCTAATTCATTCGTACGATCCATTCTAATTCATTCATATGATCCATTCTAATTCATTCGTAAGATCCATTCTAATTCATTCGTACGATCCATTCTAATTCATTCGTACGATCCATTCTAATTCATTCGTAAGATCCATTCTAATTCATTCGTACGATCCATTCTAATTCATTCGTAAGATCCATTCTAATTCATTCGCACGAATGTATCCATTCTAGTTCATTCGTACGATCCATTCTAATTCATTCGTACGATCCATTCTAATTCATTCGCACGATCCATTCTAATTCAATCGTACGATCCATTCTAATTCATTCATACGATCCATTCTAAATCATTCGTACGATCCATTCTAATTCATTCGCACAAATGTATCCATTCAAATTCATTCGTACGATCCATTCTAATTCATTCGCACGATCCATTCTAATTCATTCGTACGATCCATTCTAATTCTTTCACACGATCCTTTCTAATTCATTCGTACGATCCATTCTAATTCATTCGCACGATCTGTTCTTATTCATTCGCACAATCCATTCTAATTCATTCGCACGAATGTATCCATTCTAATTCATTCATACGATCCAATCTAATTCATTCGTACGATCCATTCTAATTCATTCGTACGATCAATTCTAATTCATTCGCACGAATGTATCCATTCTAATTCATTCGTACGATCCTGAATTAGAATGGATCGAACGAATTAATTAGAAAGGATACCTTTGTGCATAAGAATTAGAATGGATCGTACGAATGAATTAGAATGGATCATATTAATGAATTAGAATGGATCGTACGAATGAATTAGAATGGATACATTCGTGCGAATGAATTAGAATGGATCGTGCACGAATGTATCCATTCTAATTCATTCGTACGATCCATTCTAATTCATTAATATGATCCATTCTAATTCATTCGTATGATCCATTCTAATTCATATGCACAAAGGTATCCATTCTAATCCATTCGTAGGATCCATTCTAATCCATTCGTATGATCCATTCTAATTCATTCGTACGATCCATTCTAATTCATTCGCACGAATGTATCCATTCTAATTCATTAATATGATCCATTCTAATTCATTCGTACGATCCATTCTAATTCATATGCACAAAGGTATCCATTCTAATCCATTCGTAATTTCCATTGTAATCCATTCGTACGATCCATTCTAATTCATTCGTACGATCCATTCTAATTCATTCGCTCGAATGGATCCATTCTAATCCATTCGTACGATCCATTCTAATCCATTCGTACGATCCATTCTAATTCATTCGCATGAATGCAACCATTCTAATTCATTCATTTGATCCATTCAAATTCATTCGTACGATCCATTCTAATTCATTCGTCCGATCCATTCTAATTCATTCGCACGAATGTATCCATTCTAATTCATTCGTACGATCCATTCTAATTCATTCGCACGATCCATTCTATTTCATTCGTACGATCCATTCTAATTCATTCGTACGATCCATTCTAATTAGAATGGATCATACGATTTAATTAGAATGGATCGTACGAATGAATTAGAATGGATCGTACGAATGAATTAGACTGGATACATTCGTGCGAATGAATTAGAATGGATTGTGCGAATGAATAAGAACAGATCGTGCGAATGAATTAGAATGGATCGTACGAATGAATTAGAATAGATCGTGCGAATGAATTAGAATGGATCGTACGAATGAATTAGAATGGATCGTACGAATGAATTAGAATGGATACATTTGTGCGAATGAATTAGAATGGATCGTACGAATGAATTAGAATGGATCGTATGAATGAATTAGAATGGATCGTACGAATGAATTAGAATGGATCGTGCGAATGAATTAGAATGGATCGTACGAATGAATTAGAATGGATCATGTGAAAGAATTAGAATGGATCGTACAAATGAATTAGAATGGATCGTGCGAATGAATTAGAATGGATCGTACGAATGAATTAGAATGGATCGTATGAATGAATTAGAATGGATCGTATGAATGAATTAGAATGGATCGTACGAATGAATTAGAATGGATCGTGCGAATGAATTAGAATGGATCGTATAAATGAACTAGAATGGATATATTCGTGCGAATGAATTAGAATGGATCGTACGAATGATTAGAATGGATCGTACGAATGAATTAGAATGGATCTTACGAATGAATTAGAATGGATCGTACGAATGAATTAGAATGGATCGTACGAATGAATTAGAATGGATACATTCGTGCGAATGAATTAGAATGGATCGTACGAATAAATTAGAATGGATCGTATGAATGGTTTAGAATGGATACATTCGTGCGAATGAATTAGACTAGATCGGACGAATGAATAAGAATGGATCGTACGAATGAATTAGAATGGATCAAATGAATGAATTAGAATGGTTACATTTATGCGAATGAATTAGAATCGATCGTACGAATGGATTAGAATGGATCGTACGAATGGATTAGAATGGATACATTCGTGCGAATGAATTAGAATAGATCATACGAATGAGTAAGAATGGATCGTACGAATGAAATAGAATGGATTGTACGAATGAATTAGAATGGATCATGCGAATGAATTTGAATGGATCGTACGAATGAATTAGAATGGATCGTGCTAATGAATTAGAATTGATCGTACGAATGAAATAGAATGGATTGTACGAATGATTTAGAATGGATCGTACGAATAAATTAGAATGGACCGTACGAATAATTTAGAATGGATACATTCTTGCGAATGAATTAGAATGGATCATACGAATGAGTAAGAATGGATCGTATGAATAAAATAGAATGGATCATATTAATGAATTAGAATGGATCGTAGGAATGAATTAGAATGGATACATTCGTGCGAATGAATTAGAATGGATACATTCGTGCGAATGAATTAGAATGGATCGTGCATGAATGTATCCATTCTAATTCATTCGTACGATCCATTCTAATTCATTAATATGATCCATTCTAATTCATTCGTACGATCCATTCTAATTCATATGCACAAAGGTATCCATTCTAATCCATTCGTAGGATCCATTCTAATCCATTCGTACGATCCATTCTAATTCATTCGTACGATCCATTCTAATTCATTCGCTCGAATGTATCCATTCTAATCCATTCGTACGATCCATTCTAATCCATTCGTACGATCCATTCTAATTCATTCGCATGAATGTAACCATTCTAATTCATTCATTTGATCCATTCTAATTCATTCGTACGATCCATTCTAATTTATTCGTCCGATCCATTCTAATTCATTCGCACGAATGTATCCATTCTAATTCATTCGTACGATCCATTCTAATTCATTCGTACGATCCATTCTAATTCATTCGTAAGATCCATTCCAATTCATTCGTACGATCCATTCTAATTCATTCGTACGATCCATTCTAATTCATTCGTAAGATCCATTTTAATTCATTCGTACGATCCATTCTAATTCATTCGTACGATACATTCTAATTCATTAGCATGGATCGTGCGAATGAATTAGAATGGATCGTACGAATGAATTAGAATGGAACTTACGAATGAATTAGAATGGATCGTACGAATGAATTAGAATGGATTGTACGAATGAATTAGAATGGATACATTCGTGCGAATGAATTAGAATGGATCGGACGAATGAATTAGAATGGATCGTACGAATGAATTAGAATGGATCGTACGAATAAATTAGAATGGATACATTCGTCCGAATGAATTAGAATGGATCATACGAATGAGTAAGAATAGATCGTACGAATGAAATAGAATAGATTGTACGAATGAATTAGAATTGATTCGTACGAATGAATTAGAATGGATACATTCGTGCGAATGAATTAGAATGGATCATACCAATGAGTAAGAATGGATTGTAGGATCCATTCTAATTCATTCATACGATCCATTCTAATTCATTCGTACGATCCATTCTAATTCACTCATACGATCCATTCTAATACATTCATACGATCCATTCTAATTCATTTGCACTAATATATCCTTTCTAATTTATTCGTACGATGCATTCTAATTCCTTCGTACGATCCATTCTAATTCATTCGTACGATCTATTCTAATTCATTCGTACGATCCATTCTAATTCATTCCTACGATCCATTCTAATTCCTTCGTACGATCCATTCTAATTCATTCGTACGATCCATTCTAATTCATTCGTACGATCTATTCTAATTCATTCGTACGAATGGATACATTCGTGTGAATGAATTAGAATGGATCGTACAAATGAGTAAGAGTTGATTGTACGAATGAAATAGAATGGATTGTACGAATGAATTAGAATGGATCGTACGAATGAATTAGAATGGATCGTGTGAAAGAATTAGAATGGATTGTATGAATGAATTAGAATGGATCGTACGAATGAAATAGAATGGATCGTACGAAGGAATTAGAATGGATCGTACGAATGGATTAGAATGGATCGTACGAATGAATTAGAATAGATCGTACGAATGAATTAGAATGGATCGTACGAAGGAATTAGAATGGATCGTATGAATGAATTAGAATGGATATATTCGTGCAAATGAATTAGAATGGATCGTATGAATGTATTAGAATGGATCGTATGAGTGAATTAGAATGGATCGTACGAATGAATTAGAATGGATATTATGAATGAATTAGAATGGATACATTCGTGTGAATGAATTAGAATGGATACATTCGTGTGAATGAATTAGAATGGATCGTATGAATGAATTAGAATAGATTTTGTGAATGAATTAGAATTGATCGTACGAATGAATTAGTATGGATACATTAGTGCGAATGAATTAGAATGGATTGTATGAATGAATTAGAATGGATCGGACGAATGAATTAGAATGGATCGTATGAGTGAATTAGAATGGATACGAAGGAATTAGAATGGATCGTACGAAGGAATTAGAATGGATCATTCGAATGAAATAGAATGGATCGTACGAAGGAATTAGAATGGATTGTACGAAGGAATTAGAATGGATCGTACGAATGAATTAGAATGGATATATTCGTGCAAATGAATTAGAATGGATCGTATGAATGAATTAGAATGGATCGTATGAGTGAATTAGAACGGATAGTACGAATGAAGTAGAATGGATCGTATGAATGAATTAGAATGGATACATTCGTGAAAATGAATTAGAATGGATCGTATGAATGAATTAGAATAGATTGTGCGAATGAATTAGAATAGATCGTACGAATGAATTAGAATGGATACATTCGTGCGAATAAATTAGAATGGATTGTATGAAAGAATTAGAATGGATCGTACGAATGAATTAGAATGGATCGTACGAATGAATTAGAATAGATTGCGTGAATGAATTAGAATGGATTGTACGAATGAATTAGAATGGATCGTACGAAGGAATTAGAATGGATCGTACGAATGAATTAGAATGGATCGTACGAATGAATTAGAATGGATCATACGAAGGAACTAGAATGGATCGTTCGAATGAATTAGAATGGATCATACGAATGAGTAAGAATGGATCGTATAAATGAATTAGATTGGATCGTACGAGCCATTCTAATTCATTAGCATGGATCGTGCTAATGAATTAGAATGGAATATACGAATGAATTAGAATGGATCGTAGAATGGATCGTACGAATGAATTAGAATGAATTAGAATGGATCGTATGAATGAATTAGAATAGATCATAGGAATGAATTAGAATGGATCGTGCAAATGAATTAGAATGGATACATTCGTGCGAATGAATTAGAATGGATCGTGCCAATGAATTAGAATGGATCGTACAAATGAATTAGAATGGATATATTTGAACGAATAAATTAGAATGGATCATACGAATGAATTAGAATGGATCGTACGAATGAATTAGAATGGATAGTGCGAATGAATTAGAATCAATCGTACGAATGAATTAGAATGGATCGTACGAATGAATTAGATCGTACGAATGAATTAGAATGGATCGTACGAATGAATTAAAATGGATACATCGAGCGAATGAATTAGAATAGATCGTAGGAATGAATTAGAATGGATCGTACGAATGAATTAGAATGGATACATTTGTGAGAATGAATTAGAATGGATCGTACGAATGAATTAGAATGCATTGTACGAAAGAATTAGAATGGATATATTCGTGCGAATGAATTAGAATGGATCGTACGAATGAATTAGACTGGATCGTACGAATGAATTTGAATGGATACATTTGTGCGAATGAATCTAAATGGATTGTATGAATGAATTACAATGGATCGTATGAATGAATTAGAATGGATCGTATGAATGAATTAGAATAGCTCATACGAATGAATTAGAATAAATCGTATGAATGAATTGGAATGGTTACATTCATGCGAATGAATTAGAATAGATCGTATGAATGAATTAGAATGGATCGTACGAAAAATTAGAATGGATCGTGGGAATGAATTAGAATGGATCTTACGAATGAATTAGAATGGATCGTATGAATGAATTAGAATGGATCGTACGAATGAATTAGAATGGATACATTCATGCGAATGAATTAGAATGGATCGGACGAATGAATTAGAATGGATCGTACGAATGAATTAGAATGGATCAAATGAATGAATTAGAATGGTTATATTCATGCGAATGAATTAGAATGGATCGTACGAATGGATTAGAATGGATACATTCGTGCGAATGAATTAGAATGGATCGGACGAATGAATTAGAATGGATCGTACGAATGAATTAGAATGGATCAAATGAATGAATTAGAATGGTTACATTCATGCGAGTGAATTAGAATGGATCGTACGAATGGATTAGAATGGATACATTCGTGCGAATGAATTAGAATGGATTGTATGAATGAATTAGAATGGATCGTACGATCCATTCGAATTCATTCGCACGATCCATTCTAATTCATTCATACGATTCATTCTAATTCATTCATACAATCCATTCTAATTCTTTCACACTATCCATTCTAATTCATTCGTCGGATCCATTCTAATTCATTCGTACAATCTATTCTATTTCATTCGTACGATCCATTCTTACTCATTCATATGATCCATTCTAATTCATTCGGACGAATGTATCCATTCTAATTTATTCGTACGATCCATTCTAATTCATTCGCACGATCCATTCTAATCCATTCTTACTCATTCGTATGATCCATTCTAATTCAATCGTACGATCCATTCTAATTCATTCGTATGATCCATTCTAATTCCTTCGTACGATCCATTCTAATTCATTCGTACGATCCATTCAAATTCCTTCGTATAATCCATTCTAATTCATTCGTACGATCCATTCTAATTCATTCGCGCAATCTATTCCAATTCTTTCGTACAATCCATTCTAATTCATTCGTACGATCCATTCTAATTCATTCATACAATCCATTCTAATTTTTTCACAGGAATGTATCCATTCTAATTCATTCGTACGATCCATTCTAATTCATTCGCACAATCTATTCTAATTCATTCATACGATCCATTCTAATTTATTCGCACGAATGTATCCATTCTAATTCATTCATACGATCCATTCTACTTCATTCGTACTATCCGTTCTAATTCACTCATACGATCCATTCTAATTCATTCATACGATCCATTCTAATTCATTTGCACGAATATATCCATTCTAATTCATTCTTACGATCCATTCTAATTACTTCGTACTATCCATTCTAATTCCTTCGTACGATCCATTCTATTTCATTCGTATGATCCATTCTAATTCCTTCGTACGATCCATTCTAATTCCTTCGTATCCATTCTAATTCACTCATACGATCCATTCTAATTCATTCGTACGATCCATTCTAATTCATTCATACAATCCATTCTAATTCTTTCACACGATCCATTCTAATTCATTCGTACGATCCATTCTAATTCATTCGCACAATCCATTCTATTTCATTCGTATGATCCATTCTTACTCATTCGTATGATCCATTCTAATTCATTCGCACGAATGTATCCATAATGGATCATACGAATGAGTAAGAATGGATCGTACGAATGAAATAGAATGGATTGTGCGAATGAATTAGAATGGACCGTACGAATGAATTAGAATGGATACATTCGTGCGAATGAATTAGAATGGATCGGACGAATGAATTAGAATGGATCGTACGAATGAATTAGAATGGATCGTACGAATGAATTAGAATGGATCGTACGAATAAATTAGAATGGATACATTCGTCCGAATGAATTAGAATGGATCATACGAAAGAGTAAAAATGGATCGTACGAATGAAATAGAATAGATTGTACGAATGAATTAGAATGGATTCGTACGAATGAATTAGAATGGATACATTCGTGCGAATGAATTAGAATGGATCGTACCAATGAGTAAGAATGGATCGTACGAATGAAATAGAATGGATTGTGCGAATGAATTAGAATGGATCGTACGAATGAATTAGAATGGATCGTGTGAAAGAATTAGAATGGATTGTATGAATGAATTAGAATAGATCATATGAATGAATTAGAATGGATCGTACGAATGAATTAGAATGGATCGTACGAATGAATTAGAATAGATTGTATGAATGAATTAGAATGGATTAGAATGGATTGTACGAATGAATTAGAATGGATCGTACGAATGAACTAGAATGGATCGTACGAATGAAATAGAATAGATTGTACGAATGAATTAGAATGGATTCGTACGAATGAATTAGAATGGATACATTCGTGCAAATGAATTAGAATGGATACATTCGTGCGAAAGAATTAGAATAGATCGTATGAATGAATTAGAATGGATCCTATGAATTAATAAGAATGGATCATTCGAATGAATTAGAATGGATCGTATGAGTGAATTAGAATGGATCGTGCTAATGAATTAGAATTGATCGAACGAATGAATTAGCATAGAACGTGCTAATGAATTAGAATGGAACGTACGAATGAATTAGAATGGATCATGTGAAATAATTAGAATGGATTGTATGAATGAATTAGAATGAATTCGTGGGATCCATTCGAATTCATTCGCACGATCCATTCTAATTCATTCATATGATCCATTCTAATTCATTCGTACGATCCATTCTAATTCATATGCACAAAGGTATCCATTCTAATCCATTCGTAGGATCCATTCTAATCCATTCGTACGATCCATTCTAATTCATTCGTATGATCCATTCTAATTCATTCACACGATCCATTCTAATTCATTCGTACTATCCATTCTAATTCATTCGCACGAATGTATCCATTCTAATTCATTCGTACATACGATTCATTCTAATTCATTCGCTCGAATGTATCCATTACGATCTATTCTAATTCATTCATACAATCCATTCTAATTCTTTGACACGATCCATTCTAATTCATTCGTACGATCCATTCTAATTCATTCGCACAATCCATTCTATTTCATTCGTACGATCCATTCTTACTCATTGGTACGATCCATTCTAATTCATTCGCACGAATGTATCCATTCTAATTCATTCGTACGAATCCATTCTAATTCATTCGTATAATCTATTCTATTTCATTCGTACGATCCATTCTTACTCATTCGTATGATCCATTCTAATTCATTCGGACGAATGTATCTATTCTAATTTATTCGTACGATCCATTCTAATTCATTCGTACGATCCATTCTAATTCATTCGTCCGATCCATTCTAATTCATTCGCACGAATGTATCCATTCTAATTGATTCTTATGATCCATTCTAATTCATTCGTACGATCCATTCTAATTCATTCGTAAGATCCATTCTAATTCATTCGTACGATCCATTCTAATTCATTCCTACGATCCATTCTAATTCATTCGCACGAATGTATCCATTCTAGTTCATTCGTACGATCCATTCTAATTCATTTGTACGATCCATTCTAATTCATTCGCACGATCCATTCTAATTCATTCGTACGATCCATTCTAATTCATTCATACGATCCATTCTAATTCATTCGCACAAATGTATCCATTCTAATTCATTTGTACGATCCATTCTAATTCATTCGCACGATCCATTCTAATTCATTCGTGCGATCCATTCTAATTCATTCGCACGATCCATTCTAATTCATTCGTACAATCCATTCTAATTCATTCGCACGATCCATTCTAATTCATTCATACGATCCATTCTAATTCATTCATACGATCCATTCTAATTCATTCGTACGATCCATTCTAATTCATTCGCACAAATGTATCCATTCTAATTCATCCGTACGATCTATTCTAATTCATTCGCACGATCCATTCTAATTCATTCGTACGATCCATTCTAATTCATTCGTATGATCCATTCTGATTCATTCGTATGATCCATTCTAATTAATTCGTATGATCCATTCTTTATGATCCATTCTTATTCATTCATACAATCCATTCTAATTCATTCGCACGAATGTATCCATTCTAATTAATTAGTACGATCCATTCTAATTTATTTGTATGATCCAATCTAATTCATTCGTACGATCCATTCTAATTCATATGCACAAAGGTATCCATTCTAATTCATTCGCACGAAAGAATTAGAATGGATTGTATGAAAGAATTAGAATGGATCGTGCGAATGAATTAGAATGGATCGTACGAAGGAATTAGAATGGATCGTACGAAGGAATTAGAATGGATCATACGAATGAGTAAGAATGGATCGTACGAATAAATTAGAATGGATCATACGAATGAATTAGAATGGATCGTACGAATTAATTAGAATGGATCATACGAATGAATTAGAATGGATCGTACGAATGAATTAAATGGATCGTACGAATGAATTAGAATGGATACATTCGTGCGAATGAATTAGAATGGATCGTACGAATGAATTAGAATGGATCGTACGAATGAATTAGAATAGATACATTTGTGCCAATGAATTAGAATGGATCGTACGAATAAATTAGAATAGATCGTATGAATGAATTAGAATGGATCGTACGAATGAATTAGAATGGATCGTGCGAATGAATTAGAATGGATCGTACGAATTAATTAGAATGTATCGTACGAATGAACTAGAATGGATACATTCGTGCGAATGAATTAGAATGGATCGTACGAATGAATTAGAATGGATCGTACGAATGAATTAGAATGGATCGTACAAATGAATTAGAATGGATCGTACGAATGAATTAGAATGGTTACATTCGTGCAAATGAATTAGAATGGATCGGACGAATGAATTAGAATGGATCGTACGAATGAATTAGAATGGATCGTACGAATAAATTAGAATGGATACATTCGTCCGAATGAATTAGAATGGATCATACGAATGAGTAAGAATGGATCGTACGAATGAAATAGAATAGATTGTACGAATGAATTAGAATGGATCCTACGAATGAATTAGAATGGATCGTGTGAAAGAATTAGAATGGATTGTATGAATGAATTAGAATGGATCGTATGAATGAATTAGAATGGTTCGTGCGAATGAATTCGAATGGATCGTACGAATTCATTCTAATTCATTCATACAATCCATTCTAATTCTTTCACATGATCTATTCTAATTCATTCGTAGGATCCATTCTAATTCATTCGTACGATCCATTCTTACTCATTTGTATGATCCATTCTAATTCATTCGCATGAATGTATCCATTCTAATTCATTCGTACGAATACATTCTAATTCATTCGTACAATCCATTCTATTTCATTCGTACGATCCATTCTTACTCATTTGTATGATCCATTTTAATTCATTCACACGAATGTATCCATTCTAATTCATTCGTACAATCCATTCTAATTCATGCGTACGATCCATTCTTATTCATTCATACGATCCATTCTAATTCATTCGCACAATCCATTCTAATTCATTCGTACAATCCATTCTAATTCATTCGTATAATCCATTCTAACTCATTCAGTGGATCCATTCTAGTTCATTCGCACGAATGAATTAGAACTGATCGTACGAATGAATTAGAATGGATACATTCGTGCGAATGAATTAGAATGGATTGTATGAATGAATTAGAATGGATCATACGAATGAACTAGAATGGATACATTCGTGCGAATGAATTAGAATGGATCGTACGAATGAATTAGAATGGATTTTACGAATGAATTAGAATGGATCGTGCGAATGAATTAGAATGGATCGTACGAATGAATTAGAATGGATCATGCTAATGAATTAGAATTGATCGAACGAATGAATTAGAATGGATACTTTCGTGCGAATGAATTAGAATGGATCGGACGAATGAATTAGAATAGATCGTACGAATGAGTAAGAATGGATCGTACGAATGAAATAGAATAGATCGTACGAATGAATTAGAATGGATCGTACGAAGGAATTAGAATGGATCGTACGAATGAATTAGAATGGATATATTCGTGCAAATGAATTAGAATGGATCGTATGAATGTATTAGAATGGATCGTATGAGTGAATTAGAATGGATCGTACGAATGAATTAGAATGGATCATATAAATGAATTAGAATGGATACATTCGTGTGAATGAATTAGAATGGATCGTATGAATGAATTAGAATAGATTTTGTGAATGAATTAGAACTGATCGTACGAATGAATTAGAATGGATACATTCGTGCGAATGAATTAGAATGGATTGTATGAATGAATTAGAATGGATCCTATGAATGAATTAGAATGGATCGTGCGAATAAATTAGAATGGATCGTACGAATGAATTAGAATGGATCGTGCTAATGAATTAGAATTGATCGAACGAATGAATTAGCATGGATCGTGCTAATGAATTAGAATGGATCGTACGAATGAATTAGAATGGATCTTACGAATGAATAAGAATGGATCGTACGAATGAATTAGAATGGATCGTACGAATGAATTAGAATGGATACATTTGTGCGAATGAATTAGAATGGATCGGACGAATGAATTAGAATGGATCGTACGAATGAATTAGAATGGATCAAATGAATGAATTAGAATGGATCGTACGAATGAATTAGAATGCATCGTACGAAAGAATAAGAATGGATATATTCGTGCGAATGAATTAGAATGGATCATACGAATGAATTAGAAAGGATCGTACGAATGAATTAGAATGGATACATTTGTGCGAATGAATTAGAATGGATCGTACGAATGGATTAGAATGGATTGTACGAATGGATTAGAATGGATACATTCGTGCGAATGAATTAGAATGGATTGTATGAATGAATTAGAATGGATTGTATGAATGAATTTGAATGTATCCATTCTAATTCATTCGTACGATCCATTCTAATTCATTCGTACGATCCATTCTAATTCTTTCACACGATCCATTCTAATTAATTCACACGAATGTATCCATTCGTATGAATGAATTAGAATAGATTGCGAATGAATTAGAATGGATCGTACGAATAAATTAGACTGGATCGTATAAATGAATTAGAATAGATCGTACGAATGAATTAGAATGGATCGTGCGAATGAATTCGAATGGATCGTACGATCCATTCTAATTCATTCATACAATCCATTCTAATTCATACGCACGAATGTATCCATTCTAATCCATTCGTACGATCCATTCTAATCCATTCGTACGATCCATTCTAATTCATTCGCACAAATGTATCCATTCTAATTCATTCGTACGATCCATTCTAATTCATTCGTATGATCCATTCTAATTCATTCGTACGATCCATTCTAATTCATTCGTATGATCCATTCTAATTAATTCGTATGATCCATTCTAATTCATTCGTATATTCCATTCTAATTCATTAGCACGATCCATTCATTCGTACGATCTATTCTAATTCAGGATTGTACGAATGAATTAGAATAGATACATTCGTGCGAATGAATTAGAATTGATCGTACGAATGAATTAGAATGGATCGTGCGAATGAATTAGAATGGATTGTACGAATGAATTAGAATGGATCGTACGAATAAACTATAATGGATACATTCGTGCGAATGAATTAGAATGGATCGTATGAATGAATTAGAATGGATCGTGCGAATGAATTAGAATGGATCGTACGAATGAATTAGAATGGATCGTGTGAAAGAATTAGAATGGATCGTACGAATGAATTAGAATGGATCGTGCGAATGAATTAGAATGGATCGTACGAATGAATTAGAATGGATACATTCGTGCGAATGAATTAGAATGGATCGGACGAATGAATTAGAATGGATCGTAGGAATGAGTAAGAATGGATCGTACGAATGAAATAGAATAGATCGTACGAATGAATTAGAATGGATCGTACGATGGAATTAGAATGGATCGTACGAATGAATTAGAATGGATATATTCGTGCAAATGAATTAGAATGGATCGTATGAATGTATTAGAATGGATCGTATGAGTGAATTAGAATGGATCGTACGAATGAATTAGAATGGATCGTATGAATGAATTAGAATGGATACATTCGTGTGAATGAATTTGAGTGGATCGTATCAATGAATTAGAATGGATCGTGCGAATGAATTAGAATGGATCGTACGAATGAATTAGAATGGATACATTTGTGCGAATGAATTAGAATGGATCGTACGAATGAATTAGAATGGATCGTATGAATGAATTAGAATGGATCGTACGAATGAATTAGAATGGATCGTGCGAATGAATTAGAATGGATCGTACGAATGAATTAGAATGGATCGTACGAATGAACTAGAATGGATACATTCGTGTGAATGAATTAGAATGGATCGTACGAATGAATTAGAATGGATCTTACGAATGAATTAGAATGGATCGTACGAATGAATTAGAATGGATCTTACGAATGAATTAGAATGGATCGTACGAATAAATTAGAATGGATCGTATGAATGGTTTAGAATGGAAACATTCGTGCGAATAAATTAGAATGGATCGGATGAATGAATTAGAATGGATCGTACGAATGAATTAGAATGGATCAAATGAATGAATTAGAATGGTTACATTCATGCGAATGAATTAGAATGGATCGTACGAATGGATTAGAATGGATCGTACGAATGGATTAGAATGGATATATTCGTGCGAATGAATTAGAATGGATCATACGAATGAGTAAGAATGGATCGTACGAATGAAATAGAATGGATTGTACGAATGAATTAGAATGGATCGTGCGAATGAATTTGAATGGATCGTACGAATGAATTAGAATGGATTGTGCTAATGAATTAGAATTGATCGTACGAATGAAATAGAATGGATTGTACGAATGATTTAGAATGGATCGTACGAATGAATTAGAATGTATCGTACGAATGATTTAGAATGGATACATTCGTGCGAATGAATTAGAATGGATCATACGAATGAGTAAGAATGGATCGTACGAATGAAATAGAATGGATTGTACGAATGAATTAGAATGGATTCGTACGAATGAATTAGAATGGATACATTCGTGCGAATGAATTAGAATGGATCGTACCAATGAGTAAGAATGGATCGTACGAATGAAATAGAATGGATTGTGCGAATGAATTAGAATGGATCGTACGAATGAATTAGAATGGATCGTACGAATGAATTAGAATGGATCACACGAATTAATTAGAATGGATCATACAAATGAATTAGAACGGATCGTACGAATGAATTAGAACGGATCGTACGAATGAATTAGAACGGATCGTACGAATGAATTAGAATGGATCATACGAATGAATTAGAATGGATCGTACGAATGAATTAGAATGGATCATACGAATGAATTAGAATGGATCGTACGAATGAATTAGAATGGATCGTACGAATGAATTAGAATGGATCGTACGAATGAATTGGAATGGATCGTGGGAAAGAATTAGAATGGACCGTACGAATGAATTAGAATGGATCGTGCGAATGAATTAGAATGGATCGTACGAATGAATTAGAATGGATCGTGCTAATGAATTAGAATTGATCGAACGAATGAATTAGCATGGATTGTGCATTCGTACGATCCATTCTAATTCATTCGTAAGATCCATTCTAATTCATTCGTACGATCCATTCTAATTCATTCGCACGAATGTATCCATTCTAGTTTATTCATACGATCCATTCTAATTCATTCGTACGATCCATTCAAATTCATTCATACGATCTATTCTAATTCATTCATACAATCCATTCTAATTCTTTCACACGATCCATTCTAATTCATTCATATGATCCATTCTAATTCATTCGCACAATCCATTCTATTTCATTCGTACGATCCATTCTTACTCATTCGTATGATCCATTCTAATTCATTCGCACGAATGTATCCATAATGGATCATACGAATGGGTAAGAATGGATTGTACGAATGAAATAGAATGGATTATGCGAATGAATTAGAATGGACCGTACGAATGAATTAGAATGGATAAATTCGTGCGAATGAATTAGAATGGATCGGACGAATGAATTAGAATGGATCGTACGAATGAATTAGAATGGATCGTATGAATGAATTAGAATGGATCGTACGAATAAATTAGAATGGATACATTCGTCCGAATGAATTAGAATGGATCATACGAATGAGTAAGAATGGATCGTACGAATGAAATAGAATAGATTGTACGAATGAATTAAAATAGATCGTGCGAATGAATTAGAATGGATCGTACGAATGAATTAGAATGGATCGTACGAATGAATTAGAATGGATCGTGCGAATGAATTAGAATGGATCATATTAATGAATTAGAATGGATCGTATGAATGAATTAGAATGGATACATTCATGCGAATGAATTAGAATGGATCGTGCGAATCCATTAGACTGGATCATGCAAATGAATAAGAATGGATCATACGAATGAATTAGAATGGATCGTACGAATTAATTATAATGGATACATTCGTGCGAATGAATTAGAATGGATTGTATTAATGAATTAGAATGGATCGTACGAATGAATTAGAATGGATCATACGAATTAATTAGAATGGATCATACGAATGAATTAGAATGGATCGTACGAATGAATTAGAATGGATCGTACGAATGAACAAGAATGGATCGTACGAATGAACTAGAATGGATACATTCGTGCGAATGAATTAGAATGGATCGTACGAATGAATTAGAATGGATCGTACGATTCATTCTAATTCATTCATACGATCCATTCTAATACATTTGTACGATTCATGCTAGTTCATTCGCACGATCCATTCTAATTCATTCGTACGATCCATTCTTATTCATTCATACGATCCATTCTAATTCATTCGCACAATCCATTCTAATTCATTCGTACAATCCATTCTAATTCATTCGTATGATCCATTCTAACTCATTCGGTGGATCCATTCTAATTCATTCGTATGAACCTTTCTAATTCATTCCCACGATCCATTCTAATTTATTCGTACGATCCATTCTAATTCATTCGTACGATCTATTCTAATTCATTCGCACGAATGTAACCATTCTAATTCATTCATACGATTCATTCTAATTCATTCGTATGAGCTATTCTAATTCATACGTACGATCCATTCTAATTCATTCGTACGATCCATTGTAATTCATTCATACAATCCATTTAGATTCATTCGCACAAATGTATCCATTCAAATTCATTCGTACGATCCAGTCTAATTCATTCGTACGATCCTTTCTAATTCATTCGTACGATCCATTCTAATTCATTCGTACGATCCATTCTAATTCATTCATACGATCCATTCTAATTCATTCGTACGATCCATTCTAATTCATTCGCACAAATGTATCCATTCTAATTCATTCGTACGATCCATTCTAATTCATTCGCACAAATGTATCGATTCTAATTCATTCGTACGATTCATTCTTACTCATTCATATGATCCATTCTAATTCATTCGTATGATCCATTCTAATCCATTCGTACGATCCATTCTAATTCATTCGCTTGAATGTAACCATTCTAATTCATTCATTTGATCCATTCTAATTCATTCGTACGATCCATTCTAATTTGTTCGTCCGATCCATTCTAATTCATTCGCACGAATGTACCCATTCTAATTCATTCATACGATCCATTCTAATTCATTCGTACGGTCCATTCTAATTCATTCGCACAATCCATTCTAATTCATTCGTACGATCCATTCTAATTCATTCTAATTCTTTCACACGATCCATTCTAATCCATTCTAATCCATTCTAATTCTTTCACACGATCCATTCTAATTCATTCGTACGTTCCATTCTAATTCATTAGCACGATCCATGCTAATTCATTCGTTCGATCAATTCTAATTCATTAGCACGATCCATTCTAATTCATTCGTATGATCCATTCTAATTCATTCGTACGATCCATTCTAATTCATTCGCACGATCCATTCTAATTCATTCGTACGATCAATTCTAATTCATTCGCACGAATGTATCCATTCTAATTCATTCGCATGATCCATTCTAATTCATTCGTACGATCCATTCTAATTCATTCGTACGATCCATCCTAATTCATTCGTAGGATCTTAGAATGGAATACACGAATGAATTAGAATGGATCGTACGAATGAATTAGACCATTCTTACTCATTCGTATGATCCATTCTAATTCATTCGCACGAATGTATCTATTCTAATCCATTCGTACGATCCATTCTAATCCATTCGTACGATCCATTCTAATTCATTCGCACAAATGTATCCATTCTAATTCATTCGTACGATCCATTCTAATTCATTCATAGGATCCATTCTAATACATTCGTACGATCCATTCTAATTCCTTCGTACGATCCATTCTAATTCATTCATACAATGCATTCTAATTCTTTCACACGATCCATTCTAATTCATTCGTACGATCCATTCTAAATCATTCGTGCAATCCATTCAATTTCATTCGTACGATCAATTCTAATTCATTCATAGGATCCATTCTAATTCATTCATACGATCTATTCTAATTCTTTCACACGATCCATTCTATTTCATTCGTACGATCCATTCTTACTCATTGGTACGATCCATTCTAATTCATTCGTATGATCCATTCTAATTCATTCGTACGATCCATTCTAATTCATTCGTCCGATCCATTCTAATTCATTCGCACGAATGTATCCATTCTAATTCATTCGTACGATCCATTCTAATTCATTCGTACGATCCATTCTAATTCATTCGTAAGATCCATTATAATTCATTCATACGATCCATTCTAATTCATTCGTATGATCCATTCTAATTCCTTCGTACGATCCATTCTAATTCATTCGTACGATCCATTCTATTTCATTCGTACGATCCATTCTAATTCCTTCGTACGATCTATTCTAATTCATTCGTACGATCCATTCTAATTCATTCGCGCAATCTATTCTAATTCATTCATACGATCCATTCTAATTCATTCGTACGATCCATTGTTATTCATTCGCACGATCCATTATAATTCATTCGCGCAATCTATTCTAATTCATTCGCACGATCCATTCTAATTCATTCGTACGATCCATTCTAATTCTTTCACACGATCCATTCTAATTCATTTGTACGATCCATTCTAATTCATTCGTACGATCTATTCTAATTCATTCGTACGATCCATTCTAATTCATTCGTACGATCCATTCTAATTCCTTCGTACGATCCATTCTAATTCATTCATACAATCCATTCTAATTCTTTCACACGATCCATTCTAATTCATTCATACGATCCATTCTAATTCATTCGTGCAATCCATTCTATTTCATTCGTACGATCCATTCTTACTCATTCGTACGATCCATTCTAATTCATTCACACGAATGTATCCATTCGTACGAATGAATTTGAATAGATTGTACGAATGAATTAGAATGGATCGTACGAATGAATTAGAATGGATCGTACGAAGGAATTAGAATGGATCGTACGAATGAATTAGAATGGATCATACGAATGAATTAGAATAGATCGTACAAATGAATTAGAATGGATCGTATGAAGGAATTAGAATGGATCGTACGAATGAATTAGAAAGGATATATTCGTGCAAATGAATTAGAATGGATTATATGAATGAATTAGAATGGTTAGTACGAATGAATTATAATGGATCTTGTGAATGAATTAGAATGGATCGGACGAATTAATTAGAATGGATCGTACGAATGAATTAGAATGGATCGTACGAAAAAATTAGAATAGATACATTCGTCCGAATGAATTAGAATGGATCATACGAATGAGTAAGAATGGATCATACGAATGAAATAGAATAGATTGTACGAATGAATTAGAATGGATCGTACGAATAAATTAGAATGGATCGTACGAATGAATTAGAATGGATCGTGCGAATGAATTCGAATGGATCGTATGAATGAATTAGAATGGATACCTTTGTGCAAATGAATTAGAATGGATCGTATGAATGAATTAGAATGGATCGTATGAGTGAATTAGAACGGATAGTACGAATGAAGTAGAATGGATCGTATGAATGAATTAGAATAGATACATTCGTGCGAATGAATTAGAATAAATTAGAATAGATTGTGCGAATGAATTAGAATGGATCGTACGAATGAATTAGAATGGATACATTCATGCGAATAAATTAGAATGGATCGTACGAATGAATTAGAATGTATCGTACGAATGGATTAGAATGGATCCTACAAATGGATTAGAATGGATACCTTTGTGCATATGAATTAGAATGGATCGTATGAATGAATTAGAATGGATCGTAGAATGGATCATACGAATGAATTAGAATGGATCGTACGAATGAATTAGAATAGATCATAGGAATGAATTAGAATAGATCGTGCAAATGAATTAGAATGGATACATTCGTGCGAATGAATTAGAATGGATCGGACGAATGAATTAGAATGGATCGTACGAATGAGTAAAAATGGATCGTACGAATGAAATAGAATAGATCGTACGAATGAATTAGAATGGATCGTACGAAGGAATTAGAATGGATCGTATGAATGAATTAGAAGTGATATATTCGTGCAAATGAGCTAGAATGGATCGTATGAATGTATTAGAATGGATCGTATGAGTGAATTAGAATGGATCGTACGAATGAATTAGAATGGATCGTATGAATGATTTAGAATGGATACATTCGTGTGAATGAATTAGAATGGATCGTATGAATGAATTAGAATAGATTTTGTGAATGAATTAGAACTGATCGTAAGAATGAATTAGAATGGATACATTCGTGCGAATAAATTAGAATGAATTAGAATGGATCGGACGAATGAATTAGAATAGATCGGACGAATGAATTAGAATGGATCGTACGAATGAATTAGAATGGATCAAATGAATGAATTAGAATGGTTACATTCATGCGAATGAATTAGAATGGATCGTACGAATGGATTAGAATGGATCGTACGAATGGATTAGAATGGATACATTTGTGCGAATGAATTAGAATGGATCATACTAATGAGTAAGAATTGATCGTACGAATGAAATAGAATGGATTGTACGAATGAATTAGAATGGATCGTGCGAATGAATTTGAATGGATCGTACGAATGAATTAGAATGGATCGTGCTAATGAATTAGAATTGATCGTACGAATGAAATAGAATGGATTGTACGAATGATTTAGAATGGATCGTACGAATGAATTAGAATGGATCGTACGAATGATTTAGAATGGATACATTCGTGCGAATGAATTAGAATGGATCATACGAATGAGTAAGAATGGATCGTACAAATGAAATAGAATGGATTGTACGAATGAATTAGAATGGATTCGTACGAATGAATTAGAATGGATACATTTGTGCGATCCATTCTAATTCATTCATACGATCTATTCTAATTCATTCATACAATCCATTCTAATTCTTTCACACGATCCATTCTAATTCATTCGTACGATCCATTCTAATTCATTCGCACAATCCATTCTATTTCATTCGTACGATCCATTCTTACTCATTGGTACGATCCATTCTAATTCATTCGCACGAATGTATCCATTCTTTCGTACGAATCCATTCTAATTCATTCGTACAATCTATTCTATTTCATTCGTACGATCCATTCTAATTCATTCGTACGATCCATTCTAATTCATTCGTCCGATCCATTCTAATTCATTCGCACGAATGTATCCATTCTAATTCATTCGTACGATCCATTCTAATTCATTCGTACGATCCATTCTAATTCATTCGTTAGATCCATTCTAATTCATTCGTACGATCCATTCTAATTCCTTCGTACGATCCATTCTAATTCATTCGTCCGATCCATTCTGATTCATTCGTATGATCTATTCTAATTCCTTCGTACGATCCATTCTAATTCATTCGTACGATCCATTCTAATTCATTCACGCAATCTATTCTAATTCATTCGTAAGATCCATTCTAATTCATTCGTACGATCCATTCTAATTCATTCGCACGATCCATTCTAATTCATTCGCGCAATCTATTCTAATTCATTCGCACGATCCATTCTAATTCATTCGTACGATCCATTCTAATTCTTTCACACGATCCATTCTAATTCATTTGTACGATCCATTCTAATTCATTCGTACGATCTATTCTAATTCATTCGTACGATCCATTCTAATTCATTCGTACGATCCATTCTAATTCATTCATACAATCAATTCTAATTCTTTCACACGATCCGTTCTAATTCATTCGTACGATCCATTCTAATTCATTCGTGCAATCCATTCTATTTCATTCGTACGATCCATTCTTACTCATTCGTACGATCCATTCTAATTCATTCACACGAATGTATCCATTCGTACGAATGAATTAGAATAGATTGTACGAATGAATTAAAATGGATCGTACGAATGAATTAGAATGGATCGTACGAAGGAATTAGAATGGATCGTACGAATGAATTAGAATGGATCGTACGAATGAATTAGAATAGATCGTACGAATGAATTGGAATGGATCGTACGAAGGAATTAGAATAGATCGTACGAATGAATTAGAATGGATATATTCGTGCAAATGAATTAGAATGGATCGTATGAATGTATTAGAATGGATCGTATGAGTGAATTAGAATGGATCGTACGAATGAATTAGAATGGATTGTATGAATGAATTAGAATGGATCGTACGAATGAATTAGAATGGATCGTGTGAATGAATTAGAATGGATCGTACGAATGAATTAGAATGGATCGTACGAATAAATTAGAATGGATACATTCGTCCGAATGAATTAGAATGGATCATACGAATGAGTAAGAATGGATCGTACGAATGAAATAGAATAGATTGTACGAATGAATTAGAATGGATCGTGCGAATGAATTAGAATGGATCGTACGAATGAATTAGAATGGATCGTACGAATGAATTAGAATGGATCGTGCGAATGAATTCGAATGGATCGTACGAATGAATTAGAATGGATACCTTTGTGCAAATGAATTAGAATGGATCATATGAATGAATTAGAATGGATCGTATGAGTGAATTAGAACGGATAGTACGAATGAAGTAGAATGGATCGTATGAATGAATTAGAATGGATACATTCGTGCGAATGAATTAGAATGGATCGTATGAATGAATTAGAATAGATTGTGCGAATGAATTAGAATGGATCGTACGAATGAATTAGAATGGAAACATTCGTGCGAATAAATTAGAATGGATCGTACGAATGAATTAGAATGTATCGTACGAATGGATTAGAATGGATCCTACGAATGGATTAGAATGGATACCTTTGTGCATATGAATTAGAATGGATCGTATGAATGAATTAGAATGGATCGTACGAATGAATTAGAATGAATTAGAATGGATCGTACGAATGAATTAGAATAGATCATAGGAATGAATTAGAATCGATCGTGCAAATGAATTAGAATGGATACATTCGTGCGAATGAATTAGAATGGATCGGATGAATGAATTAGAATGGATCGTACGAATGAGTAAGAATGGATCGTACGAATGAAATAGAATAGATCGTACGAATGAATTAGAATGGATCGTACGAAGGAATTAGAATGGATCGTACGAATGAATTAGAATGGATATATTCGTGCAAATGAATTAGAATGGATCGTATGAATGTATTAGAATGGATCGTATGAGTGAATTAGAATGGATCGTACGAATGAATTAGAATGGATCGTATGAATGAATTAGAATGGATACATTCGTGTGAATCAATTAGAATGGATCGTATGAATGAATTAGAATAGATTTTGTGAATGAATTAGAACTGATCGTACGAATGAATTAGAATGGATACATTCGTGCGAATGAATTAGAATGAATCGGACGAATGAATTAGAATGGATCGTACGAATGAATTAGAATGGATCAAATGAATGAATTAGAATGGTTACATTCATGCGAATGAATTAGAATGGATCGTACGAATGGATTAGAATGGATCGTACGAATGGATTAGAATGGATACATTCGTGCGAATGAATTAGAATGGATCATACGAATGAGTAAGAATGGATCGTACGAATGAAATAGAATGGATTGTACAAATGAATTAGAATGGATCGTGCGAATGAATCTGAATGGATCGTACAAATGAATTAGAATGGATCGTGCTAATGAATTAGAATTGATCGTACGAATGAAATAGAATGGATTGTACGAATGATTTCGAATGGATCGTACGAATGAATTAGAATGGATCGTACGAATGATTTTGAATGGATACATTCGTGCGAATGAATTAGAATGGATCATACGAATGAGTAAGAATGGATCGTACGAATGAAATAGAATGGATTGTACGAATGAATTAGAATGGATTCGTACGAATAAATTAGAATGGATACATTCGTGCGATCCATTCTAATTCATTCATACGATCTATTCTAATTCATTCATACAATCCATTCTAATTCTTTCACACGATCCATTCTAATTCATTCGTACGATCCATTCTAATTCATTCGCACAATCCATTCTATTTCATTCGTACGATCCATTCTTACTCATTGGTACGATCCATTCTAATTTATTCGCACGAATGTATCCATTCTAATTCATTCGTATGAATCCATTCTAATTCGTTCGTACAATCTATTCTATTTCATTCGTACGATCCATTCTTACTCATTCGTATGATCCATTCCAATTCATTCGGACGAATGTATCCATTCTAATTTATTCGTACGATCCATTCTAATTCATTCGTACGATCCATTCTAATTCATTCGTACGATCCATTCTAATTCATTCGTCCGATCCATTCTAATTCATTCGCACGAATGTATCCATTCTAATTCATTCGTACGATCCATTCTAATTCATTCGTACGATCCATTATAATTCATTCGTAAGATCCATTCTAATTCATTCGTACGATCCATTCTAATTCCTTCGTACGATCCATTCTAATTCCTTCGTACGATCCATTCTAATTCATTCGTACGATCCATTCTAATTCATTCGTACGATCCATTCTAATTCCTTCGTACGATCCATTCAAATTCATTCGTACGATCCATTCTAATTCATTCGCGCAATCTATTCTAATTCATTCGTACGATCCATTCTAATTCATTCGTACGATCCATTCTAATTCATTCGCACGATCCATTCTAATTTATTCGCGCAATCTATTCTAATTCATTCGCACGATCTATTCAAATTCATTCGTACGATCCATTCTAATTCTTTCACACGATCCATTCTAATTCATTCGTACGATCCATTCTAATTCATTCGTACGATCTATTTTAATTCATTCGTATGATCCATTCTAATTCATTCATACGATCCATTCTAATTCCTTCGTACGATCCATTCTAATTCATTCATACAATCCATTCTAATTCTTTCACACGATCCATTCTAATTCATTCGTATGATCCATTCTAATTCATTCGTGCAATCCATTCTATTTCATTCGTACGATCCATTCTTACTCATTCGTACGATCCATTCTAATTCATTCACACGAATGTATCCATTCGTACGAATGAATTATAATAGATTGTACGAATGAATTAGAATGGATCGTACGAATGAATTAGAATGGATCGTACGAAGGAATTAGAATGGATCGTACGAATGAATTAGAATGGATCGTACGAATGAATTAGAATAGATCGTACGAATGAATTAGAATGGATCGTACGAAGGAATTAGAATGGATCATACGAATGAATTAGAATGGATATATTCGTGCAAATGAATTAGAATGGATCGTATGAATGTATTAGAATGGATCGTATGAGTGAATTAGAATGGATCGTACGAATGAATTAGAATGGATTGTATGAATGAATTAGAATGGATCGTACGAATGAATTAGAATGGATCGTGTGAATGAATTAGAATGGATCGGACGAATGAATTAGAATGGATCGTATGAATGAATTAGAATGGATCATACGAATGAATTAGAATGGATACATTCGTCCGAATGAATTAGAATGGATCATACGAATGAGTAAGAATGGATCGTACGAATGAAATAGAATAGATTGTACGAATGAATTAGAATGGATCGTGCGAATGAATTAGAATGGATCGTACGAATGAATTAGAATGGATCGTGCGAATGAATTCGAATGGATCATACGAATGAATTAGAATGGATACCTTTGTGCAAATGAATTAGAATGGATTGTATGAATGAATTAGAATGGATCGTATGAGTGAATTAGAACGGATAGTACGAATGAAGTAGAATGGATCGTATGAATGAATTAGAATGGATACATTCGTGCGAATGAATTAGAATGGATCGTATGAATGAATTAGAATAGATTGTGCGAATGAATTAGAATGGATCGTACGAATGAATTAGAATGGATACATTCGTGCGAATAAATTAGAATTGATCGTACGAATGAATTAGAATGTATCGTACGAATGGATTAGAATGGATCCTATGAATGGATTAGAATGGATTCCTTTGTGCATATGAATTAGAATGGATCGTATGAATGAATTAGAATGGATCGTAGAATGGATCGTACGAATGAATTAGAATGAATTAGAATGGATCGTACGAATGAATTAGAATAGATCATAGGAATGAATTAGAATGGATCGTGCAAATGAATTAGAATGGATACATTCGTGCGAATGAATTAGAATGGATCGGACGAATGAATTAGAATGGATCGTACGAATGAGTAAGAATGGATCGTACGAATGAAATAGAATAGATCGTACGAATGAATTAGAATGGATCGTACGAAGGAATTAGAATGGATCGTACGAATGAATTAGAATGGATATATTCGTGCAAATGAATTAGAATGGATTGTATGAATGTATTAGAATGGATCGTATGAGTAAATTAGAATGGATCGTACGAATGAATTAGAATGGATCATATGAATGAATTAGAATGGATACATTCGTGTGAATGAATTAGAATGGATCGTATGAATATTTTAGAATAGATTTTGTGAATGAATTAGAACTGAACGTATGAATGAATTAGAATGGATACATTCGTGCAAATGAATTAGAATGAATTAGAATGGATCGGACGAATGAATTAGAATGGATCGTACGAATGAATTAGAATGGATCAAATGAATGAATTAGAATGGTTACATTCATGCGAATGAATTAGAATGGATCGTACGAATGGATTAGAATGGATACATTCGTGCGAATGAATTAGAATGGATCATAGAATGAGTAAGAATGGATCGTACGAATGAATTAGAATGGATTGTATGAATGAATTAGAATGGATCGTGCGAATGAATTTGAATGGATCGTACGAATGAATTAGAATGGATCGTGCTAATGAATTAGAATTGATCGTACGAATGAAATAGAATGGATTGTACGAATGATTTAGAATGGATCATACGAATAAATTAGAATGGATCGTACGAATGATTTAGAATGGATACATTCGTGCGAATGAATTAGAATGGATCATACGAATGACTAAGAATGGATCGTACGAATAAAATAGAATGGATTGTACGAATGAATTCGAATGGATTCGTACGAATGAATTAGAATGGATACATTCGTGCAATCCATTCTAATTCATTCATACGATCTATTCTAATTCATTCATACAATCCATTCTAATTCTTTCACACGATCCATTCCAATTCATTCGTACGATCCATTCTAATTCATTCGCACAATCCATTCTATTTCATTCGTACGATCCATTCTTACTCATTGGTACGATCCATTCTAATTCATTCACACGAATGTATCCATTCTAATTCATTCGTACGAATCCATTCTAATTCATTCGTACAATCTATTCTATTTCATTCGTACGATCCATTCTTACTCATTCGTATGATCCATTCTAATTCATTCGGACGAATGTATCCATTCTAATTTATTCGTGCGATCCATTCTAATTCATTCGTACGATCCATTCTAATTCATTCGTACGATCCATTCTAATTCATTCATCCGATCCATTCTAATTCATTCGCACGAATGTATCCATTCTAATTCATTCGTACAATCCATTCTAATTCATTCGTACGATCCATTCTTATTCATTCGTAAGATCCATTCTAATTCATTCGTACGATCCATTCTAATTCATTCGTACGATCCATTCTAATTCCTTCGTACGATCCATTCTAATTCATTCGTACGATCCATTCTAATTCATTCGTACGATCCATTCTAATTCCTTCGTACGATCCATTCAAATTTATTCGTACGATCCATTCTAATTCATTCGCGCAATCTATTCTAATTCATTCGTACGATCCATTCTAATTCATTCGTACGATCCATTCTAATTCATTCGCACGATCCATTCTAATTTATTCACGCAATCTATTCTAATTCATTCGCACGATCCATTCAAATTCATTCGTACGATCCATTCTAATTCTTTCACACGATCCATTCTAATTCATTCGTACGATCCATTCTAATTCATTCGTACGATCTATTCTAATTCATTCGTATGATCCATTCTAATTCATTCATACGACCCATTCTAATTCCTTCGTACGATCCATTCTAATTCATTCATACAATCCATTCTAATTCTTTCACACGATCCATTCTAATTCATTCGTACGATCCATTCTAATTCATTCGTGCAATCCATTCTATTTCATTCGTACGATCCATTCTTACTCATTCGTACGATCCATTCTAATTCATTCACACGAATGTATCCATTCGTACGAATGAATTAGAATAGATTGTACGAATGAATTAGAATGGATCGTACGAATGAATTAGAATGGATCGTACGAAGGAATTAGAATGGATCGTACGAATGAATTAGAATGGATCGTACGAATGAATTAGAATAGATCGTACGAATGAATTAGAATGGATCGTACGAAGGAATTAGAATGGATCATACGAATGAATTAGAATGGATATATTCGTGCAAATGAATTAGAATGGATCGTATGAATGTATTAGAATGGATCGTATGAGTGAATTAGAATGGATCGTACGAATGAATTAGAATGGATTGTATGAATGAATTAGAATGGATCGTACGAATGAATTAGAATGGATCGTGTGAATGAATTAGAATGGATCGGACGAATGAATTAGAATGGATCGTACGAATGAATTATAATGGATCATACGAATGAATTAGAATGGTTACATTCGTCCGAATGAATGAGAATGGATCATACGAATGAGTAAGAATGGATCGTACGAATGAAATAGAATAGATTGTACGAATGAATTAGAATGGATCGTGCGAATGAATTAGAATGGATCGTACGAATGAATTAGAATGGATCGTACGAATGAATTAGAATGGATCGTGCGAATGAATTCGAATGGATCATACGAATGAATTAGAATGGATACCTTTGTGCAAATGAATTAGAATGGATTGTATGAATGAATTAGAATGGATCGTATGAGTGAATTAGAACGGATAGTACGAATGAAGTAGAATGGATCGTAAGAATGAATTAGAATGGATACATTCGTGCGAATGAATTAGAATGGATCGTATGAATGAATTAGAATAGATTGTGCGAATGAATTAGAATGGATCGTACGAATGAATTAGAATGGATACATTCGTGCGAATAAATTAGAATGGATCGTACGAATGAATTAGAATGTATCGTACGAATGGATTAGAATGGATCCTATGAATGGATTAGAATGGATTCCTTTGTGCATATGAATTAGAATGGATCGTATGAATGAATTAGAATGGATCGTAGAATGGATCGTACGAATGAATTAGAATGAATTAGAATGAATCGTACGAATGAATTAGAATAGATCATAGGAATGAATTAGAATGGATCGTGCAAATGAATTAGAATGGATACATTCGTGCGAATGAATTAGAATGGATCGAACGAATGAATTAGAATGGATCGTACGAATGAGTAAGAATGGATCGTACGAATGAAATAGAATAGATCGTACGAATGAATTAGAATGGATCGTACGAAGGAATTAGAATGGATCGTACGAATGAATTAGAATGGATATATTCGTGCAAATGAATTAGAATGGATCGTATGAATGTATTAGAATGGATCGTATGAGTGAATTAGAATGGATCGTACGAATGAATTAGAATGGATCGTATGAATGAATTAGAATGGATACATTTGTGTGAATGAATTAGAATGGATCGTATGAATATTTTAGAATAGATTTTGTGAATGAATTAGAACTGAACGTACGAATGAATTAGAATGGATACATTTGTGCGAATGAATTAGAATGAATTAGAATGGTTCGGCCGAATGAATTAGAATGGATCGTACGAATGAATTAGAATGGATCAAATGAATGAATTAGAATGGTTACATTCATGCGAATGAATTAGAATGGATCGTACGAATGGATTAGAATGGATACATTCGTGCGAATGAATTAGAATGGATCATAGAATGAGTAAGAATGGATCGTACGAATGAATTAGAATGGATTGTATGAATGAATTAGAATGGATCGTGCGAATGAATTTGAATGGATCGTACGAATGAATTAGAATGGATCGTGCTAATGAATTAGAATTGATCGTACGAATGAAATAGAATGGATTGTACGAATGATTTAGAATGGATCATACGAATGAATTAGAATGGATCGTACGAATGATTTAGAATGGATACATTCGTGCGAATGAATTAGAATGGATCATACGAATGAGTAAGAATGGATCGTACGAATAAAATAGAATGGATTGTACGAATGAATTAGAATGGATTCGTACGAATGAATTAGAATGGATACATTCGTGCAATCCATTCTAATTCATTCATATGATCTATTCTAATTCATTCATACAATCCATTCTAATTCTTTCTCACGATCCATTCTAATTCATTCGTACGATCCATTCTAATTCATTCGCACAATCCATTCTATTTCATTCGTACGATCCATTCTTACTCATTGGTACGATCCATTCTAATTCATTCGCACGAATGTATCCATTCTAAGTCATTCGTACGAATCCATTCTAATTCATTCGTACAATCTATTCTATTTCATTCGTACGATCCATTCTTACTCATTCGTATGATCCATTCTAATTCATTCGGACGAATGTATCCATTCTAATTTATTCGTACGATCCATTCTAATTCATTCGTACGATCCATTCTAATTCATTCATCCGATCCATTCTAATTCATTCGCACGAATGTATCCATTCTAATTCATTCGTACAATCCATTCTAATTCATTCGTACGATCCATTCTTATTCATTCGTAAGATCCATTCTAATTCATTCGTATGATCCATTCTAATTCATTCGTATGATCCATTCTAATTCCTTCGTACGATCCATTCTAATTCATTCGTACGATCCATTCTAATTCATTCGGACGATCCATTCTAATTCCTTCGTACGATCCATTCTAATTCATTCGTACGATCCATTCTAATTCATTCGCGCAATCTATTCTAATTCATTCGTACGATCCATTCTAATTCATTTGCACGAATATATCCATTCTAATTCATTCATACGATCCATTCTAATTCCTTCGTACGATCCATTCTAATTCATTCGTACGATCTATTCTATTTCATTCGTACGATTCATTCTTACTCATTCGTACGATCCATTCAAATTCATTCGTCCGATCCATTCTAATTCATTCGCACGAATGTATCTATTCTAATTCATTTGCACGATCCATTCTAATTCATTCCAATGATCTATTCTAATTCATTCGTACGATCCATTCTAATTCATTCTAATTCATTCGTACGATCCATTCTACGATCCACTCTAATTCATATGCACAAAGGTATCCATTCTAATCCATTCGTAGGATCCATTCTAATCCATTCGTACGATACATTCTAATTAATTCGTACGATCCATTCTAATTTATTCGCACGAATGTATCCATTCTAATTCATTCGTACGATCCATTCTAATTCATTCGCACAATCTATTCTAATTCATTCATACGATCCATTCTAATTCATTCGCACGAATGTATCCATTCTAATTCATTCATACGATCCATTCTACTTCATTCGTACTATCCGTTCTAATTCACTCATACGATCCATTCTAATTCATTCATACGATCCATTCTAATTCATTTGCACAAAGGTATCCATTCTAATTCATTCGTACGATTCATTCGAATTCATTCGCACGATCCATCCTAATTCATTCGTACGATCCATTCTAATTCATTCGTACGATCCATTCTAATTCATTCGCAAGATCCATTCTAATTCATTCGTACAATCTATTCTATTTCATTCGTACGATCCATTCTTACTTATTCGTATGATCTATTCTAATTCATTCGGACGAATGTATCCATTCTAATTTATTCGTACGATCCATTCTAATTCATTCGTACGATCCATTCTAATTCATTCGTACGATCCATTCTAATTCATTCGTCCGATCCATTCTAATTCATTCACACGATCCATTCTAATTCATTCGTACGATCCATTCTAATTCATTCATACAATCCATTCTAATTCATTCGTACGATCCATTCTAATTCACTCATACGATCCATTCTAATACATTCATACGATCCATTCTAATTCATTTGCACGAATCTATTAGAATGGATCGTACGAATTAGAATGGATTCATTCTAATCCATTCTAATTCGTAACAATGGATCGTACGAATGAATTAGAATGGATCAAATGAATGAATTAGAATGGTTACATTCATGCGAATGAATTAGAATGGATCGTACGAATGGATTAGAATGGATCGTACGAATGGATTAGAATGGATACATTCGTGCGAATGAATTAGAATGGATCATACGAATGAGTGAGCATGGATCGTACGAATGAAATAGAATGGATTGTACGAATGAATTAGAATGGATCGTGCGAATGAATTTGAATGGATCATACGAATGAATTAGAATGGATCGTGCTAATAAATTAGAATTGATCGTACGAATGAAATAGAATGGATTGGACGAATGATTTAGAATGAATCGTACGAATGAATTAGAATGGATCGTACGAATGATTTAGAATGGATACATTCGTGCGAATGAATTATAATATATGGATCATACGAATGAGTAAGAATGGATCGTACGAATGAAATAGAATGGATTGTACGAATGAATTAGAATGGATTCGTATGAATGAATTAGAATGGATACATTCGTGCGATCCACTCTAATTCATTCATACGATCTATTCAAATTCATTCATACAATCCATTCTAATTCTTTCACACGATCCATTCTATTTCATTCGTACGATCCATTCTAATTCATTCGCATAATCCATTCTATTACATTCGTACGATCCATTCTTACTCATTGGTACGATCCATTCTAATTCATTCGCATGAATGTATCCATTCTAATTCATTCGTACGAATCCATTCTAATTCATTCGTACAATCTATTCTATTTCATTCGTACGATCCATTCTTACTCATTCGTATGATCCATTCTAATTCATTCGGACGAATGTATCCATTCTAATTTATTCGTACGATCCATTCTAATTCATTCATACGATCCATTCTAATTCATTCGTATGATCCAATCTAATTCATTCGTCCGATCCATTCTAATTCATTCGCACGAATGTATCCATTCTAATTCATTCGTACGATCCATTCTAATTCATTCGTACGATCCATTCTAATTCATTCGTACGATCCATTCTAATTCATTCGTACGATCCATTCTAATTCCTTTGTACGATCCATTCTAATTCATTCATACGATCCATTCTAATTCATTCGTATGATCCATTCTAATTCCTTCATACAATCCATTCTAATTCATTCGTACGATCCATTCTAATTCATTCGCGCAATCTATTCTAATTCATTCGTATGATCCATTGTAATTCATTCGTACGACCCATTCTAATTCATTTGCACGATCCATTCTAATTCATTCGCGCAATCTATTCTAATTCATTCGCACGATCCATTCTAATTCATTCGTACGATCCATTCTAATTCTTTCACACGATCTATTCTAATTCAATCGTACGATCCATTCTAATTCATTCGTACGATCCATTCTAATTCATTCGTACGATCCATTCTAATTCATTCGTACGATCCATTGTAATTCCTTCGTACGATCCATTCTAATTCATTCATACAATCCATTCTAATTCTTTCACACGATCCATTCTAATTCATTCGTACGATCCATTCTAATTCATTCGTGCAATCCATTCTATTTCATTCGTACGATCCATTCTTACTCATTCGTACGATCCATTCTAATTCATTCACACGAATGTATCCATTCGTACGAATGAATTAGAATAGATTGTACGAATGAATTAGAATGGATCGTACGAATGAATTAGAATGGATCGTACGAAGGAATTAGAATGGATTGTACAAATGAATTAGAATGGATCGTACGAATGAATTAGAATAGATCGTACGAATGAATTAGAATGGATCGTACGAAGGAATTAGAATGGATCGTACGAATGAATTAGAATGGATATATTCGTGCAAATGAATTAGAATGGATCGTATGAATGTATTAGAATAGATCGTATAAGTGAATTAGAATGGATCGTACGAATGAATTAGAATGGATTGTATGAATGAATTAGAATAAATCGTACGAATGAATTAGAATGGATCGTGTGAATGAATTAGAATGGATCGGACGAATGAATTAGAATGGATCGTACGAATGAATTAGAATGGATCGTACGAATGAATTAGAATGGATCGTACGAATAAAGTAGAATGGATACATTCGTCCGAATGAATTAGAATGGATCATACGAATGAGTAACAATGGATCGTACGAATGAAATAGAATAGATTGTACGAATGAATTAGAATGGATCGTGCGAATGAATTAGAATGGATCGTACGAATGAATTAGAATGGATCGTACGAATGAATTAGAATGGATCGTGCGAATGAATTCGAATGGATCGTACGAATGAATTAGAATGGATACCTTTGTGCAAATGAATTAGAATGGATCGTATGAATGAATTAGAATGGATCGTATGAGTTAATTAGAACGAATAGTACGAATGAAGTAGAATGGATCGTATGAATGAATTAGAATGGATACATTCGTGCGAATGAATTAGAATGGATCGTATGAATGAATTAGAATAGATTGTGCGAATGAATTAGAATGGATCGTACGAATGAATTAGAATGGATACATTCGTGCGAATAAATTAGAATGGATCGTACGAATGAATTAGAATGTATCGTACGAATGGATTAGAATGGATCCTACGAATGGATTAGAATGGATAGCTTTGTGCATATGAATTAGAATCGATCGTATGAATGAAATAGAATGGATCGTAGAATGGATCGTACGAATGAATTAGAATGAATTAGAATGGATCGTACGAATGAATTAGAATAGATCATAGGAATGAATTAGAATGGATCGTGCAAATGAATTAGAATGGATACATTCGTGCGAATGAATTAGAATGGATCGGACGAATGAATTAGAATGGATCGTACGAATGAGTAAGAATAGATCGTACGAATGAAATAGAATAGATCATACGAATGAATTAGAATGGATCGTACGAAGGAATTAGAATGGATCGTACGAATGAATTAGAATGGATATATTCGTGCAAATGAATTAGAATGGATCGTATGAATGTATTAGAATGGATCGTATGAGTGAATTAGAATGGATCGTACGAATAAATTAGAATGGATCGTATGAATGAATTAGAATGGATACATTCGTGTGAATGAATTAGAATGGATCGTATGAATGGATTAGAATAGATTTTGTGAATGAATTAGAACTGATCGTACGAATGAATTAGAATGGATACATTCGTGTGAAAGAATTAGAATGAATTAGAATAGATCGGACGAATGAATTAGAATGGATCGTACGAATGAATTAGAATGGATCAAATGAATGAATTAGAATGGTTACATTCATGCGAATGAATTAGAATGGATCGTACGAATGGATTAGAATGGATACATTCGTGCGAATGAATTGGAATGGATCATACGAATGAGTAAGAATGGATCGTACGAATGAAATAGAATGGATTATACGAATGAATTAGAATGGATCGTGCGAATGAATTTGAATGGATCGTACGAATGAATTAGAATGGATCGTGCTAATGAATTAGAATTGATCGTACGAATGAAATAGAATGGATTGTACGAATGATTTAGAATGGATCGTACGAATGAATTAGAATGGATCGTACGAATGATTTAGAATGGATACATTCGTGCGAATGAATTAGAATGGATCATACGAATGAGTAAGAATGGATCGTACGAATGAAATAGAATGGATTGTACGAATGAACTAGAATGGATTCGTACGAATGAATTAGAATGAATACATTCGTGCGATCCATTCTAATTCATTCATACGATCTATTCTAATTCATTCATACAATCTATTCAAATTCTTTCACACGATCCATTCTAATTCATTCGTACGATCCATTCTAATTCATTGGCACAATCCAGTCTATTTCATTCGTACGATCCATTCTTACTCATTGGTACGATCCATTCTAATTCATTCGCACGAATGTATCCATTCTAATTCATTCGTACGAATCCATTCTAATTCATTCGTACAATCTATTCTATTTCATTCGTACGATCCATTCTTACTCATTCGTATGATCCATTCTAATTCATTCGGATGAATGTATCCATTCTAATTTATTCGTACGATCCATTCTAATTCATTCGTACGATCCATTCTAATTCATCTGTCCGATCCATTCTAATTCATTCGCACGAATGTATCCATTCTAATTCATTCGTACGATCCATTCTAATTCATTCGTACGATCCATTCTAATTCATTCATAAGATTCATTCTAATTCATTCCTACGATCCATTCTAATTCATTCGTACGATCCATTCTAATTCTTTCGTACGATCCATTCTAATTCATTCGTACGATCCATTCTAATTCATTCGTACGATCCATTCTAATTCCTTCGTACGATCCATTCTAATTCATTCGTACGATCCATTCTAATTCATTCGCGCAATCTATTCTAATTCATTCGTACGATCCATTCTAATTCATTCGTACGATCCATTCTAATTCATTCGCTCGATCCATTCTAATTCATTCGTGCAATCTATTCTAATTCATTCGCACGATCCATTCTAATTCATTCATACGATCCTTTCTAATTCTTTCACACGACCCATTCTAATTCATTCGTACGATCCATTCTAATTCATTCGTACGATCCATTCTAATTCATTCGTACGATCCATTCTACTTTATTCATACAATCCATTCTAATTCTTTCACACGATCCATTCTAATTCATTCGTACGATCCATTCTAATTCATTCGTGCAATCCATTCTATTTCATTCATACGATCCATTCTTACTCATTCGTACGATCCATTCTAATACATTCACACGAATGTATCCATTCGTACGAATGAATTAGAATAGATTGTACGAATGAATTAGAATGGATTGTACGAATGAATTAGAATGGATCGTACGAAGGAATTAGAATGGATCATACGAATGAAAAAGAATGGATCGTACGAATGAATTAGAATAGATCGTACGAATGAATTAGAATGGATCGTACGAATGAATTAGAATGGATACATTCATGCGAATAGATTAGAAGGGATCGTACGAATGAATTAGAATGTATCATACGAATGGATTAGAATGGATCCTACGAATGGATTAGAATGGATACCTTTGTGCATATGAATTAGAATGGATCGTACGAATGAATTAGAATGGATCGTAGAATGGATCGTACGAATGAATTAGAATGAATTAGAATGGATCGTACGAATGAATTAGAATAGATCATAGGAATAAATTAGAATGGATCGTGCAAATGAATTAGAATGGATACATTCGTGCGAATGAATTAGAATGGATCGGACGAATGAATTAGAATGGATCGTAAGAATGAGTAAGAATGGATCGTACGAATGAAATAGAATAGATCATACGAATTAATTAGAATGGATCGTACGAAGGAATTAGAATGGATCGTACGAATGAATTAGAATGGATATATTCGTGCAAATGAATTAGAATGGATTGTATGAATGTATTAGAATGGATCGTATGAGTGAATTAAAATGTATCGTACGAATGAATTAGAATGGATCGTATGAATGAATTAGAATGGATACATTCGTGTGAATGAATTAGAATCGATCGTATGAATGAATTAGAACAGATTTTCTGAATAAATTAGAACTGATCGTACGAATGAATTAGAATGGATACATTCGTGCGAATTAATTAGAATGAATTAGAATGGATCGGACGAATGAATTAGAATGGATCGTACGAATGAATTAGAATGGATCAAATGAATGAATTAGAATGGTTACATTCATGCGAATGAATTAGAATGGATCGTACGAATGGATTAGAATGGATCGTACGAATGGATTAGAATGGATACATTCGTGCGAATGAATTAGAATGGATCATACGAATGAGTAAGAATGGATCGTACGAATGAAATAGAATGGATTGTACGAATGAATTAGAATGGATCGTGCGAATGAATTTGAATGGATCGTACGAATGAATTAGAATGGATCATGCTAATGAATTAGAATTGATCGTACGAATGAAATAGAATGGATTGTACGAATGATTTAGAATGGATCGTACGAATGAATTAGAATGGATCGTATGAATGATTTAGAATGGATACATTCGTGCGAATGAATTAGAATGGATCATACGAATGAGTAAGAATGGATCGTACGAATGAAATAGAATGGATTGTACGAATGAATTAGAATGGATTCGTACGAATGAATTAGAATGGATAACTTCGTGCGATCCATTCTAATTCATTCATACGATCTATTCTAATTCATTCATACAATCCATTCTAGTTCTTTCACACGATCTATTCTAATTCATTCGTACGATCCATTCTAATTCCTTCGCACAATCCATTCTATTTCATTCGTATGATCCATTCTTACTCATTGGTACGATCCATTCTAATTCATTCGCACGAATGTATCCATTCTAATTCATTCGTACGAATCCATTCTAATTCATTCGTACAATCTTTTCTATTTCATTCGTACGATCCATTCTTACTCATTCGTATGATCCATTCTAATTCATTCGGACGAATGTATCCATTCTAATTTATTCGTACGATCCATTCTAATTCATTCGTACGATCCATTCTAATTCATTCGTATAATCTATTCTATTTCATTCGTACGATCCATTCTTACTCATTCGTATGATCCATTCTAATTCATTCGGACGAATGTATCCATTCTAATTCATTCGTACGATCCATTCTAATTCATTCGTACGATCCATTCTAATTCATTCGTAAGAACCATTCTAATTCATTCGTCCGATTCATTCTAATTCATTCGCACGAATGTATCCATTCTAATTCATTCCTACGATCCATTCTAATTCATTCGTACGATCCATTCTAATTCTTTCGTAAGATCCATTCTAATTCATTCGTACGATCCATTCTAATTCATTCGTACGATCCATTCTAATTCCTTCGTACGATCCATTCTAATTCATTCGTACGATCCATTCTAATTCATTCGTACGATCCATTCTAATTCCTTCGTACGATCCATTTTAATTCATTCGTACGATCCATTCTAATTCATTCGTGCAATCTATTATAATTCATTCGTAGGATCCATTCTAATTCATTCGTACGATCCATTCTAATTTATTCGCACAATCCATTCTAATTTATTCGTGCAATCTATTCTAATTCATTTGCACGATCCATTCTAATTCATTCGTACGATCCATTCTAATTCTTTCACACGATCCATTCTAATTCATTCGTACGATCCATTCTAATTCATTCGTACGATCTATTCTAACTCATTCATACGATCCATTCTAATTCATTCGTACGATCCATTCTAATTCCTTCGTACGATCCATTCTAATTCATTCATACAATCCATTCTAGTTCTTTCACACGATCCATTCTAATTCATTCATACGATCCATTCTAATTCATTCGTGCAATCCATTCTTACTCATTCATACGATCCATTCTTACTCATTCGTACGATCCATTCTAATTCATTCACACGAATGTATCCATTCGTACGAATGAATTAGAATAGATTGTACGAATGAATTAGAATGGATCATACGAATGAATTAGAATGGATCGTACGAAGGAATTAGAATGGATCGTACGAATGAATTAGAATGGATCGTACGAATGAATTAGAATAGATCGTACGAATGAATTAGAATGGATCGTACGAAGGAATTAGAATGGATCGTACGAATGAATTAGAATGGATATATTCGTGCCAATGAATTAGAATGGATCGTATGAATGTATTAGAATGGATCGTATGAGTGAATTAGAATGGATCGTACGAATGAATTAGAATGGATTGTATGAATGAATTAGAATGGATCGTACGAACGAATTAGAATGGATCGTGTGAATGAATTAGAATGGATCGGACGAATGAACTAGAATGGATCGTACGAATGAATTAGAATGGATCGTACGAATGAATTAGAATGGATCGTACGAATAAATTAGAATGGATACATTCGTCCGAATGAATTAGAATGGATCATACGAATGAGTAAGAATGGATCATACGAATGAAATAGAATAGATTGTACGAATGAATTAGAATGGATCGTGCGAATGAATTAGAATGGATCGTACGAATGAATTAGAATGGATCGTACGAATGAATTAGTATGGATCGTGCGAATGAATTCGAATGGATCGTACGAATGAATTAGAATGGATACCTTTGTGTAAATGAATTAGAATGGATCGTATGAATGAATTAGAATGGATCGTATGAGTGAATTAGAACGGATAGTACGAATGAAGTAGAATGGATCGTATGAATGAATTAGAATGGATTCATTCGTGCGAATGAATTAGAATGGATCGTATGAATGAATTAGAATAGATTGTGCGAATGAATTAGAATGGAACGTACGAATGAATTAGAATGGATACATTCGTGCGAATAAATTAGATTGGATCGTACGAATGAATTAGAATGTATCGTACGAATGGATTAGAATGGATACTACGAATGGATTAGAATGGATACCTTTGTGCATATGAATTATAATGGATCGTATGAAAGAATGGATTAGAATGGATTAGAATGGATCGTACGAATGAAATAGAATGGATCGTACGAAGGAATTAGAATGGATCGTACGAATGAATTAGAATGGATATATTCGTGCAAATGAATTAGAATGGATCGTATGAATGAATTAGAATGGATCGTATGAGTGAATTAGAATGGATCGTACGAATGAATTAGAATGGATCGTATGAATGAATAAAAATGGATCGTGCGAAAGAATTAGAATGCATTGTATGAATGAATTAGAATGGATCATATGAATGAATTAGAATGGATCGTGCGAATGAATTCGAATGGATCGCATGATCCATTCGAATAGAATGGATCGTATGAATGAATTAGAATGGATCGGGCGAATGAATTAGAATGGATTGTAGGAATGAATTAGAATGGATTGTATGAATGAATTAGAATGGATCGTATGAATGAATTAGAATGGATCGTGCGAATGAATTAGAATGGATCGTACGAATGAATTAGAATGGATCGTACGAATGAATTAGAATGGATCATACGAATGAATTAGAATGGATCATACGAATGAGTAAGAATAGATCGTACGAATGAAATAGAATGGATTGTACGAATGAATTAGAATGGATACTTTCATGCGAATGAATTAGAATGGATCGGACGATTGAATTAGAATGGATCGTACGATTCATTCTAATTCATTCGTACGATCCATTCTAATACATTCGTACGATTCATGCTAATTCATTCGCACGATCCATTCTAATTCATTCGTACGATCCATTCTTATTCATTCATACGATCCATTCTAATTCATTCGCACAATCCATTCTAATTCATTCGTACAATCCATTCTAATTCATTCGTATGATCCATTCTAACTCATTCGGTGGATCCGTTCTAATTCATTCGTACGATCCATTCTAATTCATTCCCACGATCCATTCTAATTTATTCGTACGATCCATTCTAATTCATTCGTACGATCTATTCTAATTCATTCGCACGAATGTAACCATTCTAATTCATTCATACGATTCATTATAATTCATTCGTATGAGCTATTCGAATTCATTCGTACGATCCATTCTAATTCATTCGTACGATCCATTGTAATTCATTCATACAATCCATTTAAATTCACTCGTACGATCCATTCTAATTCATTCGTACGATCCATTCTAAATTCATTCTAAATTCACTCGTACGATCCATTCTAATTCATTCGTACGATCCATTCTAATTCATTCTAAATTCACTCGTACGATCCATTCTAATTCATTCGTACGATCCATTCTAAATCCATTCTAAATTCACTCGTACGATCCATTCTAATTCATTCTAATCCATTCAAATTCACTCGTACGATCCATTCTAATTCATTCGTATGATCCATTCTAATTCATTCATACGATCTATTCTAATTCATTCATACAATCCATTCTAATTCTTTCACATGATCCATTCTAATTCATTCGTACGATCCATTCTAATTCATTCGTACGATCCATTTTAATTCACTTATACGATCCATTCTAATACATTCATACGATCCATTCTAATTCATATGCACGAATATATCCATTCTAATTCATTCGTACGATCCATTCTAATTCATTCATACGGTCCATTCTAATTCATTTACACGAATATATCCATTCTAATTCATTCGTACGATCCATTCTAATTCGTTCGTACGATCCATTCTAATTCATTCGTACGATCCATTCTAATTCATTAATATGATCCATTCTAATTTATTCATACGATCCATTCTAATGAATTAGAATTGATCGTACGAATGAAATAGAATGGATTACACGAATGATTTAGAATGGATCGTACGAATGAATTAGAATGGATCGTGTCAAAGAATTAGAATGGATTGTATGAATGAATTAGAATGGATCGTACGAATGAATTAGAATGGATCTTACAAATGAATTAGAATGGATTAGAATGGATTGTGCGAATGAATTAGAATGGATCGTATGAATGAATAAGAATGGATCGTACGAATGAATTAGAATGGATCGTGCGAATGAATTAGCATGAATCGTACGAATGTATTAGAATGGATCGTACGAATCAATTAGAATGGATACATTTGTGCGAATGAATTAGAATGGATCGTACGAATGAATTAGAATGGATCGTATGAATGAATTAGAATGGATCGTACGAATGAATTAGAATGGATCGTGCGAATGAATTAGAATGGATCGTACGAATGAATTAGAATGGATCGTGTGAAAGAATTAGAATGGATCATACGAATGAATTAGAATGGATCGTGCGAATGAATTAGAATAAATCGTACGAATGAATTAGAATGGATACATTTGTGCGAATGAATTAGAATGGATCGTACGAATGAATTAGAATGGATCGTGTGAATGAATTAGAATAGATCGTACGAATGAATTAGAATGGATCGTGCGAATGAATTAGAATGGATCGTACGAATGAATTAGAATGGATCGTACGAATGAACTAGAATGGATACATTCATGCGAATGAATTAGAATGGATCGTACGAATGAATTAGAATGGATCGTATGAATGAATTAGAATGGATCGTACGAATGAATTAGAATGGATCGTGCGAATGAATTAGAATGGATCGTACGAATGAATTAGAATGGATCGTGTGAAAGAATTAGAATGGATCATACGAATGAATTAGAATGGATCGTGCGAATGAATTAGAATGGATCGTACGAATGAATTAGAATGGATACATTTGTGCGAATGAATTAGAATGGATCGTACGAATGAATTAGAATGGATCGTGTGAATGAATTAGAATAGATCGTACGAATGAATTAGAATGGATCGTGCGAATGAATTAGAATGGATCGTACGAATGAATTAGAATGGATCGTACGAATGAACTAGAATGGATACATTCATGCGAATGAATTAGAATGGATCGTACGAATGAATTAGAATGGATCGGACGAATGAATTAGAATGGATCTTACGAATGAATTAGAATGAATCGTACGAATGAATTAGAATGGATCGTACGAATGAATTAGAATGGATACATTCGTGCGAATGAATTAGAATGGATCAGACGAATGAATTAGAATGGATCGTACGCTCGAATGTATCCATTCTAATCCATTCGTACGATCCATTCTAATTCATTCGCATGAATGTAACCATTCTAATTCATTCATTTGATCCATTCTAATTCATTCGTACGATCCATTCTAATTCATTCATACGATCCATTCTAATTCATTCGTACGATCCATTCTAATTCATTCGCATGAATGTAACCATTCTAATCCATTCATTTGATCCGTTCTAATTCATTCGTACGATCCATTCTAATTCATTCGTCCGATCCATTCTAATTCATTCGCACGAATGTATCCATTCTAATTCATTCGTACGATCCATTCTAATTCAATCGTACGATCCATTCTAATTCATTCGTAAGATCCATTCTAATTTATTCGTACGATCCATTCTAATTCATTCGTATGATCCATTCTAATTCATTCGCACGATCCATTCTAATTCATTTGCACGAATATATCCATTCTAATTCATTCGTACGATCCATTCTAGTTCCTTCGTACGATCAATTCTAATTCATTCGTACGATCTATTCTAATTCATTCGTACGATTCATTCTAATTCATTCGCACGATCCATTCTAATTCATTCATAGGATCCATTCTAATTCATTCATACGATCTATTCTAATTCTTTCGCACGAATGTATGCATTCTAATTCATTCGTACAAATCCATTCTAATTCATTTGTACAATCTATTCTATTTCATTCGTACGATCCATTCTAGTTCATTCGTACGATCCATTCTAATTCATTCATACGATCCATTCTTACTCATTCGTATGATCCATTATGGATAAATTCGTGCGAATGAATTAGAATGGATCATATGAATGAGTAAGAATGGATCGTGCGAATGAAATAGAATGGATTGTGCGAATGAATTAGAATGGATCGTAGAATGGATCAGAATAGATCGTGTGAAAGAATTAGAATGGATTGTATGAATGAATTAGAATGAATTCGTACGATCCATTCAAATTCATTCGCATGATCCATTCTAATTCATTCATACGATCCATTCTAATTCTTTCACACGATCTATTCTGATCCATTCTACGATCCATTCTAATTCATTCGCACAATCCATTCTATTTCATTTGTACGATCCATTCTTACTCATTCGTATGATCCATTCTAATTCATTCGCACGAATGTATCCATAATGTATCATACGAATGAGTAAGAATGGATCGTACGAATAAAATAGAATGGATTGTACGAATGAATTAGAATGGATCGTGCGAATGAATTAGAATGGATCGTACGAATGAATTAGAATGGATCGTACGAATGAACTAGAATGGATACATTCGTGCGAATGAATTAGAATGGATCGTACGAATGAATTAGAATGGATCGTACGAATGAATTAGAATGGATCTTACGAATGAAATAGAATGGATTGTACGAATGAATTAGAATGGATCGTATGAATGAAATATAATAGATTGTACGAATGAATTAGAATGGATCGTACGATGAATTAGAATGTGTACAAATGAATTAGAATGGATCCTACGAATGAATTAGAATAGATCGTGTGAAAGAATTAGAATGGATTGTATGAATCAATTAGAATGAATTCGTACGATCCATTCTAATTCATTCGTACGATCCATTCTAATTCATTCGTCCGATCCATTCTAATTTATTCGCACGAATGTATCCATTCTAATTCATTCGTACGATCCATTCTAATTTATTCGTACCATCCATTCTATTCTAGTTTATTCGTACGATCCATTCTAATTCATTCGTACGATCCATTCTAATTCATTCGCACGATCCATTCTAATTCATTCGTACGATCAATTCTAATTCATTCGCGCGAATGTATCCATTCTAATTCATTCGTACGATCCATTCTAATTCATTCGTACGATCCATTCTAATTCATTCATACAATCCATTCTAATTCTTTCACACGATCTATTCTAATTCATTCGTAGGATCCATTCTAATTCATTCGTACACATTCTAATTCATTCGTACGATCCATTCTAATTCATTCGTACGATCAATTCTAATTCATTCGTACGATCCATTCTAATTCATTCGCACAATCCATTCTATTTCATTCGTACGATCCATTCTTACTCATTCGTATGATCCATTCTAATTCATTCGCACGAATGTATCCATAATGGATCATACGAATAAGTAAGAATGGATCGTACGAATGAAATAGAATGGATTGTGCGAATGAATTAGAATGGACCGTACGAATGAATTAGACGTACGAATGAATTAGAATGGATACATTCGTGCGAATAAATTAGAATGGATCATACGAATGAGTGATCCATTCTAATTCATTCGTATGATCCATTCTAATTCATTCGTACGATCCATTCTAATTCATTCGTACGATCCATTCTAATTCATTCGCAAAAATGTATCGATTCAAATTCATTCGTACGATCCATTTTAATTCATTCGTAAGATCCATTCTAATTCATTCGTACGATCCATTCTAATTCATTCGTACGATCCATTCTAATTCATTCGCAAATGTATCCATTCTAATTCATTCGTACGATCCATTCTAATTCATTCGTACGATCCATTCTAATTCATTCGTACGATCCATTCTAATTCCTTCGTACGAGCCATTCTAATTCATTCGTACGATCTATTCTAATTCAATCGTACGATCCATTCTAATTCCTTCGTACGATCCATTCTAATTCCTTCGTACGATCCATTCTAATTCATTCGTATGATCCATTCTAATTAATTCGTATGATCCATTCTAATTAATTCGTACGATCCATTCTAATTCATTCGTATGAATTAGAATGAATCATACGAAGGAATTAGAATGGATCGTACGAATGAATTAGAATGGATCGTACGAAGAAATTAGAATGGATCGTACGAATGAATTGGAATGGATCATACGAATGAATTAGAATAGATCGTACGAATGAATTAGAATGGATCGTACGAAGGAATTAGAATGGATCGTACGAATTAATTAGAATGGATCGTACGAATGAACTAGAATGGATACATTCGTGCGAATGAATTAGAATGGATCGTACGAATGAATTAGAATGGATCGTACGAATGAATTAGAATGGATACATTCGCGAATGAATTAGAATGGATCGTACGAATTAATTAGAATGGATCGTACTAATGAATTAGAATGGATCTTACGAATGAATTAGAATGGATCGTACGAATGAATTAGAATAGATCGTACGAATGAATTAGAATGGATACATTTGTGCGAATGAATTAGAATGGATCGTACGAATGAATTAGAATGGACCGTACGAATGAATTCGGATGGATCGTACGAATGAATTAGAATGGATCGTACGAATGAATTAGAATGGATCATACGAATGAGTAAGAATGGATCATATGAATGAATTAGAATGGATCATGTGAAAGAATTAGAATGGATCATACGAATGAATTAAAATGGATCGTGCGAATGAATTAGAATGGATCGTACGAATGAATTAGAATGGATACATTTGTGCGAATGAATTAGAATGGATCGTACGAATGAATTAGAATGGATCATGTGAAAGAATTAGAATGGATTGTACGAATGAATTAGAATGGATCCGATGAATGAATTAGACGGGATCGTGCAAATGAATTAGAATGGATCGTACGAATTAATTAGAATGGATCAAATGAATGAATTAGAATGTACGAATGGATTAGAATGGATCGTACGAATGGATTAGAATGGGTACATTCGTGCGAATGAATTAGAATGGATTGTATGAATGAATTAGAATGGATCGTACGATCCATTCGAATTCATTCGCACGATCCATTCTAATTCATTCGTACGATCCTGTCTAATTCATTCATACGATCCATTCTAATTCATTCGTACGATCCATTCTAATTCATTCGTATATTCCATTCTAAGATCCTACGAATGAATTAGAATGGATCGTACGAATGAATTAGAATGGATCGTACGAATGAATTAGAATGGATCGTGCGAATGAATTAGAATGGATACAATCGTGCGAATGAATTAGAATGGATCGGACGAATGAATTAGAATGGATCGTACGAATGAATTAGAATGGATCAAATGAATGAATTAGAATGGTTACATTCATGCGAACAAATTAGAATGGATCGTACGAATGGATTTGAATGGATCGTACGAATGAACTAGAATGGATACATTCGTGCGAATGAATTAGAATGGATCGTACGAATGAATTAGAATGGATCGTACGAATGAATTAGAATGGATCTTACGAATGAATTAGAATGGATCGTACGAATGAATTAGAATGGATCGTACGAATGAATTAGAATGGATACATTCGTGCGAATGAATTAGAATGGATCAGACGAATGAATTAGAATGGATCGTACGAATGAATTAGAATGGATCAAATGAAAGAATTAGAAAGGTTACATTCATGCGAATGAATTAGAATGGATCATACGAATGGATTAGAATGGATCGTACGAATGGATTTGAATGGATACATTCGAGCGAATGAATTAGAATGGATCGTACGAATGAATTAGAATGGATCGTACGAATGGAATAGAATGGATCCTACGAATGGATTAGAATTGATACCTTTGTGCAGAATGGATCGTACGAATGAATTAGAATGGATACATTCGTGCACGATCCATTCTAATTCATTCGCACGAATGTATCCATTCTAATTCATTCGTACGATCCATTCTAATTCATTCGTATGATCCATTCTAATTCATTTGGATGAATGTGTCCATTCTAATTTATTCGTACGATCCCTTCTAATTCATTCGTACGATCCATTTTAATTCATTCGTCCGATCCATTCTAATTCATTCGCACGAATGTATCCATTCTAATTCATTCGTACGATCCATTCTAATTCATTCGTACGATCCATTCTAATTCATTCGTAAGATCCATTCTAATTCATTCGTACGATCTATTCTAATTCATTCGTACGATCCATTCTAATTCATTCGCACGAATGTATCCATTCTAGTTCATTCGTACGATCCATTCTATTTCATTCGTACGATCCATTCTTACTCATTCGTATGATCCATTCTAATTCGTTCGGACGAATGTATCCATTCTAATTCATTCGTACGATCCATTCTAATTCATTCATCCGATCCATTCTAATTCATTCGCACGAATGTATCCATTCTAATTCATTCGTACGATCCATTCGAATTCATTCGTACGATCCATTCTAATTCATTCGTAAGATCCATTCTAATTCATTCGTACGATCCATTCTAATTCATTCGCACGAATGTATCCATTCTAGTTCATTCGTATGATCCATTCTAATTCATTCGTACGATCCATTCCAATTCATTCGTACGATCCATTCTAATTCATTCATACAATCCATTCTAATTCTTTCACACGATCCATTCTAATTCATTCGTAGGATCCATTCTAATTCATTCGTACAATCTATTCTATTTCATTCGTACGATCCATTCGTACTCATTCGTATGATCCATTCTAATTCATTCGCACGAATGTATCCATTCTAATTCATTCGCACGAATCCATTCTACTTCATTCGTACAATCCATTCTATTTTATTCGTACGATCCATTCTTACTCATTCGTACGATCCATTCTAATTCATTCGTAAGATCCATTCTAATTCATTTGTACGATCCATTCTAATTCTTTCGTACGATCCATTCTAATTCATTCGCACAAATGTATCCATTCTAGTTTATTCGTACGATCCATTCTAATTCATTCGTACGATCCATTCTAATTCATTCGCACGATCCATTCTAATTCATTCGCACGATCCATTCTAATCCATTCTAATTCCTTCGTATGATCCATTCTAATTCATTCGTACGATCTATTCTAATTCATTCGTACGATCCATTCTAATTCATTCGTACGATCCATTCTAATTCCTTCATACGATCCATTCTAATTTATTCGTACGATCCATTCTAATTCATTCGTACAATCTATTCTAATTCATTCATACGAATGGATACATTCGTGTGAATGAATTAGAATGGATCGTACGAATGAGTAAGAATGGATCGTACGAATGAAATAGAATGGATTGCTCGAATGAATTAGAATGGATCATACGAATGAATTAGAATGGATCGTGTGAAAGAATTAGAATGGATTGTATGAATGAATTAGAATGGATAGTACGAAGGAATTAGAATGGATCGTACGAATGAATTAGAATGGATCGTACGAATGAATTAGAATGGATCGTACGAAGGAATTAGAATAGATCGTACGAATAAATTAGAATGGATATATTCGTGCAAATGAATTAGAATGGATCGTATGAATGTATTAGAATGGATCGTATGAGTGAATTAGAATGGATCGTACGAATGAATTAGAATGGATCGTATGAATGAATTAGAATGGATACTTTCGTGTGAATGAATTAGAATGGATCGTATGAATGAATTAGAATAGATTTTGTGAATGAATTAGAACTGATCGTACGAATGAATTAGAATGGATACATTCGTGCGAATGAATTAGAATGGATTGTATGAATGAATTAGAATGGATCGTACGAATGAATTAGAATGGATCATATGAGTGAATTAGAATGGATACGAAGGAATTAGAATGGATCGTACGAATGAATTAGAATAGATCGTACGAAGGAATTAGGATGGATCGTACGAATGAATTAGAATGGATCGTACGAATGAATTAGAATAGATCGTACAAATGAATTAGAATGGATCGTACGAAGGAATTAGAATGGATCGTACAAATGAGTCAGAATGGATCGTACGAATGAACTAGAATGGATACATTCGTGCGAATGAATTAGAATGGATCGTACGAATGAATTAGAATGGATCGTACGAATGAATTAGAATGGATCTTACGAATGAATTGGAATGGATCGTACGAATGAATTAGAATGGATCTTACGAATGAATTAGAATGGATACATTCGTGCGAATGAATTAGAATGGATCGGACGAATGAATTAGAATGGATCGTACGAATTAATTAGAATCGATCGTACGAATAAATTAGAATGGATACATTCGTCCGAATGAATTAGAATGGATCATACGAATAAGTAAGAATGGATCGTACGAATGTATTAGAATAGATTGTACGAATGAATTAGAATGGATTAGACGAATGAATTAGAATGGATCGTGTGAAAGAATTAGAATGGATTGTATGAATGAATTAGAATGGATCGTATGAATGAATTAGAATGGATCATGCGAATGAATTCGAATAGATCGTACAAATTAATTCTAATTCATTCATACAATCCATTCTATTTCTTTCACACGATCTATTCTAATTCATTCGTAGGATCCATTCTAATTCATTCGTACAATCTGTTCTATTTCATTCGTACGATCCATTCTTACTCATTCGTATGATCCATTCTAATTCATTCGGACGAATGTATCCATTCTAATTTATTCGTACGATCCATTCTAATTCATTCGTACGATCCATTCTAATTCCATCATACGATCCATTTTAATTCATTCGAACGATCCATTCTAATTCATTCATACGATCCATTCTAATTCATTCGTACGATCCATTCTAATTCATTCGCACAAATGTATCCATTCTAATTCATTCGTACGAAGGAATTAGAATGGATCGTATGAATGAATTAGAATGGATCGTACAAATGAATTAGAATGGATCGTACGAATGAATTAGAATGGATCGTATGAATGAATTAGAATGGATATATTCGTGCAAATGAATTAGAATGGATCGTATGAATGTATTAGAATGGATTGTATGAGTGAATTAGAATAGATCGTACGAATGAATTTGAATGGATCGTATGAATAAATTAGAATGGTTTTATTCATGCGAATGAATTAGAATAGATCGTACGAATGAATTAGAATGGATCGTACGAATAAATTAGAATGGATCGTGGGAATGAATTAGAATGGATCGTACGAATGAATTAGAATGGATCCACCGAATGAGTTAGAATGGATCATACGAATGATCCATTCTAATTCATTCATACGATCCATTCTAATTCATTTGCACGAATATATCCATTCTAATTCATTCGTACGATCCATTCTAATTCCTTCGTACGATCCATTCTATTTCATTCGTATGATCCATTCTAATTCCTTCGTACGATCCATTCTAATTCCTTCGTATCCATTCTAATTCACTCATACGATCCATTCTAATTCATTCATACGATCCATTCTAATTCATTCATACAATCCATTCTAATTCTTTCACACGATCCATTCTAATTCATTCGTACGATCCATTCTAATTCATTCACACAATCCATTCTATTTCATTCGTATGATCCATTCTTACTCATTGGTGCGATCCATTCTAATTCATTCGCACGAATGTATCCATTCTAATTCATTCATACGAATGAATTAGAATGGATCGTGCGAATGAATTAGAATGGATCGTGCGAATGAATTAGAATGGATCGTACGAATGAATTAGAATGGATCGTACGAATGAACTAGAATGGATACATTCGTGTGAATGAATTAGAATGGATCGTACGAATGAATTAGAATGGATCGTACGAATGAATTAGAATGGATCTTACGAATGAATTATAATGGATCGTACGAATAAATTTGTATGGATCATATGAATGGTTTAGAATGGATACATTCGTGCGAACGAATTACAATGGATCGAACGAATGAATTAGAATGGATCGTACGAATGAATTAGAATGGATCAAATGAATGAATTAGAATGGTTACATTCATGCGAATGAATTAGAATGGATCGTACGAATGGATTAGAATGCATCGTACGAATGGATTAGAATGGATACATTCGTGCGAATGAATTAGAATGGATCATACGAATGAGTAAGAATGGATCGTACGAATGAAATAGAATGGATTGTACGAATGAATTAGAATGGATCGTGCGAATGAATTTGAATGGATCGTACGAATGAAATAGAATGGATTGTACGAATGATTTAGAATGGATCGTATAAATGAATTAGAATGGATCATACGAATAATTTAGAATGGATACATTCGTGCGAATGAATTAGAATGGATCATACGAATGAGTAAGAATGGATCGTACGAATGAAATAGAATGGATTGTACGAATGAATTAGAATGGATTCGTACGAATGAATTAGAATGGATACATTCGTGCGAATGAATTAGAATGGATCGTACCAATGAGTAATAATGGATCGTACGAATGAAATAGGATGGATTGTGCGAATGAATTAGAATGGATCGTACGAATGAATTAGAATGGATCATGTGAAAGAATTAGAATGGATTGTATGAATGAATTAGAATAGATCGTATGAATGAATTAGAATGGATCGTACGAATGAATTAGAATGGATACATTCGTGCGAATGAATTAGAATGGATACATTCGTGCGAAAGAATTAGAATAGATCGTATGAATGAATTAGAATGGATCCTATGAATGAATTAGAATGGATCGTGTGAATGAATTAGAATGGCTCGTACGAATGAATTAGAATGGATCGTGCTAATGAATTAGAATTGATCGAAAGAATGAATTAGCATGGATCTCGCTAATGAATTAGAATGGAACGTACGAATGAATTAGAATGGATCGTGTGAAAGAATTAGAATGGATTGTATGAATGAATTATAATGAATTCGTACGATCCATTCGAATTCATTCGCACGATCCATTCTAATTCATTCATACGATCCATTCTAATTCATTCATACAATCCATTCTAATTCTTTCACACGATCCATTCTAATTCATTCGTAGGATCCATTCTAATTCATTCGTACAATCTATTCTATTTCATTCGTACGATCCATTCTTACTCATTCGTATGATCCATTCTAATTCATTCGGACGAATGTATCCATTCTAATTTATTCGTACGATCCATTCTAATTCATTCGTACGATCCATTCTAATTCATTCGTCCGATCCATTCTAATTCATTCGCACGAATGTATCCATTCTAATTCATTCGTACGATCCATTCTAATTCATTCGTACGATCCATTCTAATTCATTCATACAATCCATTCTAATTCGCACGAATGTATCCATTCTAGTTCATTCGTACGATCCATTCTAATTCATTCGTACGATCCATTCTAATTCATTCACACGATCCATTCTAATTCATTCGTACAATCCATTCGATTTCATTCGTACGATCCATTTTTACTCATTCGTATGATCCATTATGGTTACATTCGTGCGAATGAATTAGAATGGATCATACGAATGAGTAAGAATGGATCGTACGAATTAAATAGAATGGATTGTGCGAATGAATTAGAATGGATTGTTGAATGGATCAGAATAGATCGTGTGAAAGAATTAGAATGGATCGTATGAATGAATTAGAATGGATCGTGCGAATGAATTCGAATGGATCGTACGAATTCATTCTAATTCATTCATACAATCCATTCTAATTCTTTCACACGATCTATTCTGATCCATTCTACGATCCATTCTAATTCATTCGCACAATCCATTCTATTTCATTCGTACGATCCATTCTTACTCATTCGTATGATCCATTCTAATTCATTCGCACGAATGTATCCATAATGGATCATACGAATGAGTAAGAATGGATCGTACAAATGAAATACGTACGAATGAATTAGAATGGATCGTACAAACGAACTAGAATGGATCGTACGAATGAAATAGAATAGATTGTACGAATGAATTAGAATGGATTCGTACGAATGAATTAGAATGGATACATTCGTGCGAATGAATTAGAATGGATGCATTCGTGCGAATGAATTAGAATAGATCGTAGGAATGAATTAGAATGGATCCTATGAATGAATTAGAATGGATCGTGCGAATGAATTAGAATGGATCGTACGAATGAATTAGAATAGATCGTACGAATGAATTAGAATCGATCGTACGAAGGAATTAGAATGGATCGTACGAATGAATTAGAATGGATATATTCGTGCAAATGAATTAGAATGGATTCATTCCATTCTATTTCATTCGCTCGAATGTATCCATTCTAATCCATTCGTACGATCCATTCTAATCCATTCGTACGATCCATTCTAATTCATTCGCATGAATGTAACCTTTCTAATTCATTCGTTCGATCCATTCTAATTCATTCGTACGATCCATTCTAATTCCTTCGCACGAATATATCCATTCTAATTCATTCATATGATCCATTCTAATTCATTCATACAATCCATTCTAATTCTTTCACACGATCCATTCTAATTCATTTGTACTATCCATTCTAATTCATTCGTACAATCCATTCTAATTCATTTGCACGAATGTATCCATTCAAATTCATTCAAACGATCCATTCTAATTCATTCGTACGATCCATTCTAATTCCTTCGTACGATCCATTATAATTCATTCGTACGATCTATTCTAATTCATTCGTACGATCCATTCTAATTCATTCGTAAGATCCATTCTAATTCATTCGTACGATCCATTCTAATTCATTCGTACGATCCATTCTAATTCATTCGCACGAATGTATCCATTCTAGTTCATTCGTACGATCCATTCTAATTCATTCGTACGATCCATTCTAATCCATTCGTACAATCCGTTCTAATTCTTTCACACGATCCATTCTAATTCATTCTTAGGATCCATTCTAATTCATTCGTACAATCTATTCTATTTCATTCGTACAATCCATTCTTACTCATTCGTATGATCCATTCTAATTCATTCGGACGAATGTATCCATTCTAATTTATTCGTACGATCCATTCTAATTCTTTCGTACGATCCATTCTAATTCATTTGTACGATCTATTCTTACTCATTCGTATGATCCATTCTAATTCATTCGTACGATCCATTCTAATTCATTCGTACGATCGATGGTAATTCATTCGCACTATCCATTCTACTTTATTCATACGATCCATTCTAATTCATTCGTATGATCCATTCTAATTTATTCGTTCAAATATATCCATTTTAATTCATTCCGTACGATCCATTCTAATTCATTCGTACGATCCATTCTAATTCATTCGTACGAATGTATCCATTCTAATTCATTCGTACGGATGTATCCATTCTAATTCATTCGTACGATCCATTCTAATTCATTCGTACGATCCATTCTAATTCATTCGTACGATCCATTCTAATTCATTCGGACGAATGTATCCATTCTAATTTATTCGTACGATCCATTCTAATTCATTCATTTAATCCATTCTAATTCATTCGTACGATCCATTCTAATTCATTCGTCCGATCCATTCTAATTCATTCGCACGAATATATCCATTCTAATTCATTCGTACGATCCATTCTAATTCATTCGTACGATCCATTCTAATTCGTTCGTAAGATCGATTCTAATTCATTCGTACGATCCATTCTAATTCATTCGTACGATCCATTCTAATTCATTCACACGAATGTATCCATTCTAGTTCATTCGTACGATCCATTCTAATTCATTCGTACGATCCATTCTAATTCATTCGCACGATCCATTCTAATTCTTTCGTACGATCCATTCTAATTCATTCATACGATCCATTCTAATTCATTCGCACGAATGTATCCATTCTAATTCATTCATACGATCCATTCTACTTCATTCGTACTATCCGTTCTAATTCACTCATACGATCTATTCTAATTCATTCATACGATCCATTCTAATTCATTTGCACGAATATATCCATTCTAATTCATTCGTACGATCCATTCTAATTCCTTCGTACGATCCATTCTAATTCCTTCGTACGATCCATTCTATTTCATTTGTATGATCCATTCTAATTAATTCGTATGATCCATTCTAATTCATTCGTATGATCCATTCTAATTCATTCGTACGATCCATTCTTACACATTCGTACGATCCATTCTAATTCATTCATAGAATCCATTCTAATTCATTCTGTACGATCCATTCTAATTCATTCATACGATCTATTCTTTCATACAATCCATTCTAATTCTTTCGTGCGAATGAATTAGAATAGATACCTTTGTGCATATGAATTAGAATGGATCGTACGAATGAATTAGAATGGATCATATTAATGAATTAGAATGGATCGTACGAATGAATTAGAATGGATACATTCGTGCGAATAAATTAGAATGGATCGTGCGAATCAATTAGACTTGATCGTGCGAATGAATAAGAATAGATCATACGAATGAATTAGAATAAATCGTACGAATTAATTAGAATGGGTACATTCGTGCGAATGAATTAGAATGGATCATACGAATTAATTAGAATTGATCGTACGAATGAATTAGAATGGATCGTACGAATGAATTAGAATGGATCGTACGAATGAATTAGAATGGATCATGCGAATGAATTAGAATGGATCGTACGAATGAATTATAATGGATACATTTGTGCGAATGAATTAGAATGGATCGTACAAATGAATTAGAATGGATCGTATGAATGAATTAGAATGGATCGTACGAATGAATTAGAATGGATCGTGCGAATGAATTAGAATGGATCGTACGAATGAATTAGAATGGATCGTGTGAAAGAATTAGAATGGATCGTACGAATGAATTAGAATGGATCGTGCGAATGAATTAGAATGGATCGTACGAATGAATTAGAATGGATACATTTGTGCGAATGAATTAGAATGGATCGTACGAATGAATTAGAATGGATCGTATGAATGAATTAGAATGGATCGTGCGAATGAATTAGAATGGATCGTACGAATGAATTAGAATGGATCGTACGAATGAACTAGAATGGATACATTCGTGCGAATGAATTAGAATGGATCGTACGAATGAATTAGAATGGATCATACGAATGAATTAGAATGGATCGTACGAATGGATTAGAATGGATCATACGAATGAATTAGAATGGATCGTGCGAATGAATTAGAATGGATCGAATGAATGAATTAGAATGGATATATTCGAGCGAATGAATTAAAATAGATCGTAGGAATGAATTAGAATGGATCATACGAATGAATTACAATGGATCGTACGAATGAATTAGAATGGATCGTACGAATGAATTAGAATGGATCGTGTGAATGTATTAGAATGGATACATTCATGCGAATGAATTAGAATGGATCGTACGAATGGATTAGAATGGATCGTACGAATGAATTAGAATGGATACATTTGTGCGAATGGATTAGAATGGATCGTACGAATGAATTAGAATGGATCGTATGAATGAATTAGAATGGATACATTCGTGCGAATGAATTAGAATGGATCGGACGAATGAATTAGAATGGATCGTACGAATGAATTAGAATGGATCAAATGAATGAATTAGAATGGTTACATTCATGCGAATGAGTTAGAATGGATCGTACGAATGGATTAGAATGGATTGTACGAATGGATTAGAATGGATACATTCGAGCGAATGAATTAGAATGGATCGTACGAATGAATTAGAATGGATCGTACGAATGGATTAGAATGGATCCTACGAATGGATTAGAATGGATACCTTTGTGCATATGAATTAGAATGGATCGTACGAATGAATTAGAATGGATCGTACGAAGGAATTAGAATGGATCGCACGAATGAATTAGAATGGATCGAACGAATGAATTAGAATAGATCGTACAAATGAATTAGAATGGATCGTACGAAGGAATTAGAATGGATCGTACGAATGAATTAGAATGGATATATTCGTGCAAATGAATTAGAATGGATCGTATGAATGAATTAGAATGCATTGTATGAATGAATTAGAATGGATCGTATGAATGAATTAGAATGGATCGTGCGAATGAATTCGAATGGATCGCATGATCCATTCAAATAGAATGGATCGTATGAATGAATTAGAATGGATCGGGCGAATGAATTAGAATGGATTGTAGGAATAAATTAGAATGGATCGTATGAATGAATTAGCATGGATCGTATGAATGAATTAGAATGGATCGTGCGAATGAATTAGAATGGATCGTACGAATGAATTAGAATGGATCGTACGAACGAATTAGAATGGATCGTATGAACGAATTGGAATGGATCATACGAATGAATTAGAATAGATCATACGAATGAATTAGAATGGATCGTACGAAGGAATTAGAATGGATCGTACGAATGAATTAGAATGGATCAAATGAATGAATCAGAATGGTTACATTCATGCGAATGAATTAGAATGGATCGTAGGATCATATGAATGAATTAGAATGGATTGTGCGAAAGAATTAGAATAGATCGTATGAATGAATTAGAATGGATCGTACGAATGAATAAGAATGGATCGTACAAATGAATTAGAATAGATCGTACGAATGAATTAGAATGGATCGTACGAAGGAATTAGAATGGATCGTACGAATGAATTAGAATGAATATATTCGTGCAAATGAATTAGAATGGATCGTATGAATGTATTAGAATGGATCGTACGAATGAATTAGAATGGATTCGTACGAATGAATTAGAATGGATACATTCGTACGAATGAATTAGAATGGATCGTACCAATGAGTAAGATTGGATCGTACGAATGAATTAGAATGGATCGTGTGAAAGAATTAGAATGGATTGTATGAATGAATTAGAATGAATTCGTTCGATCAATTCTAATTCATTAGCACGATCCATTCTAATTCATTCGTATGATCCATTCTAATTCCTTCGTACGATCCATTCTAATTCCTTCGTATCCATTCTAATTCACTCATACGATCCATTCTAATTCATTCAAACGATCTATTCTAATTCATTCATACAATCCATTCTAATTCTTTCACACGATCCATTCTAGTTCATTGGTACGAATGAATTAGAATGGATCATACGAATGAATTAGAATGGATCGTACGAATGAATTAGAATGAATTAGAATGGATCATACGAATAAATTAGAATGGATCGTACGAATGAATTAGAATGGATCGTACGAATGAAATAGAATGGATCGTGTGAAAGAATTAGAATGGATTGTATGAATGAATTAGAATGGATCGTATGAATGGATCATACGAATAGAATGGATACATTCGTGCGAATGAATTAGAATGGATCGTACAAATGAATTAGAATGGATCATACCAATGAGTAAGAATGGATCGTACGAATGAATTAGAATGGATCGTACGAATGAATTAGAATGGATCGTACGAATAAATTAGAATGGATACATTCGTCCGAATGAATTAGAATGGATCATACGAATGCATTCTAATTCCTTTGTACGATCTATTCTAATTCCTTCGTACGATCCATTCTATTTCATTCGTATGATCCATTCTAATTCCTTCGTACGATCCATTCTAATTCCTTCTTATCCATTCTAATTCACTCATACGATCCATTCTAATCCATTCATACGATCCATTCTAATTCATTCGCATGAATGTAACCATTCTAACTCATTCATTTAATCCATTCTAATTCATTCGTACGATCCATTCTAATTCATTCGTACGATCCATTGTAATTCATTCATACAATCCATTTAGATTCATTCGCACAAATGTATCCATTCAAATTCTTTTGTACGATCCAGTCTAATTCATTCGTACGATCCATTCTAATTCATTCGCACGAATATATCCATTCTAATTCTTTCGTACGATGCATTCTAATTCATTCGTACGATCCATTCTAATTCATTCATACGATCCATTCTAATTCATTCGTACGATCCATTCTAATTCATTCGCACGAATGTATCCATTCTAATTCATTCGTACAATCCATTCTATTTCATTCGTACGATCCATTCTTACTCATTCGTATGATCCATTCTAATTCATTCGTAGGATCCATTCTAATTCATTCGTACGATCCATTCTAATTCATTCGTACGATCCATTCTAATTCATTCGCATGATCCATTCTAATTCATTCATACGATCCATTCTAATTCATTCATACGATCCATTCTAATTCATTCCTACAATCCATTCTAATTCATTCGCCCGATCCATTCTAATTCATTCATACGATCCATTCTATTCGAATGGCTCATGCGATCCATTCGAATTCATTCGCACGATCCATTTTAATTCATTCATACGATCCATTCTAATTCATTCACACAATACATTCTAATTCTTTCACATGATCCATTCTAATTCATTCGTACGATCCATTCTAATTCATTAATATGATCGTACGAATGAATTTGAATGGATCATACGAATAAATTAGAATGGATACATTTGTGCGAATGAATTAGAATGGATCGTACGAATGAATTAGAATGGATCGTATGAATGAATTAGAATGGATCGTACGAATGAATTAGAATGGATCGTGTGAATAAATTAGAATGGATCGTACGAATGAATTAGAATGGATCGTACGAATGAATTAGAATGGATCATATTAATGAATTAGAATGGATCGTACGAATGAATTAGAATGGATCGTACGAATAAATTAGAATGGATACATTCGTCCGAATGAATTACAATGGATCATACGAATGAGTAAGAATGGATCGTACGAATGAAATAGAATAGATTGTACGAATGAATTAGAATGGATCCTACGAATGAATTAGAATAGATCGTGTGAAAGAATGTATCGTACGAATGAATTAGAATAGATCATACGAATCAGTAAGAATGGATCGCACGAATGAATTAGAATGGAATAGAATAGATTGTACGAATGAATTAGAATGGATCGTACGAATTAATTAGAATGGATCGTACGAATGAATTAGAATGGATTGTACGAATGAATTAGAATGGATCGTATGAATGAATTAGAATGGATCGTACGAATGAATTAGAATGGATACATTTGTCCGAATGAATTAGAATGGATCGTACGAATGGATTAGAATGGATCGTACGAATGGATTAGAATGGATACATTTGTGCGAATGAATTAGAATGGATTGTATGAATGAATTAGAATGGATCGTATGATCCATTAGAATTCATTCGCACGATCCATTCTAATTCATTCATACGATCCATTCTAATTCATTCATACAATCCATTCTAATTCTTTCACACGATCCATTCTAATTCATTCGTAGGATCCATTCTAATTCATTCGTACAATCTATTCTATTTCACTCGTACGATCCATTTTTACTCATTCGTATGATCCATTCTAATTCATTCGGACGAATGTATCCATTCTAATTTATTCGTACGATCCATTCTAATTCATTCGTACGATCCATTCTAATTTATTCGTACGATCCATTCTTACGCATTCGTATGATTCATTCTAATTCATTCGTACGATCCATTCTAATTCTTTCGTACGATCCATTCTAATTCATTCGCACAATCTATTCTAATTCATTCGTACGATCCATTCTAAATCATTCGTACGATCGTACGAATGAATTAGAATGGATCGTACGGAATGAATTAGAATGGATTGTATGAATGAATTAGAATGGATACATTCATGCGAATGAATTAGAATGGATCATACGAATGAGTAAGAATGGATCGTACGAATGAAATAGAATGGATTATACGAATGAATTAGAATGGATCGTACAAATGAATTAGAATGGATCGTATGAATGAATTAGAATGGATCATACGAATGAGTAAGAATGGATCATACAAATGAAATAGAATGGATTGTACGAATGAATTAGAATGGATCGTACGAATGAATTAGAATGGATCGTGTGAAAGAATTAGAATGCATTATATGAATGAATTAGAATGGATCGTATGAATGAATTAGAATGGATCGTGCGAATGAATTCGAATGGATCGCATGATCCATTCGAATAGAATGGATCGTATGAATGAATTAGAATGGATCGGGCGAATGAATTAGAATGGATTGTAGGAATGAATTAGAATGGATCGTATGAATGAATTAGAATGGATCGTATGAATGAATTAGAATGGATCGTGCGATTGAATTTGAATGGATCGTACGAATGAATTGGAATGGATCGTACGAATGAATTAGAATGGGTCATACAAATGAGTTAGAATGGGTCATACGAATGAGTAAGAATGGATCGTACGAATGGAATAGAATGGATTGTACGAATGAATTAGAATGGATACATTCATGCGAATGAATTAGAATGGATCGGAAGATTGAATTAGAATGGATCGTACGATTCATTCTAATTCATTCGTACGATCCATTCTAATACATTCATACGATTCATGCTAATTCATTCGCACGATCCATTCTAATTCATTCGTACGATCCATTCTTATTCATTCATACGATCCATTCTAATTCATTCGCACAATCCATTCTAATTCATTCGTACAATCCATTCTAATTCATTCGTATGATCCATTCTAACTCATTCGGTGGATCCATTCTAATTCATTCGTACGATCCATTCTAATTCATTCCCACGATCCATTCTAATTTATTCGTATGATCCATTCTAATTCATTCGTACGATCTATTCTAATTCATTCGCACGAATGTAACCATTCTAATTCATTTATACGATTCATTCTAATTCATTCGTATGAGCTATTCTAATTCATTCGTACGATCCATTCTAATTCATTCGTACGATCCATTGTAATTCATTCATACAATCCATTTAGATTCATTCGCACAAATGTATCCATTCAAATTCATTCGTACGATCCAGTCTAATTCATTCGTACGATCCATTCTAACTCCTTCGTACGATCCATTCTAATTCATTCGTACGATCCATTCTAATTCATTCGTACGATCCATTCTAATTCATTCGTACGATCCATTCTAATTCATTCGTACGAGCCATTCTAATTCATTCTTACAATCTATTCTAATTCATTCGTATGAATGGATACATTCGTGTGAATGAATTAGAATGGATCGTACGAATGAGTAAGAATGGATCGTACGAATGAGTAAGAATGGATTGTACGAATGGATTAGAATGGATCGTACGAAGGAATTAGAATGGATCGTACGAATGAATTAGAATGGATCGTACGAATGAATTAGAATAGATCGTATGAATGAAATAGAATGGATCATACGAATGAGTAAGAATGGATCGTATGAATGAATTAGATTGGATACATTTGTGCGAATGAATTAGAATGGATCGTACGAATAAATTAGAATGGATCGTATGAATGAATTAGAATGGATCGTACGAATGAATTAGAATGGATCGTGCGAATGAATTAGAATGGATCGTACGAATGAATTAGAATGGATCGTGTGAAAGAATTAGAATGGATCGTACGAATGAATTAGAATGGATCGTGCGAATGAATTAGAATGGATCGTATGAATGAATTAGAATAGATTTTGTGAATAAATTAGAACTGATCATACGAATGAATTAGAATGGATCGTACGAATGAATTAGAATGGATACATTTGTGCGAATGAATTAGAATGGATCGTACGAATGAATTAGAATGGATCGTATGAATGAATTAGAATGGATACATTCGTGCGAATGAATTAGAATGGATCGTGCGAATCCATTAGACTGGATCGTGCGAATGAATAAGAATGGATCATACGAATGAATTAGAATGGATCGTACGAATTAATTAGAATGGATACATTCGTGCGAATGAATTAGAATGGATTGTATGAATGAATTAGAATGGATCGTACGAATGAATTAGAATGGATCATACGAATTAATTAGAATGGATCATACGAATGAATTAGAATGGATCATACGAATGAATTAGAATGGATCGTACGAATGAACAAGAATGGATCGTACGAATGAAATAGAATAGATTGTACGAATGAATTAGAATGGATTCGTACGAATGAATTAGAATGGATACATTCGTGCGAATGAATTAGAATGGATACATTCGTGCGAAAGAATTAGAATAGATCGTATGAATAAATTAGAATGGATCCTATGAATGAAATAGAATGGATCGTGCGAATGAATTAGAATGGATTGTACGAATGAATTAGAATGGATCGTGCTAATGAATTAGAATTGATCGAACGAATGAATTAGCATGGATCGTGCTAATGAATTGGAATGGATCGTACGAATGAATTAGAATGGATCAAATGAATGAATTAGAATGGTTACATTCATGCGAATGAATTAGAATGGATCGTACGAATGGATTAGAATGGATCGTACGAATGGATTAGAATGGATACATTCGAGCGAATGAATTAGAATGGATCGTACGGAATGAATTAGAATGGATTGTATGAATGAATTAGAATGGATCGTGCGAATGAATTAGAATGGATCGTACGAATGAATTAGAATAGATCTTACGAATGAATTAGAATGGATCGTACGAATGAGTAAGAATGGATCGTACGAATGAAATAGAATGGATTGTACGAATGAATTAGAATGGATTCGTACGAATAAATTAGAATGGATACATTCGTGCGAATGAATTAGAATGGATCATACGAATGAGTAAGAATGGACCGTACGAATGAAATAGAATAGATTGTACGAATGAATTAGAATGGATCCTACGAATGAATTAGAATGGATCGTGTGAAAGAATTAGAATGGATTGTATGAATGAATTAGAATGGATCGTACGAATGAATTAGAATCGATCGTACGAATGAATTAGAATGGACACATTCGTGCGAATGAGTTAGAATTGATCGTAGGAATGAATTAGAATGGATCGTGCGAATGAATTAGAATGGATCGTACGAATGAATTAGAATGGATCGTACGAATGAACTAGAATGGATACATTCGTGCGAATAAATTAGAATGGATCGTACGAATGAATTAGAATGGATCGTACGAATGAATTAGAATGGATACATTCGTGCGAATGAATTAGAATGGATCGGACGAATGAATTAGAATGGATCATACGAATGAATTAGAATGGATCGTACGAATGAATTAGAATGGATCGTACGAATAAATTAGAATGGATACATTCGTCCGAATGAATTAGAATGGATCATACGAATGAGTAAGAATGGATCGTACGAATGAAATAGAATGGATCGTACGAATGAACTAGAATGGATACATTCGTGCGAATGAATTAGAATGGATCGGACGAATTAATTAGAATGGATCATACGAATGAATTAGAATGGATCGTACGAATGAATTAGAATGGATCGTATGATTGAATTAGAATCGATACATTCGTGCGAATGAATTAGAATTGATCGTACGAATGAATTAGAATGGATCGTGCGAATGAATTAGAATGGATCGGACGAATGAATTAGAATGGATCGTACGAATGAACTAGAATGGATACATTCGTGCGAATGAATTAGAATGGATCGTACGAATGAATTAGAATGGATCGTACTAATGAATTAGAATGGATCTTACGAATGAATTAGAATGGATCGTACGAATGAATTAGAATGGATCGTACGAATGAATTAGAATGGATACATTTATGCGAATGAATTAGAATGGATCGGACGAATGAATTAGAATGGATCGTACGAATGAATTAGAATGGATCAAATGAATGAATTAGAATGGTTACATTCATGCGAATGAATTAGAATGGATCGTACGAATAGATTAGAATGGATCGTACGAATGGATTAGAATGGATACATTCGAGCGAAAGAATTAGAATGGATCGTACGAATGAATTAGAATGGATCGTACGAATGGATTAGAATGGATCCTACGAATGGATTAGAATGGATACCTTTGTGCATATGAATTAGAATGGATCGTACGAATGAATTAGAATGGATCATATTAATGAATTAGAGTGGATCGTACGAATGAATTAGAATGGATACATTCGTGCACGATCCGTTCTAATTCATTCGCACGAATGTATCCATTCTAATTCATTCGTACGATCCATTCTAATTCATTAATATGATCCATTCTAATTCTTTCGTACGATCCATTCTAATTCATTCGCACAATCCATTCTAATTCATTCGCACGAATGTATCCATTCTAATTCATTCGTACGATCCATTCTAATTCATTCGTACGATCCATTCTAATTCATTCGTATGATCCATTCTAATTAATTCGTATGATCTATTCTAATTCATTCGTACGATCCATTCTAATTCATTCATACAATCTATTCTAATTCATTCGTACGATCCATTCTAATTCATTCGTACGCACGAATGTATCCATTCTAATTCATTCGTACGAATCCATTCTAATTCATTCGCACGATCCATTCTAATTCATTCGTACGATCCATTCTAATTCATTCGCACGATCCATTCTAATTCATTCGTACGATCCATTCTAATTCATTCGCACGAATGTATCCATTCTAATTCATTCGTACGATCCATTCTAATTCATTCGTACGATCCATTCTAATTCATTCGCACAAATGTATCCATTCTAGTTCATTCGTACGATCCATTCTAATTCATTCGTACGATCCATTCTAATTCATTCGCACGATCCATTCAAATTCATTAGCACGATCCATTCTTATTCATTCGTTCGATCAATTCTAATTCATTAGCACGATCCATTCTAATTCATTCGTACGATCCATTCTAACTCATTCGCACGATCCATTCTAATTCATTCATAGGATCCATTCTAATACATTCGTACGATCCATTCTAATTCCTTCGTACGATCCATTCTAATTCATTCGTACGATCCCTTCTAATTCATTCATACAATCCATTCTAATTCTTTCACACGATCCATTCTAATTCATTCGTACGATCCATTCTAAATCATTCGTGCAATCCATTCTATTTCATTCGTACGATCAATTCTAATTCATTCGTAGGATCCATTCTAATTCATTCATACGATCTATTTTAATTCTTTCGCACGAATGTATCCATTCTAATTCATTCGCACGAATGTAACCATTCTAATTCATTCGTACGATCCATTCTAATTCTTTCACACGATCCATTCTAATTCATTCGTCGGATCCATTCTAATTCATTCGTACAATGAGTAAGAATGGATCGTACGAATGAAATGGAATGGATAGTACGAATGATTTAGAATGGATACATTCGTGCGAATGAATTAGAATGGATTGTGCGAATGAGTTAGAATGGATCGTACGAATGAATTAGAATGGATCGTGTGAAAGAATTAGAATGGATTGTATGAATGAATTAGAATAGATCGTATGAATGAATTAGAATGGATCGTATGAGTGAATTAGAATGGATACGAAGGAATTAGAATGGATCGTACAAAGGAATTAGAATGGATCATACGAATGAATTAGAATGGATCGTGCGAATGAATTAGAATGGATATATTCGTGCGAATGAATTAGAATGGATCGTATGAATGAATTAGAATGGATCGTACAAATGAATTAGAATGGATCGTGCGAATGAATTAGAATGGATATATTCGTGCTAATGAATTAGAATGGATCGTGCGAATGAATTAGAATGGATCGTATGAATGAATTAGAATGGATACATTCGTGCGAATGAATTAGAATGGATCGTATGAATGAATTAGAATAGATCGTGCTAATGAATTAGAATTAGAATGGATATATTCGTGCAAATGAATTAGAATGGATCGTACGAATGAGTTAGAATGGATCATACGAATTAATTAGAATGGATCATACGAATGAATTAGAATGGATCGTACGAATGAATTAGAATGGATCGTACGAATGAATTAGAATGGATCGTGCGAATGAATTAGAATGGATTATACAAATGAATTAGAATGGATACATTCGTACGAATGAATTAGAATGGATCGTACGAATGAATTAGAATGGATCGTACGAATGAACTAGAATGGATACATTCGTGCGAATAAATTAGAATGGATCGTACGAATGAATTAGAATGGATCGTACGAATGAATTAGAATGGATCTTACGAATGAATTAGAATGGAACGTACGAATGAGTAAGAATGAATCGTACGAATGAAATAGAATGGATTGTACGAATGAATTAGAATGGATTCGTACGAATGAATTAGAATGGATACATTCGTGTGAATGAATTAGAATGGATCATACGAATGAGTAAGAATGGATCGTACGAATGAAATAGAATAGATTGTACGAATGAATTAGAATGGATCCTATGAATGAATTAGAATGGATCATGTGAAATAATTAGAATGGATTGTATGAATGAATTAGAATGGATCGTATGAATGAATTAGAATGGATCATACGAATGAATTAGAATGGATACATTCATGCGAATGAATTAGAATTGATCGTACGAATGAATTAGAATGGATCGTGAGAATGAATTAGAATGGATCGTACGAATGAATTAGAATGGATCGTACGAATGAACTAGAATGGATACATTCATGCGAATGAATTAGAATGGATCGTACGAATGAATTAGAATGGATCTTACGAATGAATTAGAATGGATCGTACGAATGAATTAGAATGGATCGTACGAATGAATTAGAATCGATACATTCGTGCGAATGAATTAGAATGGATCGGATAAATGAATTAGAATGGATCATACGAATGAATTAGAATGGATCGTACGAATGAATTAGAATGGATTGTACGAGTAAATTAGAATGGATACATTCGTCCGAATGAATTAGAATGGATCATACGAATGAGTAAGAATGGATCGTACGAATGAAATAGAATGGATCGTACGAATGAACTAGAATGGATACATTCGTCCGAATGAATTAGAATGGATCGTACGAATGAATTAGAATGGATCGTACAAATGAATTAGAATGGATCTTACGAATGAATTAGAATGGATCGTACGAATGAATTAGAATGGATCGTACGAATAAATTTGAATGGATACATTCGTGCGAATGAATTAGAATGGATCGGACGAATGAATTAGAATGGATCTAATTCATTCGCACGAATGCATCCATTCTAATTCATTCGCACGATCCATTCTAATTCGTTCGTACGATCCATTCTAATTCATTCGTACGATCTATTCTAATTCATTCGTAGGATCTTAGAATGGAATATACGAATGAATTAGAATGGATCGTACGAATGAATTAGAATGGATCGTATGAATGAATTAGAATGGATCGTACGAATGAATTAGAATGGATCGTGCGAATGAATTCGAATGGATCGTACGATCCATTCTAATTCATTCATACAATCCATTCTAATTCATTCGTACGAATGTATCCATTCTAATCCATTCGTACGAACCATTCTAATCCATTCATACGATCCATTCTAATTCATTCGCACAAATGTATCCATTCTAATTCATTCGTACGATCTATTCTAATTCATTCGTAAGATCCATACTAATTTATTCGTATGATCCATTCTAATTCATTCGTACGATCCATTCTAATTCATTCGCACGAATGTATCCATTCTAGTTCATTCGTACGATCCATTCTAATTCATTCGTACGATCCATTCTAATTCCTTTGTACGATCCATTCTAATTCATTATAATTCATTCATACAATCCATTCTAATTCTTTCACACGATCCATGCTTATTCATTCGTTCGATCAATTCTAATTCATTAGCACGATCCATTCTAATTCACTCGTACGATCCATTCTAATTCATTCGCACGATCCATTCTAATTCATTCGTACGATCTATTCTAATTCTTTCGCACGAATGTATCCATTCTAATTCATTCGCACGAATGTATCCATTTTAATTCATTCGTACGATCCATTCTAATTCATTCGTACGATCCATTCTAATTCATTCGTACGATCCATTCTAATTCATTCGTACGATCTATTCTAATTCATTCATACAATCCATTCTAATTCTTTCACACGATCCATTCTAATTCATTCGTACGATCCATTCTAATTCATTTGCACAATCCATTCTATTTCATTCGTACGATCCATTCTTACTCATTCGTATGATCTATTCTAATTCATTCGCACGAATGTATCCATAATGGATCATACGAATGAGTAAGAATGGATCGTACGAATGAAATAGAATGGATTGTGCGAATGAATTAGAATGGACCGTACGAATGAATTAGACGTACGAATGAATTAGAATGGATACATTCGTGCGAATAAATTAGAATGGATCATACGAATGAGTAAGAATGGATCGTCATTCTAATTCATTCGTATGATCCATTCTAATTCATTCGCGCAATCTATTCTAATTCATTCGTACGATCCATTCTAATTCATTCGTACGATCCATTCTAATTCATTCATACAATCCATTCTAATTTATTCGCACGAATGTATCCATTCTAATTCATTCGTACGATCCATTCTAATTCATTCGCACAATCTATTCTAATTCATTCATATGATCCATTCTAATTCATTCGCACGAATTATTCTAATTCATTCGTACGATCCATTCCAATTCATTCGTACGATCCATTCTAATTCATTAATATGATCCATTCTAATTCATTCGTACGATCCATTCTAATGAATTAGAATTGATCGTACGAATGAAATAGAATGGATTGCACGAATGATTTAGAATGGATCGTACGAATGAATTAGAATGGATCGTGTGAAAGAATTAGAATGGATTGTATGAATGAATTAGAATGCATCGTACGAATGAATTAGAATAGATCGTACGAAGGAATTAGAATGGATCGTACGAATGAATTAGAATGGATCGTACGAATGAATTAGAATAGATCGAATGAATGAATTAGAATGGATCATACGAATGAGTAAGAATGGATCGTACGAATGAAATAGAATGGATTGTACGAATGAATTAGAATGGATACATTCGTGCGAATGAATTAGAATGGATACATTCGTGCGAATGAATTAGAATGGATTGTACGAATGAATTAGAATTGATCGTACGAATGAATTAGAATGGATCGTATGAATGAATTAGAATGCATCGTACGAAAGAATTAGAATGGATATATTCGTGCGAGTGAATTAGAATGGATCGTACGAATTAATTAGACTGGATCGTACGAATGAATTTGAATGGATACATTTGTACGAATGAATCTAAATGGATTGTATGAATGAATTACAATGGATCGCACGAATGAATTAGAATGGATCGTACGAATGAATTAGAATGGATCAAATGAATGAATTAGAATGGTTACATTCATGCGAATGAACTAGAATGGATCGTACGAATGGATTAGAATGGATCGTATGAGTGAATTAGAATGGATACGAAGGAATTAGAATGGATCGTACGAAGGAATTAGAATGGATCATACGAATGAAATAGAATGGATCCTACGAAGGAATTAGAATGGATCATACGAAGGAATTAGAATGCATTCGTATGATCCATTCTAATTCATTCCGACGGATGTATCCATTCTAATTTATTCGTACGATCCATTCTAATTCATTCGTACGATCTATTCTAATTCATTCGTACGATCCATTCTTACTCATTCGTATGATCCATTCTAATTCATTCGTACGATCCATTCTAATTCATTCGCACGAATGTATCCATTCCATTCGTACGATCCATTGATACGATCCATTCTAATTCATTCATACAATCCATTCTAATGCTTTCACACGATCCATTCTATTTCATTCGTACGATCCATTCTAATTCATTCGTACGATCCATTCTAATTCATTCGTACGATCCATTCTAATTCATTCTAATTCATTCGTACGATCCATTCGACGATCCATTCTAATTCATTTGTGTCCATTCTATTTCATTCGCACGATCCATTCTAATTCATTCGCGCAATCTATTCTAATTCATTCGTACTATCCATTCTAATTCATTCGTACGATCCATTCTAATTCATTCATACAATCCATTCTAATTTATTCGCACGAATGTATCCATTCTAATTCATTTGCACGATCCATTCTAATTCATTCCTATGATCTATTCTAATTCATTCGTACGATCCATTCTAATTCATTCTAATTCATTCGTACGATCCATTCTAATTCATTCGTATATTCCATTCTAATTCATTAGCACGATCCATGCTAATGAATTAGAATGGATCGTACAATCCAATCTAATTCATTCATACGATCCATTCTTACTCATTCGTATGATCCATTCTAATTCAATCGTAGGATCCATTCTAATTCATTCGTACGATCCGTTCTAATTCCTTCGTACGATCCATTCTAATTCATTCGTATGATCCATTCTAATTCATTCGAACGATCCATTCTAATTCATTCATACGATCCATTCTAATTCATTCCTACGATCCATTCTAATTCATTCTAATTCATTCGCACGATCTATTCTAATTCATTCGTACGATCCATTCTAATTCATTCATACGATCCATTCTAATTCATTCGCACGAATGTATCCATTCTAATTCATTCGTACGATCCATTCTAATTCATTCGTATGATCTATTCTAATTCCTTCGTACGATCCATTCTAATTCCTTTGTATCCATTCTAATTCACTCATACAATCCATTCTAATTCATTCATACGATCTATTCTAATTTATTCATACAATCCATTCTAATTCTTTCACACGATCCATTCTAATTCATTCGTACGATCCATTATAATTCATTCGCACAATCCATTCTAATTCATTCGCACGAATGTATCCATTCTAAATCATTCGTACAATACATTCTATTTCATTCATACGATCCATTCTTACTCATTATACGAATGAATTAGAATGGATCCTACAAATGTATTAGAATGGATCCTATGAATGAATTAGAATGGATTGTGCGAATGAATTACAATGGATCGTACGAATGAATTAGAATGGATCGTGCTAATGAATTAGAATTGATCGAACGAACGAATTAGCATGGATCGTGCTAATGAATTAGAATGGATCGTGCGAATGAATTAGAATGGATCGTACGAATGAATTAGAATGGATCGTACGAATGAACTAGAATGGATACATTCGTGCGAATGAATTAGAATGGATCGTACGAATGAATTAGAATGGATCGTACGAATGAATTAGAATGGATACATTCGTGCGAATGAATTAGAATGGATCGTACGAATGAATTAGATTGGATCGTGCGAATGAATTAGAATGGATCGTATGAATGAATTAGAATGGATTCGTACGAATGAATTAGAATGGATACATTCGTGCGTACGAATGAATTAGAATGGATCATATGAATAAATTAGAATAGATTGTATGAATGAATTAGAATGGATCGTACGAATGAATTAGAATGGATCATACGAATTAATTAGAATGGATCATACGAATGAATTAGAATGGATCGTACGAATGAATTAGAATGGATCGTACGAATGAATTAGAATGGATACATTCGTGCGAATGAATTAGAATGGATTGTGCGAATGAATTAGAATGGATCGTACGAATGAATTAGAATGGATAATATTAATGAATTAGAATGGATCGTACGAATGAATTAGAATGGATACATTCGTGCGAATGAATTAGAATGGATCGTGCACGAATGTATCCATTCTAATTCATTCGTACGATCCATTCTAATTCATTAATATGATCCATTCTAATTCATTCGTACGATCCATTCTAATTCATATGCACAAAGGTATCCATTCTAATCCATTTGTAGGATCCATTCTAATCCATTCGTACGATCCATTCTAATTCATTCGTAAGATCCATTCTAATTCATTCGCTCGAATGTATCTATTCTAATCCATTCGTACGATCCATTCTAATCCATTCGTACGATCCATTCTAATTCATTCGCATGAATGTGACCATTCTAATTCATTCATTTGATCCATTCTAATTCATTCGTACGATCCATTCTAATTCATTCGTCCGATCCATTCTAATTCATTCGCACGAATGTATCCATTCTAATTCATTCGTACGATCCATTCTAATTCATTCGTACAATCCATTCTAATTCATTCATAAGATCCATTCTAATTCATTCGTACGATCCATTCTAATTCATTCGTACGATCCATTCTAATTCGTTCGCACGAATGTATCCATTCTAGTTCATTCGTACGATCCATTCTAATTCATTCGTACGATCCATTCTAATTCATTCGCACGATCCATTCTAATTCATTCGTACGATCAATTCTAATTCATTCGCTCGAATGTATCCATTCTAATTCATTCATACGATCCATTCTAATTCATTCATACGATCCATTCTAATTCATTCGTACGATCCATTCTAATTCATTCGTCCGATCCATTCTAATTCATTTGCACGAATGTATCCATTCTAGTTCATTCATACGATCCATTCTATTTCATTCGTACGATCCATTTTTACTCATTCGTATGATCCATTCTAATTCATTCGGACGAATGTATCCATTCTAATTTATTCGTACGATCCATTCTAATTCATTCGTACGATCCATTCTAATTCATTCGCACGAATGTATCCATTCTAATTCATTCGTACGATCCATTCTAATTCATTCGTAAGATCCATTCTAATTCATTCGTACGATCCATTCAAATTCATTCGTATGATCCATTCTAATTCATTCACACGAATGTATCCATTCTAGTTCATTCGTACGATCCATTCTAATTCATTCGTACGATCTATTCTAGTTCATTTGCACGATCCATTCTAATTCATTCGTACGATCCATTCTAATTCATTCATACGATCCATTCTAATTCATTCGCACGAATGTATCCTTTCTAATTCATTCATACGATCCATTCTACTGCATTCGTACTATCCGTTCTAATTCACTCATACGATCCATTCTAATTCATTCATACAATCCATTCTAATTCATTTGCACGAATATATCCATTCTAATTCATTCGTACGATCCATTCTAATTCCTTTGTACGATCCATTCTAATTCCTTCGTACGATCCATTCTAATTCCTTCGTACGATCCATTCTATTTCATGCGTATGATCCATTCTAATTAATTCGTACGATCCATTCTAATTCATTCGTATGATCCATTCTAATTCATTCGTACGATCCATTCTTACTCATTCGTACGATCCATTCTAATTCATTCATACAATCTATTCTAATTCATTCCGTACGATCCATTCTAATTCATTCATACGATATATTCTTTCATACAATCCATTCTAATTCTTTTGTGCGAATGAATTAGAATGGATACCTTTGTGCATATGAATTAGAATGGATCGTACGAATGAATTAGAATGGATCATATTAATGAATTAGAATGGATCGTACGAATGAATTAGAATGGATACATTCGTGCGAATGAATTAGAATGGATCGTGCGAATCAATTAGACTGGATCGTGCGAATGAATAAGAATAGATCATACGAATGAATTAGAATGGATCGTACGAATTAATTAGAATGGGTACATTCGTGCGAATGAATTAGAATGGATTGTATGAATGAATTAGAATGGATCGTACGAATGAATTAGAATGGATCATACGAATTAATTAGAATGGATCGTACGAATGAATTAGAATGGATCGTACGAATGAATTAGAATGGATAGTGCGAATGAATTAGAATGGATCGTACGAATGAATTAGAATGGATCGTGTGAAAGAATTAGAATGGATCTTACGAATGAATTAGAATGGATCGTGCGAATGAATTAGAATGGATCGTACGAATGAATTAGAATGGATACATTTGTGGGAATGAATTAGAATGGATCGTACGAATGAATTAGAATGGATCGTATGAATGAATTATAATGGATCGTACGAATGAATTAGAATGGATCATGCGAATGAATTAGAATGGATCGTACGAATGAATTAGAATGGATCATACGAATGAATTAGAATGGATCGTACGAATGAACTAGAATGGATACATTCGTGCGAATGAATTAGAATGGATCATACGAATGAATTAGAATGGATCATACGAATGAATTAGAATGGATCGTACGAATGGATTAGAATGGATCATACGAATGAATTAGAATGGATCGTGCGAATGAATTAGAATGGATCGAATGAATGAATTAGAATGGATATATTCGAGCGAATGAACTAGAATAGATCGTAGGAATGAATTAGAATGGATCATACGAATGAATTACATTGGATCATACGAATGAATTAGAATGGATCGTACGAATGAATTAGAATGGATCGTGTGAATGTATTAGAATGGATACATTCATGCGAATGAATTAGAATGGATCGTACGAATGGATTAGAATGGATCGTACGAATGAATTAGAATGGATACATTTGTGCGAATGGATTAGAATGGATCGTACGAATGAATTAGAATGGATCGTATGAATGAATTAGAATGGATACATTCTTGCGAATGAATTAGAATGGATCGGACGAATGAATTAGAATGGATCGTACGAATGAATTAGAATGGATCAAATGAACGAATTGAATGGTTACATTCATGCGAATGAATTAGAATGGATCGTACGAATGGATTAGAATGGATCGTACGAATGAATTAGAATGGATACATTCGAGCGAATGAATTAGAATGGATCGTACGAATGAATTAGAATGGATCGTACGAATGGATTAGAAAGGATCCTACGAATGGATTAGAATGGATACCTTTGTGCATATGAATTAGAATGGATCGTACGAATGAATCAGAATGGATCGTATGAAGGAATTAGAATGGATCATACGAATGAATTAGAATGGATCGTACGAATGAATTAGAATAGATCGTACGAATGAATTAGAATGGATCGTACGAAGGAATTAGAATGGATCGTACGAATGAATTAGAATGGATATATTCGTGCAAATGAATTAGAATGGATCGTATGAATGAATTAGAATGCATTGTATGAATGAATTAGAATGGTTCGTATGAATGAATTAGAATGGATCGTGCGAATGAATTCGAATGGATCGCATGATCCATTCGAATAGAATGGATCGTATGAATGAATTAGAATGGATCGGGCGAATGAATTAGAATGGATTGTAGGAATGAATTAGAATAGATCGTATGAATGAATTAGCATGGATCTTATGAATGAATTAGAATGGATCGTGCGAATGAATTAGAATGGATCGTACGAATGAATTAGAATGGATCGTACGAATGAATTAGAATGGATCGTACGAATGAATTAGAATGGATCATACAAATGAATTAGAATAGATCGTACGAATGAATTAGAATGGATCGTACGAAGGAATTAGAATGGATCGTTCGAATGAATAAGAACGGATCGTACGAATGAATTAGAATGGATCAAATGAATGAATTAGAATGGTTACATTCATGCGAATGAATTAGAATGGATCGTAGGATCGTATGAATGAATTAGAATGGATCGTGCGAAAGAATTAGAATAGATCGTATGAATGAATTAGAATGGATCGTACGAATGAATTAGAATGGATCGTACGAATGAATTAGAATAGATCGTATGAATGAATTAGAATGGATCGTACGAAGGAATTAGAATGGATCGTACGAATGAATTAGAATGGATATATTCGTGCAAATGAATTAGAATGGATCGTATGAATGTATTAGAATGGATCGTACGAATGAAGTAGAATGGATTTGTACGAATGAATTAGAATGGATACATTCGTACGAATGAATTAGAATGGATCGTACCAATGAGTAAGATTGGATCGTACGAATGAATTAGAATGGATCGTGTGAAAGAATTAGAATGGATTCTATGAATGAATTAGAATGAATTCGTTCGATCAATTCTAATTCATTAGCACGATCCATTCTAATTCATTCGTATGATCCATTCTAATTCCTTCGTACGATCCATTCTAATTCCTTCGTATCCATTCTAATTCACTCATACGATCCATTCTAATTCATTCAAATGATCTATTCTAATTCATTCATACAATCCATTCTAATTCTTTCACACGATCCATTCTAGTTCATTCGTACAATCCTTTCTAATTCATTCGCACAATCCATTCTATTTCATTCGTACGATCAATTCTAATTCATTAGAATGGATCGTACGAATGAATTAGAATGGATCATATTAATGAATTAGAATGGATCGTACAAATGAATTAGAATGGATCGTACGAATGAATTAGAATGGATCTTACAAATGAATTAGAATAGATCGTACGAATGAATTAGAATGGATCATACGAATGAATTAGAATGGATCGTACGAATGAATTAGAATGGATCGTACGAATGAATTAGAATGGATCGTACGAATGGATTAGAATGGATCCTACGAATGGATTAGAATGGATACCTTTGTGCATATGAATTAGAATGGATCGTACGAATGAATCAGAATGGATCGTCTGAAGGAATTAGAATGGATCGTACGAATGAATTAGAATGGATCGTATGAATGAATTAGAATAGATCGTACGAATAAATTAGAATGGATCGTACGAAGGAATTAGAATGGATCGTACGAATGAATTAGAATGGATATATTCGTGCAAATGAATAAGAGTGGATCGTATGAATGAATTAGAATGCATTGTATGAATGAATTAGAATGGATCGTATGAATGAATTAGAATGGATTGTGCGAATGAATTCGAATGGATCGCATGATCCATTCGAATAGAATGGATCGTATGAATGAATTAGAATGGATCGGGCGAATGAATTAGAATGGATTGTAGGAATGAATTAGAATGGATCATATGAATGAATTAGCATGGATCGTATGAATGAATTAGAATGGATCGTGCGAATGAATTAGAATGGATCGTACGAATGAATTAGAATGGATCGTATGAATGAATTAGAATGGATCGTACGAATGAATTAGAATGGATCATACAAATGAATTAGAATAGATCGTACGAATGAATTATAATGGATCATACGAAGGAATTAGAATGGATCGTACGAATGAATTAGAATGGATCGTACGATTGAATAAGAATGGATCGTACGAATGAATTAGAATGGATCAAATGAATGAATTAGAATGGTTACATTCATTCGAATGAATTGGAATGGATCGTAGGATCGTATGAATGAATTAGAATGGATCGTGCGAAAGAATTATAATAGATCGTATGAATGAATTAGAATGGATCGTACGAATGAATTAGAATGGATCGTACGAATGAATTAGAATAGATCGTACGAATGAATTAGAATGGATCGTACGAAGGAATTAGAATGGATCGTACGAATGAATTAGAATGGATAAATTCGTGCAAATGAATTAGAATGGATCGTATGAATGTATTAGAATGGATCGTATGAATGAATTAGAATGGATTTGTACGAATGAATTAGAATGGATACATTCGTACGAATGAATTAGAATGGATCGTACCAATGAGTAAGATTGGATCGTACGAATGAATTAGAATGGATCGTGTGAAAGAATTAGAATAGATTGTATGAATGAATTAGAATGAATTCATTCGATCAATTCTAATTCATTAGCACGATCCATTCTAATTAATTCATATGATCCATTCTAATTCCTTCGTACGATCCAATCTAATTCCTTCGTATCCATTCTAATTCACTCATACGATCTATTCTAATTCATTCAAACGATCTATTCTAATTCATTCATACAATCCATTCTAATTCTTTCACACGATCCATTCTAGTTCATTCATACAATCCATTCTAATTCATTCGCATAATCCATTCTATTTCATTCGGACGATCAATTCTAATTCATTAGAATGGATCGTACGAATGAATTAGAATGGATCATATTAATGAATTAGAATGGATCGTACGAATGAATTAGAATGGATCGTACGAATGAATTAGAATGGATCTTACAAATGAATTAGAATAGATCGTACGAATGAATTCGAATGGATCATACGAATGAATTAGAATGGATCATACGAATAAATTAGAATGAATTAGAATGGATCGTATGAATGAATTAGAATGGATCGTACGAATGAATTAGAATGGATCATATGAATGAAATAGAATGGATCGTCTGAAAGAATTAGAATGGATTGTATGAATGAATTAGAATGGATCGTATGAATGGATCGTACGAATGGAATGGATGCATTCGTGCGAATGAATTAGAATGGATCGTCCAAATGAATTAGAATGGATCATACGAATGAGTAAGAATGGATCGTACGAATGAATTAGAATGGATCGTACGAATGAATTAGAATCGATCGTACGAATAAATTAGAATGGATACATTCGTCCGAATGAATTAGAATGGATTGTATGAATGAATTAGAATGGATTGTACGAATGAATTAGAATGGATCGTACGAAGGAATTAGAATGGATCGTACGAATGAATTAGAATGGATCATACGAATGAATTAGAATAGATCGTACGAATGAAATAGAATGGATCATACGAATGAGTAAGAATGGATCGTATGAATGAATTAGATTGGATACATTTGTGCGAATGAATTAGAATGGATCGTACAAATGAATTAGAATGGATCGTATGAATGAATTAGAATGGATCGTACGAAAGAATTAGAATGGATCGTGCGAATGAATTAGAATGGATCGTACGAATGAATTAGAATGGATCGTGTGAAAGAATTAGAATGGATCGTACGAATGAATTAGAATGGATCGTGCGAATGAATTAGAATGGATCGTATGAATGAATTAGAATAGATTTTGTGAATAAATTAGAACTGATCGTACGAATGAATTAGAATGGATCGTATGAATGAATTAGAGTGGATACATTTGTGCGAATGAATTAGAATGGATCGTACGAATGAATTAGAATGGATCGTATGAATGAATTAGAATGGATACATTCATGCGAATGAATTAGAATGGATCGTGCGAATCCATTAGACTGGATCGTGCGAATGAATAAGAATGGATCATACGAATGAATTAGAATGGATCGTACGAATTAATTAGAATGGATACATTCGTGCGAATGAATTAGAATGGATTGTTTGAATGAATTAGAATGGATCGTACGAATGAATTAGAATGGATCATACGAATTAATTAGAATGGATCATACGAATGAATTAGAATGGATCGTCCGAATAAATTAGAATGGATCGTACGAATGAACTAGAATGGATCGTACGAATGAAATAGAATAGATTGTACGAATGAATTAGAATGGATTCGTACGAATGAATTAGAATGGATACATTCGTGCGAAAGAATTAGAATAGATCGTATGAATAAATTAGAATGGATCCTATGAATGAATTAGAATGGATCGTGCGAATGAATTAGAATGGATCGTACGAATGAATTAGAATGGATCGTGCTAATGAATTAGAATTGATCGAACGAATGAATTAGCATAGATCGTGCTAATGAATTAGAATGGATCGTACGAATGAATTAGAATGGATCAAATGAATGAATTAGAATGGTTACATTCATGCGAATGAATTAGAATGGATCGTACGAATGGATTAGAATGGATATATTCGAGCGAATGAATTAGAATAGATCGTACGGAATGAATTAGAATGGATTGTATGAATGAATTAGAATGGATCGTGCGAATGAATTAGAATAGATCGTACGAATGAATTAGAATGGATCTTACGAATGAATTAGAATGGATCGTACGAATGAGTAAGAAGGGATCGTACGAATGAAATAGAATGGATTATACGAATGAATTAGAATAGATTCGTACGAATAAATTAGAATGGATACATTCGAGCGAATGAATTAGAATGGATCATACGAATGAGTAAGAATGGATCGTACGAATGAAATTGAATAGATTGTACGAATGAATTAGAATGGATCCTATGAATGAATTAGAATGGATCGTGTGAAATAATTAGAGTGGATTGTATGAATGAATTAGAATGGATCGTACGAATGAATTAGAATGGATACATTCGTGCGAATGAATTAGAATTGATCGTACGAATGAATTAGAATGGATCGTGCGAATGAATTAGAATGGATCGTACGAATGAATTAGAATGGATCGTACGAATGAACTAGAATAGATACATTCGTGCGAATGAATTAGAATGGATCGTACGAATGAATTAGAATGGATCGTACGAATGAATTAGAATGGATCTTACGAATGAATTAGAATAGATCGTACGAATGAATTAGAATGGATCGTACGAATGAATTAGAATGGATACATTCGTGCGAATGAATTAGAATGGATCGGACGAATGAATTAGAATGGATCGTATGAATGAATTAGAATGGATCGTACGAATGAATTAGAATGGATCGTACAAATAAATTAGAATGGATACATTCGTCCGAATGAATTAGAATGGATCAGACGAATGAGTAAGAATGGATCGTACGAATGAAATAGAATTGACGTACGAATGAACTAGAATCGATACATTCGTGCGAATGAATTAGAATGGATCGGACGAATGAATTAGAATGGATCGTACGAATGAATTAGAATGGATACATTCGTGCGAATGAATTAGAATTGATCGTACGAATGAATTAGAATGGATCGTGCGAATGAATTAGAGTGGATCGTACGAATGAATTAGAATGGATCGTACGAATGAACTAGAATGGATACATTTGTGCGAATGAATTAGAATGGATCGTACGAATGAATTAGAGTGGATCGTACGAATGAATTAGAATGGATCTTACGAATGAATTAGAATGGATCATACGAATGAATTAGAATGGATCGTACGAATGAATTAGAATGGATAAATTCGTGCGAATGAATTAGAATGGATCGGACGAATGAATTAGAATGGATCTTACGAATGAATTAGAATGGATCAAATGAATGAATTAGAATGGTTACATTCATGCGAATGAATTAGAATGGATCGTACGAATAGATTAGAATGGATCGTACGAATGGATTAGAATGGATACATTCGAGCAAAAGAATTAGAATGGATCGTGCGAATGAATTAGAATGGATCGTACGAATGGATTAGAATGGATCCTATGAATGGATTAGAATGGATACCTTTGTGCATATGAATTAGAATGGATCGTACGAATGAATTAGAATGGATCATTTTAATGAATTAGAATGGATCGTACGAATGAATTAGAATGGATACATTCGTGCACGATCCATTCTAATTCATTCGCACGAATGTATTCATTCTAATTCATTCGTACGATCCATTCTAATTCATTAATATGATCCATTCTAATTCATTCGTACGATCCATTCTAATTCATTCGCACAATCCATTCTAATTCATTCGTACGATCCATTCTAATTCATTCGTATGATCCATTCTAATTAATTAGTATGATCCATTCTAATTCATTCGTACGATCCATTCTAATTCATTCATACAATCTATTCTAATTCATTCGTACGATCCATTCTAATTCATTCGTACGCACGAATGTATCCATTCTAATTCATTCGTACGATCCATTCTAATTCATTCGTATGATCCATTCTAATTAATTCGTATGATCCATTCTAATTCATTCGTACGATCCATTCTAATTCATTCATACAATCTATTCTAATTCATTCGTACGATCCATTCAAATTCATTCGTACGCACAAATGTATCCATTCTAATTCATTCGTACGAATCCATTCTAATTCATTCGCATGATCGATTCTAATTCATTCGTACGATCTATTCTAATTCATTCGCACGATCCATTCTAATTCATTCGTATGATCCATTCTAATTCATTCGCACGAATGTATCCATTCTAATTCATTCGTACGATCCATTCTAATTCATTCGTACGATCCATTCTAATTCATTCGTACGATCTATTCTAATTCATTCCTACGATCCATTCTAATTCATTCGCACGAATATATCCATTCTAGTTCATTCGTACGATCCATTCTAATTCATTCGTACGATCCATTCTAATTCATTCGCACGATCCATTCTAATTCATTAGCACGATCCATTCTAATTCATTCGTTCGATCAATTCTAATTCATTAGCACGATCCATTCTAATTCATTCGTACGATTCATTCTAATTCATTCGCACGATCCATTCTAATTCATTCATAGGATCCATTCTAATACATTCGTACGATCCATTCTAATTCCTTCGTACGATCCATTCTAATTCATTCGTACGATCCATTCTAATTCATTCATACAATCCATTCTAATTCTTTCACACGATCCATTCTAATTCATTCGTACGATCCATTCTAAATCATTCGTGCAATCCATTCTATTTCATTCGTACGATCAATTCTAATTCATTCATAGGATCCATTCTAATTCATTCATACGATCTATTCTAATTCTTTCGCACGAATGTATCCATTCTAATTCATTCGCACGAATGTATCCATTCCAATTCATTCGTACGATCCATTCTAATTCTTTCACACGATCCATTCTAATTCATTCGTAGGATCCATTCTAATTCATTCCTACAATGAGTAAGAATGGATCGTACAAATGAAATAGAATGGATTGTACAAATGATTTAGAATGGATACATTCGTGCGAATGAATTAGAATGGATTGTGCGAATGAATTAGAACGGATCGTACGAATGAATTAGAGTGGATCGTGTGAAAGAATTAGAATGGATTGTATGAATGAATTAGAATAGATCGTATGAATGAATTAGAATGGATCGTATGAGTGAATTAGAATGGATACGAAGGAATTAGAATGGATCGTACGAAGGAATTAGAATGGATTATACGAATGAATTAGAATGGATCGTGCTAATGAATTAGAATGGATATATTCGTGCGAATGAATTAGAATGGATCGTATGAATGAATTAGAATGGATCGTACGAATGAATTAGAATGGATCGTGCAAATGAATTAGAATGGATATATTCGTGCTAATGAATTAGAATGGATATATTCGTGCTAATGAATTAGAATGGATCGTGCGAATGAATTAGAATGGATCGTATTAATGAATTAGAATGGATACATTCGTGCGAATGAATTAGAATGGATCGTATAAATGAATTAGAATAGATCGTGCTAATGAATTAGAATTAGAATGGATATATTCGTGCAAATGAATTAGAATGGATCGTACGAATGAATTAGAATGGATCATACGAATGAATTAGAATGGATCGTACGAATGAATCAGAATGGATCGTACGAATGAATTAGAATGGATCATGCGAATGAATTAGAATGGATTATGTGAATGAATTAGAATGGATACATTCGTACAAATGAATTAGAATGTATCGTACGAATGAATTAGAATGGATCGTACGAATGAACTAGAATGGATACATTCGTGCGAATGAATTAGAATGGATCGTACGAATGAATTAGAATGGATCGTACGAATGAATTAGAATGGATCTTACGAATGAATTAGAATGGATCGTACGAATGAGTAAGAATGGATCGTACGAATGAAATAGAATGGATTGTACGAATGAATTAGAATGGATTCGTACGAATGAATTAGAATGGATACATTCTTGCGAATGAATTAGAATGGATCATACGAATGAGTAAGAATGGATCATACGAATGAAATAGAATAGATTGTACGAATGAATTAGAATGGATCCTACGAATGAATTAGAATGGATCATGTGAAAGAATTAGAATGGATTATATGAATGAATTAGAATGGATCGTACGAATGAATTAGAATGGATCGTACGAATGAATTAGAATGGATACATTCGTGCGAATGAATTAGAATTGATCGTACGAATGAATTAGAATGGATCGTGCGAATGAATTAGAATGGATCGTACGAATGAACAAGAATGGATACATTCGTGCGAATGAATTAGAATGGATCGTACGAATGAATTAGAATGGATCTTACGAATGAATTAGAATTGATCGTACGAATGAATTAGAATGGATCGTACGAATGAATTAGAATGGATAGATTCGTGCGAATGAATTAGAATGGATCGGACGAATGAATTAGAATGGATCGTATGAATGAATTAGAATGGATCGTACGAATGAATTAGAATGGATCGTACGAGTAAATTAGAATGGATACATTCGTCCGAATGAATTAGAATGGATCATACAAATGAGTAAGAATCGATCGTACGAAGAAAATAGAATGGATCGTACGAATGAACTAAAATGGATACATTCGTGCGAATGAATTAGAATGGATCGTACGAATGAATTAGAATGGATCGTACAAATGAATTAGAATGGATCTTACGAATGAATTAGAATGGATCGTACGAATGAATTAGAATGGATCGTACGAATAAATTAGAATGGATACATTCGTGCGAATGAATTAGAATGGATCGGACGAATGAATTAGAATGGATCGTACGAATGAATTAGAATGGATCGTACGAATAAATTAGAATGGATACATTCGTGCGAATGAATTAGAATGGATCGGACGAATGAATTAGAATGGATCGTACGAATGAATTAGAATGGATCGTACGAATGAATTAGAATGGATCGTATGAATAAATTAGAATGGATACATTCGTCCGAATGAATTAGAATGGATCATACGAATAAATTAGAATGGATCGTACGAATGAATTAGAATGGATCATATTAATGAATTAGAATGGATCGTACGAATGAATTAGAATGGATACATTCGTGCGAATGAATTAGAATGGATCGTGCACGAATGTATCCATTCTAATTCATTCGTACGATCCATTCTGCACAATGGTATCCATTCTAATCCATTCGTAGGATCCATTCTAATCCATTCGTACGATCGATTCTAATTCATTCGTACGATCCATTCTAATTCATTCGCTCGAATGTATCCATTCTAATCCATTCGTACGATCCATTCTAATCCATTCGTATGATCCATTCTAATTCATTCGCATGAATGTAACCATTCTAATTCATTCATTTGATCCATTCTAATTCATTCGTACGATCCATTCTAATTCATTCGTCCGATCCATTCAAATTCATTCGCACGAATGTATCCATTCTAATTCATTCATACGATCCATTCCAATTCATTCATACGATCCATTCTAATTCATTCGTAAGATCCATTCTAATTCATTCGTACGATCCATTCTAATTCATACGTACGATTCATTCTAATTCATTCGCACGAATGTACCCATTCTAGTTCATTCGTACGATCCATTCTAATCCATTCGTACGATCCATTCTAATTCATTCGCATGAATGTAACCATTCTAATTCATTCATTTGATCCATTCTAATTCATTCGTACGATCCATTCTAATTCATTCGTCCAATCCATTCTAATTCATTCGCACGAATGTATCCATTCTAATTCATTCGCACGATCCATTCTAATTCATTCGTACGATCCATTCTAATTCATTCGTACGATCCATTCTAATTCATTCGTAGGATCTTAGAATGGAATATACGAATGAATTAGAATGGATCATACAAATGAATTAGAATGGATCGTATGAATGAATTAGAATGGATCGTACGAATGAATTAGAATGGATCGTGCGAATGAATTCGAATGGATCGTATGATCCATTCTAATTCATTCATACAATCCATTCTAATTCATTCGTACGAATGTATCCATTCTAATCCATTCGTACGAACCATTCTAATCCATTCGTACGATCCATTCTAATTCATTCGCACAAATGTATCCATTCTAATTCATTCGTACGATCCATTCTAATTCATTCGTAAGATCCATTCTAATTTATTCGCACGATCCATTCTAATTCATTCGTACGATCCATTCTAATTCATTCGCACGAATGTATCCATTCTAGTTCATTCGTACGATCCATTCTAATTCATTCGTACGATCCATTCTAATTCCTTCGTACGATCCATTCTAATTTATTCATAATTCATTCTAATTCATTCATACAATCCATTCTAATTCTTTCACACGATCCATTCTAATTCATTCGTACGTTCCATTCTAATTCATTAGCACGATCCATGCAAATTCATTCGTTCGATCAATTCTAATTCATTAGCACGATCCATTCTAATTCATTCGTACGGTCCATTCTAATTCATTCGTACGATCCATTCTAATTCATTCATAGGATCCATTCTAATTCATTCATACGATCTATTCTAATTCTTTCGCACGAATGTATCCATTCTAATTCATTCGCACGAATGTATCCATTCTAATTCATTCGTACGATCCATTCTAATTCATTCGTACGATCCATTCTAATTCATTCATACGATCCATTCTAATTCATTCATACGATCTATTCTAATTCATTCATACAATCCATTCTAATTATTTCACACGATCCATTCTAATTCATTCGTACGATCCATTCTAATTCATTCGCACAATCCATTCTATTTCATTCGTACGATCCATTCTTACTCATTCGTATGATCCATTCTAATTCATTCGCACGAATGTATCCATAATGGATCACACGAATGAGTAAGAATGGATCGTACGAATGAAATAGAATGGATTGTGCGAATGAATTAGAATGGACCGTATGAATGAATTAAACGTACGAATGAATTAGAATGGATATATTCGTGCGAAAAAATTAGAATGGATCATACGAATGAGTAAGAATGGATCATCATTCTAATTCATTCGTATGATCCATTCTAATTCATTCGCGCAATCTATTCTAATTCATTCGTACGATCCATTCTAATTCATTCGTACGATCCATTCTAATTCATTCATACAATCCATTCTAATTTATTCGCACGAATGTATCCATTCTAATTCATTCGTACGATCCATTCTAATTCATTCGCACAATCTATTCTAATTCATTCATACTATCCATTCTAATTCATTCGCACGAATTATTCTAATTCATTTGTAAGATCCATTCTAATTCATTCGTACGATCCATTCTAATTCATTCGTACGATCCATTCTAATTCATTAATATGATCCATTTTAATTCATTCGTACGATCTATTCTAATGAATTAGAATTGATCGTACGAATGAAATAGAATGGATTGCACGAATGATTTAGAATGGATCGTACGAATGAATTAGAATGGATCGTGTGAAAGAATTAGAATGGATTGTATGAATGAATTAGAATGGATCGTACGAATGAATTAGAATAGATCGTACGAAGGAATTAGAATGGATCGTACGAATGAATTAGAATGGATCGTACGAATGAATTAGAATAGATCGTACGAATAAATTATAATGGATCATACGAATGAGTAAGAATGGATCATACGAATGAAATAGAATGGATTGTACGAATGAATTAGAATGGATACATTCGTGCGAATGAATTAGAATGGATCGTACGAATGAATTATAATGGATCGTACGAATGAATTAGAATGGATCGTACGAATGAATTAGAATGCATCGTACGAAAGAATTAGAATGGATATATTCGTGCGAATGAATTAGAATGGATCGTACGAATGAATTAGACTGGATCGTACGAATGAATTTGAATGGATACATTTGTGCGAATGAATCTAAATGGATTGTATGAATGAATTACAATGGATCGTACGAATGAATTAGAATGGATCGTACGAATGAATTAGAATGGATCAAATGAATGAATTAGAATGGTTACATTCATGCGAATGAACTAGAATGGATCGTACGAATGGATTAGAATGGATCGTATGAGTGAATTAGAATGGATACGAAGGAATTAGAATGGATCGTACGAAGGAATTAGAATGGATCATACGAATGAAATAGAATGGATCGTACGAAGGAATTAGAATGGATCGTACGAAGGAATTAGAATGCATTTGTATGATCCATTCTAATTCATTCGGACGAATATATCCATTCTAATTTATTCGTACGATCCATTCTAATTCGTTCGTACGATCTATTCAAATTCATTCATACGATCCATTCTTACTCATTCGTATGATCCATTCTAATTCATTCGTACGATCCATTCTAATTCATTCGCATGAATGTATCCATTCCATTCGTACGATCCATTCATACGATCCATTCTAATTCATTCAAACAATCCATTCTAATTCTTTCACACGATCCATTCTATTTCATTCGTACGATCCATTCTAATTCATTCGTACGATCCATTCTAATTCATTCGTACGATCCATTCTAATTCATTCTAATTCATTCGTACGATCCATTCTACGATCCATTCTAATTCATTTGTGTCCATTCTATTTCATTCGCACGATCCATTCTAATTCATTCACCTAATCTATTCTAATTCATTCGTACGATCCATTCTAATTCATTCGTACGATCCATTCTAATTCATTCATACAATCCATTCTAATTTATTCACACGAATGTATCCATTCTAATTTATTTGCACGATCCATTCTAATTCATTCCTATGATCTATTCTAATTCATTCGTACGATCCATTCTAATTCATTCGTACGATCCATTCTACGATCCATTCTAATTCATTCGTATATTCCATTCTAATTCATTAGCACGATCCATGCTAATGAATTAGAATAGATCGTACGATCCAATCTAATTCATTCATACGATCCATTCTTACTCATTCGTATGATCCATTCTAATTCAATCGTACGATCCATTCTAATTCATTCGTACGATCCATTCTAATTCCTTCGAACGATCCATTCTAATTCATTCGTACGATCCATTCTAATTCATTCGTACGATCCATTCTAATTCCTTCGTACGATCCATTCTAATTCATTCATACAATCCATTCTAATTCATTCTAATTCATTCGCACGATCCATTCTAATTCATTAATATGATCCATTCTAATTCATTCGTACGATCCATTCTAATTCATATGCACAAAGGTATCCATTCTAATCCATTTGTAGGATCCATTCTAATCCATTCGTACGATCCATTCAATTCATTCGTACGATCCATTCTAATTCATTCGCTCGAATGTATCCATTCTAATCCATTCGTACGATCCATTCTAATCCATTCGTACGATCCATTCTAATTCATTCACATGAATGTAACCATTCTAATTCATTCATTTAATCCATTCTAATTCATTCGTACGATTCATTCTAATTCATTCGTCCGATCCATTCTAATTCATTCGCACGAATGTATCCATTCTAATTCATTCGTACGATCCATTCTAATTCATTCGAACAATCCCTTCTAATTCATTCATAAGATCAATTCTAATTCATTCGTACGATCCATTCTAATTCATTCATACGATCCATTCGAATTCATTCGCACGAATGTAACCATTCTAGTTCATTCGTACGATCCATTCTAATTCATTCGTACGATCCATTCTAATTCATTCGCACGATCCATTCTAATTCATTCGTACGATCAATTCTAATTCATTCGCACGAATGTATCCATTCTAATTCATTCATAAGATCCATTCTAATTCATTCGTATGATCCATTCTAATTCATTCGTACGATCCATTCTAATTCATTCGTCCGATCCATTCTAATTCATTCGCACGAATGTATCCATTCTAGTTCATTCGTACGATCCATTCTATTTCATTCGTACGATCCATTTTTACTCATTCGTATGATCCATTCTAATTCATTCGGACGAATGTATCCATTCTAATTTATTCGTACGATCCATTCTAATTCATTCGTATGATCCATTCTAATTCATTTGTACGATCCATTCTAATTCATTCGTCCGATCCATTCTAATTCATTCGCACGAATGTATCCCTTCTAATTCATTCGTACGATCCAATCTAATTCATTCGTAAGATCCATTCTAATTCATTCGTACGATCCATTCTAATTCATTCGTATGATCCATTCTAATTCATTCGCACGAATGTATCCATTCTAGTTCATTCGTACGATCCATTCTAATTCATTCGTACGATCCATTCTAATTCATTCGCACGATCCATTCTAATTCATTCGTACGATCAATTCTAATTCATTCGCACGAATGTATCCATTCTAATTCATTTGTACGATCCATTCTAATTCATTCGTACGATCCATTCTAATTCATTCATACAATCCATTCTAATTCTTTCACACGATCCATTCTAATTCATTCGTAGGATCCATTCTAATTCATTCGTACAATCTATTCTATTTCATTCGTACGATCCATTCTTACTCATTCGTATGATCCATTCTAATTCATTCGCACGAATGTATCCATTCTAATTCATTCTTACGAATCCATTCTAATTCATTCGTACAATCCATTCTATTTCATTCGTACGATCCATTCTTACTCATTCGTACGATCCATTCTAATTCATTCGTAAGATCCATTCTAATTCATTCGTACGATCCATTCTAATTCATTCGCACGATCCATTCTAATTCATTCATACAATCCATTCTAATTCATTCCGTACGATCCATTCTAATCCATTCGTACGATCCATTCTAATCCATTCGTACGATCCATTCTAATTCATTCGTACAATCCATTCTATTTCATTCGTACGATCCATTCTTACTCATTCGTACGATCCATTCTAATTCATTCGTAAGATCCATTCTAATTCATTCGTACGATCCATTCTAATTCATTCGCACGATCCATTCTAATTTATTCATACAATCCATTCCAATTCATTTCGTACGATCCATTCTAATCCATCCGTACGATCCATTCTAAATCATTCGTACGATCCATTCTAATTCATTAGCACGATCCATGCTAATTCATTCGTTCGATCAATTCTAATTCATTAGCACGATCCATTCTAATTCATTCGTACGATCCATTCTAATTCATTCGCACGATCCATTCTAATTCATTCATAGGATCCATTCTAATTCATTCATACGATCTATTCTAATTCTTTCGCACGAATGTATCCATTCTAATTCATTCGCACGAATGTATCCATTCTAATTTATTCGTACGAATCCATTCTAATTCAATCGTACAATCTATTCTATTTCATTCGTACGATCCATTCTAGTTCATTCGTACGATCCATTCTAATTCATTCGTACGATCCATTCTTATTCATTCGTATGATCCATTCTAATTAATTTGTATGATCCATTCTAATTCATTCGTACGATTCATTCTAATTCATTCATACAATCCATTCTAATTCATTCGCACGAATGTATCCATTCTAATTAATTCTTACGATCCATTCTAATTCATTCGTATGATCCATTCTTATTCATTCGCACGATCCAGTCTAATGGATTCGCACGATCCATTCTAATTCATTCGCATGAATGTATCCATTCTAATTCATTCATACGATCCATTCTAATTCATTCGTACGATCCATTCTAATTCATTCGCACAAATGTATCCATTCTAATTCACTCGTACGATCCATTCTAATTCATTCGTAAGATCAGTTCTAATTCATTCACAAAATCTATTCTAATTCATTCATACGATCCATTCTAATTCATTCGCACGATCCATTCTAATTCATTCGTACGATCCATTCTAATTCTTTCACACGATCCATTCTAATTCATTCGTACGATCCATTCTAATTCATTCGCACGATCCATTATAATTCATTCGTACGATCCATTCTAATTCATTCATACGATCCATTCTAATTCATTCGTTCGATCCTTTCTAATTCATTCGCACAAATGTATCCAATCTAATTCATTCATACGATCCATTCTTACTCATTCGTATGATCCATTCTATTTCCTTCGTATGATCTATTATAATTCATTCGTACGATCCATTCTAATTCATTCGTACGATCCATTCTAATTCCTTCATACGATCCATTTTAATTCATTCGTACGATCCATTCTAATTCATTCATACAATCCATTCTAATTCTTTCACACGACCCATTCTAATTTATTCGTACGATCCATTCTAATTCATTCGTGCAATCCATTCTATTTCATTCGTACGATCCATTCTAATTCATTCACACGAATGTATCTATTCCTACGAATGAATTAGAATAGATTGTACGAATGAATTAGAATGGATCGTACGAATGAATTAGAATGGATCGTACGAAGGAATTAGAATGGATCGTACGAATGAATTAGAATGGATCGTACGAAATGAATTAGAATAGATCGTACAAATGAATTAAAATAGATCGTACGAAGGAATTAGAATGGATCGTACGAATGAATTAGACTGGATCGTACGAATGAATTTGAATGGATACATTTGTGTGAATGAATCTAAATGGATTGTATGAATGAATTACAATGGATCGTACGAATGAATTAGAATGGATCGTACGAATGAATTAGAATTGCTCATACGAATGAATTAGAATGAATCGTATGAATGATCGTGGGAATGAATTAGACTGGATTGTACGAATGAATTAGAATGGATCCACCGAATGAGTTTGAATGGATCATACGAATGAATTAGAATGGATTGTACGAATGAATTAGAATGGATTGTGCGAATGAATAAGAATGGATCGTATGAATGAATAAGAATGGATCGTACGAATGAATTAGAATGGATCGTGCGAATGAATTAGCATGAATCGTACGAATGTATTAGAATGGATCGTACGAATGAATTAGAATGAATCGTACGATCCATTCTAATTCAATCGTCCGATCCATTCTAATTCATTCGCATGAATGTATCCATTCTAATTCATTCGTACAATCCATTCTATTTCATTTGTACGATCCATTCTTACTCATTCGTATGATCCATTCTAATTCATTCGTACAATCCTTTCTAATTCATTCGTACGATCCATTCTAATTCATTCGCACGATCCATTCTAATTCATTCATACGATCCATTCTAATTCATTCATACGATCCATTCTAATTCATTCCTACGATCCATTCTAATTCATTCGCCCGATCCATTCTAATTCATTCATACGATCCATTCTATTCGAATGGATCATGCGATCCATTCGAATTCATTCGCACGATCCATTCTAATTCATTCATACGATCCATTCTAATTCATTCATACAATGCATTCTAATTCTTTCATACGATCCATTCTAATTCATTCGTACGATCCATTTTAATTCATTCGTACAACCCATTCTATTTCATTTGTACGATCCATTCTTACTCATTCGTATGATCCATTCTAATTCATTCGCACGAATGTATCCATTCTAATTCATTCATACAATCCATTCTAATTCATTCCGGACGATCCATTCTAATTCATTCGTACGATCGTACGAATGAATTAGAATGGATCGTACGAATGAATTAGAATAGATTGTGCGAATGAATTAGAATGGATCGTACGAATGAATTAGAATGGATCGTACGAATGAATTAGAATGGATCATACGAATGAGTAAGAATGGATCGTACGAATGAATTAGAATGGATCGTACGAATGAATTAGAATGGATCGTACGAATAAATTAGAATGGATACATACGTCTGAATGAATTAGAATGGATCATATGAATGAGTAAGAATGGATCGCACGAATGAAATAGAATAGATTGTACGAATGAATTAGAATGGATCCTACGAATGAATTAGAATGGATCGTGTGAAAGAATTAGAATGGATTGTATGAATGAATTAGAATGGATCGTATGAATGAATTAGAATGGATCGTGGGAATGAATTCGAATGGATCGTACGAATTCATTCTAATTCATTCATACAATCCATTCTAATTCCTTCACATGATCCATTCTAATTCACTCGTACGTTCCATTCTAATTCATTAGCACGATCCATGCTAATTCATTCGTTCGATCAATTCTAATTCATTAGCACGATCCATTCTAATTCATTCGTACGATCCATTCTAATTCATTCGCACGATCCAATCTAATTCATTCATAGGATCCATTCTAATTCATTCATACGATCTATTCTAATTCTTTCGCACGAATGTATCCATTCTAATTCATTCGCACGAATGTATCCATTCTAATTCATTTGTACGATCCATTCTAATTCATTCGCACGATCCATTCTAATTAATTCATACGATCAATTCTAATTCATTCGCACGAATGTATCCATTCTAATTCATTCGTACGATCCATTCTAATTCATTCATAGGATCCATTCTAATTCATTCATACAATCCATTCTAATTCATTCGCACGAATGTATCCATTCTAATTCATTCATACATTCAACTCTAATTCATTCACAAAATCTATTCTAATTCATTCATACAATCCATTCTAATTCATTCACACGAATGTATCCATTCTAATTTATTCATACGATCCATTCTAATTCATTCGTACGATCCATTCTAATTCACTCATACGATCCATTCTAATACATTCATACGATCCATTCTAATTCATTCGCACGAATATATCCAATCTAATTCATTCGTTCAATCCATTCTAATTCCTTCGTACGATCCATTCTAATTCATTCGTACGATCTATTCTATTTCATTCGAACGATCCATTCTTACTCATTCGTACGATCAATTCAAATTCATTAGAACGATCCATTCTAATTTATTCGTACAATCCATTCTAATTCATTCGCACGATCCATTCTAATTAATTCATAGGATCCATTCTAATTCATTCATACGATCTATTCTAATTCTTTCGCACGAATGTATCCAGTCTAATTCATTCGCATGAATGTATCCAATCTAATTCATTCGTACGATCCATTCTAATTCATTCGCACGATCCATTCTAATTCATTCGTACGATCAAATCTAATTCATTAGCACGATCCATTCTAATTCATTCGTACGATCCATTCAAATTCATTCGCACGATCCATTCTAATTCATTCGTACAATCCATTCTATTTCATTCGTACAGATCGTACGAATGAATTGGAATGAATCGTACGAATGAACTAGAATGGATACATTCGTGCGAATGAATTAGAATGGATTGTACGAATGAATTAGAATGGATCGTACGAAGGAATTAGAATGGATCTTACGAATGAATTAGAATGGATCGTACGAATGAATTAGAATGGATCGTACGAATGAATTAGAATGGATACATTCGTGCGAATGAATTAGAATGGATCGAACAAATGAATTAGAATGGATCGTATGAATGAATTAGAATGGATCAAATGAATGAATTAGAATGGATCGTACGGGTGAATTAGAATGGATACATTCGTGCGAATGAATTAGAATGGATCGTGCACGAATGTATCCATTCTAATTCATTCGTACGATCCATTCTGCACAAAGGTATCTATTCTAATCCATTCGTAGGATCCATTCTAATCCATTCGTACGATCCATTCTAATTCATTCGTACGATCCATTCTAATTCATTCGCTCAAATGTATCCATTCTAATCCATTCGTACGATCCATTCTAATTCATTCGCATGAATGTAACCATTCTAATTCATTCATTTGATCCATTCTAATTCATTCGTACGATCCATTCTAATTCATTCGTCCGATCCATTCTAATTCATTCGCACGAATGTATCTATTCTAATTCATTCGTACGATCCATTCTAATTCATTCGTACGATCCATTCTAATTCATTCGTAAGATCCATTCTAATTCATTCGTACGATCCATTCTAATTCATTCGTACAATCCATTCTAATTCATTCGTACGAATGTATCCATTCTAATTCATTCGTACAATCCATTCTATTTCATTCGTACGATCCATTCTTACTCATTAGTATGATCCATTCTAATTTATTCGTACGATCCATTCTAATTCATTCGTACGATCCATTCTAATTCATTCGCACGATCCATTCTAATTCATTCATACGATCCATTCTAATTCGTTCATCAGATCCATTCTAATTCATTCCTACAATCCATTCTAATTCATTCGCCCGATCCATTCATATTCATTCATACGATCCATTCTAATTCATTCCTACAATCCATTCTAATTTATTCGCCCGATCCATTCTAATTCATTCATACGATCCATTCTATTCGAATGGATCATGCGATCCATTCGAATTCATTCGCACGATCCATTCTAATTCATTCATACGATCCATTCTAATTCATTCACACGATCCATTCTAATTCATTCGCACGAATGTATCCATTCTAATTCATTCTTACGAATCCATTCTAATTCATTCCTACAATCCATTCTATTTCATTCGTACGATCCATTCTTACTCATTCGTACGATCCATTCTAATTCATTCGTAAGATCCATTCTAATTCATTCGTACGATCCATTCTAATTCATTCGCACGATCCATTCTAATTCATTCATACAATCCATTCTAATTCATTCCGTACGATCCATTCTAATCCATTCGTACGATCCATTCTAATCCATTCGTACGATCCATTCTAATTCATTCGTACAATCCATTCTATTTCATTCGTACGATCCATTCTTACTCATTCGTACGATCCATTCTAATTCATTCGTAAGATCCATTCTAATTCATTCGTACGATCCATTCTAATTCATTCGCACGATCCATTCTAATTCATTCATACAATCCATTCTAATTCATTTCGTACGATCCATTCTAATCCATCCGTACGATCCATTCTAAATCATTCGTACGATCCATTCTAATTCATTAGCACGATCCATGCTAATTCATTCGTTCGATCAATTCTAATTCATTAGCACGATCCATTCTAATTCATTCGTACGATCCATTCTAATTCATTCGCACGATCCATTCTAATTCATTCATAGGATCCATTCTAATTCATTCATACGATCTATTCTAATTCTTTCGCACGAATGTATCCATTCTAATTCATTCGCACGAATGTATCCATTCTAATTTATTCGTACGAATCCATTCTAATTCAATCGTACAATCTATTCTATTTCATTCGTACGATCCATTCTAGTTCATTCGTACGATCCATTCTAATTCATTCGTACGATCCATTCTTATTCATTCGTATGATCCATTCTAATTAATTTGTATGATCCATTCTAATTCATTCGTACGATTCATTCTAATTCATTCATACAATCCATTCTAATTCATTCGCACGAATGTATCCATTCTAATTAATTCTTACGATCCATTCTAATTCATTCGTATGATCCATTCTTATTCATTCGCACGATCCAGTCTAATGGATTCGCACGATCCATTCTAATTCATTCGCATGAATGTATCCATTCTAATTCATTCATACGATCCATTCTAATTCATTCGTACGATCCATTCTAATTCATTCGCACAAATGTATCCATTCTAATTCACTCGTACGATCCATTCTAATTCATTCGTAAGATCAGTTCTAATTCATTCACAAAATCTATTCTAATTCATTCATACGATCCATTCTAATTCATTCGCACGATCCATTCTAATTCATTCGTACGATCCATTCTAATTCTTTCACACGATCCATTCTAATTCATTCGTACGATCCATTCTAATTCATTCGCACGATCCATTATAATTCATTCGTACGATCCATTCTAATTCATTCATACGATCCATTCTAATTCATTCGTTCGATCCTTTCTAATTCATTCGCACAAATGTATCCAATCTAATTCATTCATACGATCCATTCTTACTCATTCGTATGATCCATTCTATTTCCTTCGTATGATCTATTATAATTCATTCGTACGATCCATTCTAATTCATTCGTACGATCCATTCTAATTCCTTCATACAATCCATTTTAATTCATTCGTACGATCCATTCTAATTCATTCATACAATCCATTCTAATTCTTTCACACGATCCATTCTAATTCATTCGTACGATCCATTCTAATTCATTCGTGCAATCCATTCTATTTCATTCGTACGATCCATTCTAATTCATTCACACGAATGTATCTATTCCTACGAATGAATTAGAATAGATTGTACGAATGAATTAGAATGGATCGTACGAATGAATTAGAATGGATCGTACGAAGGAATTAGAATGGATCGTATGAATGAATTAGAATGGATCGTACGAAATGAATTAGAATAGATCGTACAAATGAATTAAAATAGATCGTACGAAGGAATTAGAATGGATCGTACGAATGAATTAGACTGGATCGTACGAATGAATTTGAATGGATACATTTGTGCGAATGAATCTAAATGGATTGTATGAATGAATTACAATGGATCGTACGAATGAATTAGAATGGATCGTACGAATGAATTAGAATTGCTCATACGAATGAATTAGAATGAATCGTATGAATGAATTAGAATGGTTATATTCGTGCGAATGAATTAGAATAGATCGTACGAATGAATTAGAATGGATCGTACGAATAATTTAGAATGGATCGTGGGAATGAATTAGACTGGATTGTACGAATGAATTAGAATGGATCCACCGAATGAGTTTGAATGGATCATACGAATGAATTAGAATGGATTGTACGAATGAATTAGAATGGATTGTGCGAATGAATAAGAATGGATCGTATGAATGAATAAGAATGGATCGTACGAATGAATTAGAATGGATCGTGCGAATGAATTAGCATGAATCGTACGAATGTATTAGAATGGATCGTACGAATGAATTAGAATGAATCGTACGATCCATTCTAATTCAATCGTCCGATCCATTCTAATTCATTCGCATGAATGTATCCATTCTAATTCATTCGTACAATCCATTCTATTTCATTTGTACGATCCATTCTTACTCATTCGTATGATCCATTCTAATTCATTCGTACAATCCTTTCTAATTCATTCGTACGATCCATTCTAATTCATTCGCACGATCCATTCTAATTCATTCATACGATCCATTCTAATTCATTCATACGATCCATTCTAATTCATTCCTACGATCCATTCTAATTCATTCGCCCGATCCATTCTAATTCATTCATACGATCCATTCTATTCGAATGGATCATGCGATCCATTCGAATTCATTCGCACGATCCATTCTAATTCATTCATACGATCCATTCTAATTCATTCATACAATGCATTCTAATTCTTTCATACGATCCATTCTAATTCATTCGTACGATCCATTTTAATTCATTCGTACAACCCATTCTATTTCATTTGTACGATCCATTCTTACTCATTCGTATGATCCATTCTAATTCATTCGCACGAATGTATCCATTCTAATTCATTCATACAATCCATTCTAATTCATTCCGGACGATCCATTCTAATTCATTCGTACGATCGTACGAATGAATTAGAATGGATCGTACGAATGAATTAGAATAGATTGTGCGAATGAATTAGAATGGATCGTACGAATGAATTAGAATGGATCGTACGAATGAATTAGAATGGATCATACGAATGAGTAAGAATGGATCGTACGAATGAATTAGAATGGATCGTACGAATGAATTAGAATGGATCGTACGAATAAATTAGAATGGATACATACGTCTGAATGAATTAGAATGGATCATATGAATGAGTAAGAATGGATCGCACGAATGAAATAGAATAGATTGTACGAATGAATTAGAATGGATCCTACGAATGAATTAGAATGGATCGTGTGAAAGAATTAGAATGGACTGTATGAATGAATTAGAATGGATCGTATGAATGAATTAGAATGGATCGTGCGAATGAATTCGAATGGATCGTACGAATTCATTCTAATTCATTCATACAATCCATTCTAATTCCTTCACATGATCCATTCTAATTCACTCGTACGTTCCATTCTAATTCATTAGCACGATCCATGCTAATTCATTCGTTCGATCAATTCTAATTCATTAGCACGATCCATTCTAATTCATTCGTACGATCCATTCTAATTCATTCGCACGATCCAATCTAATTCATTCATAGGATCCATTCTAATTCATTCATACGATCTATTCTAATTCTTTCGCACGAATGTATCCATTCTAATTCATTCGCACGAATGTATCCATTCTAATTCATTTGTACGATCCATTCTAATTCATTCGCACGATCCATTCTAATTAATTCATACGATCAATTCTAATTCATTCGCACGAATGTATCCATTCTAATTCATTCGTACGATCCATTCTAATTCATTCATAGGATCCATTCTAATTCATTCATACAATCCATTCTAATTCATTCGCACGAATGTATCCATTCTAATTCATTCATACATTCAACTCTAATTCATTCACAAAATCTATTCTAATTCATTCATACAATCCATTCTAATTCATTCACACGAATGTATCCATTCTAATTTATTCATACGATCCATTCTAATTCATTCGTACGATCCATTCTAATTCACTCATACGATCCATTCTAATACATTCATACGATCCATTCTAATTCATTCGCACGAATATATCCAATCTAATTCATTCGTACAATCCATTCTAATTCCTTCGTACGATCCATTCTAATTCATTCGTACGATCTATTCTATTTCATTCGAACGATCCATTCTTACTCATTCGTACGATCAATTCAAATTCATTAGAACGATCCATTCTAATTCATTCGTACAATCCATTCTAATTCATTCGCACGATCCATTCTAATTAATTCATAGGATCCATTCTAATTCATTCATACGATCTATTCTAATTCTTTCGCACGAATGTATCCAGTCTAATTCATTCGCATGAATGTATCCAATCTAATTCATTCGTACGATCCATTCTAATTCATTCGCACGATCCATTCTAATTCATTCGTACGATCAAATCTAATTCATTAGCACGATCCATTCTAATTCATTCGTACGATCCATTCAAATTCATTCGCACGATCCATTCTAATTCATTCGTACAATCCATTCTATTTCATTCGTACGGATCGTACGAATGAATTGGAATGAATCGTACGAATGAACTAGAATGGATACATTCGTGCGAATGAATTAGAATGGATTGTACGAATGAATTAGAATGGATCGTACGAAGGAATTAGAATGGATCTTACGAATGAATTAGAATGGATCGTACGAATGAATTAGAATGGATCGTACGAATGAATTAGAATGGATACATTCGTGCGAATGAATTAGAATGGATCGAACAAATGAATTAGAATGGATCGTATGAATGAATTAGAATGGATCAAATGAATGAATTAGAATGGATCGTACGGGTGAATTAGAATGGATACATTCGTGCGAATGAATTAGAATGGATCGTGCACGAATGTATCCATTCTAATTCATTCGTACGATCCATTTTGCACAAAGGTATCTATTCTAATCCATTCGTAGGATCCATTCTAATCCATTCGTACGATCCATTCTAATTCATTCGTACGATCCATTCTAATTCATTCGCTCAAATGTATCCATTCTAATCCATTCGTACGATCCATTCTAATCCATTCGTACGATCCATTCTAATTCATTCGCATGAATGTAACCATTCTAATTCATTCATTTGATCCATTCTAATTCATTCGTACGATCCATTCTAATTCATTCGTCCGATCCATTCTAATTCATTCGCACGAATGTATCTATTCTAATTCATTCGTACGATCCATTCTAATTCATTCGTACGATCCATTCTAATTCATTCGTAAGATCCATTCTAATTCATTCGTACGATCCATTCTAATTCATTCGTACAATTCATTCTAATTCATTCGTACGATCCATTCTAATTCATTCGCACGAATGTATCCATTCTAATTCATTCGTACAATCCATTCTATTTCATTCGTACGATCCATTCTTACTCATTAGTATGATCCATTCTAATTTATTCGTACGATCCATTCTAATTCATTCGTACGATCCATTCTAATTCATTCGCACGATCCATTCTAATTCATTCATACGATCCATTCTAATTCGTTCATCAGATCCATTCTAATTCATTCCTACAATCCATTCTAATTCATTCGCCCGATCCATTCATATTCATTCATACGATCCATTCTAATTCATTCCTACAATCCATTCTAATTTATTCGCCCGATCCATTCTAATTCATTCATACGATCCATTCTATTCGAATGGATCATGCGATCCATTCGAATTCATTCGCACGATCCATTCTAATTCATTCATACGATCCATTCTAATTCATTCACACGATCCATTCTAATTCATTAGCATGGATCGTGCTAATGAATTAGATTGGAATATACGAATGAATTAGAATGGATCGTAGAATGGATCGTACGAATGAATTATAATGAATTAGAATGGATCGTACGAATGAATTAGAATGGATCATACGAATGAGTAAGAATGGATCATACAAATGAAATAGAATGGATTGTACGAATGAATTAGAATGGATCCTACGAATGAATTAGAATGGATCGTGTGAAAGAATTAAAATGGATTGTATGAATGAATTAGAATGGATCATATGAATGAAATAGAATGGATTGTACGAATGAATTAGAATGGATCGTACAAATGAATTAGAATGGATCGTACGAATGAATTAGAATGGATCATACGAATGAGTAAGAATGGATCGTACGAATGAATTAGAATGGATCGTACGAATGAATTAGAATGGATCGTACGTATAAATTAGCATGGATACATTCGTCCGAATGAATTAGAATAGATCATATGAATGAGAAAGAATGGATCGTACGAATGAAATAGAATAGATTGTACGGACGATTGAATTAGAATGGATCGTACGATTCATTCTAATTCATTCGTACGATCCATTCTAATACATTCGTACGATTCATTATAACTCATTCGGTGGATCCATTCTAATTCATTCGTACGATCCATTCTAATTCATTCCCACGATCCATTCTAATTTATTCGTACGATCCATTCTAATTCATTCGTACGATCTATTCTAATTCATTCGCACGAATGTAACCATTCTAATTCATTCATACGATTCATTCTAATTCATTCGTATGAGCTATTCTAATTCATTCGTGCGATCCATTCTAATTCATTCGTGCGATCCATTGTAATTCATTCATCCAATCCATTTAGATTCATTCGAACAAATGTATCCATTCAAATTCATTTGTACGATCCATTCTAATTCATTCGTACGATCCATTCTAATTCATTCATACGATCTATTATAATTCATTCATACAATCCATTCTAATTCTTTCACACGATCCATTCTAATTCATTCGTACGATCCATTCTAATTCGTTCGTACGATCCATTCTAATTCACTCATACGATCCATTCTAATACATTCATACGATCCATTCTAATTCATTTGCACGAATATATCCATTCTAATTAATTCGTACGATCCATTCTAATTCATTCATACGATCCATTCTAATTCATTTGCACGAATATATCCATTTTAATTCATTCGTACGATCCATTCTAATTCCTTCGTACGATCCATTCTAATCCGTTCGTACGATCCATTCTAATTCATTCGTACGGTCCATTCTAATTCATTAAGATGATCCATTCTAATTCATTCGTACGATCCATTCTAATTCATTAGCACAATCAATTCTAATTCATTCTACGATCCATTCTAATTCATTCGTACGATCCATTCTAATTCATTCGTACGATCCATTCTAATTCATTTGTAAGATCCATTCTAATTCATTCGTACGATCCATTCTAATTCATTCGTACGATCCATTCTAATTCATTCGCACGAATATATCCATTCTAGTTCATTCGTACGATCCATTCTAATTCATTCGTACGATCCATTCTAATTCATTCGCACGATCCATTCTAATTCATTCGTACGATCCATTCTAATTCATTCATATGATCCAATCTAATTCATTCGCACGAATGTATCCATTCTAATTCATTCATACGATCCATTCTACTTCATTCGTACTATCCGTTCTAATTCACTCATACGATCCATTCTAATTCATTCATACGATCCATTCTAATTCATTTGCACGAATATATCCATTCTAATTCATTCGTACGATCCATTCTAATTCCTTCGTACGATCCATTCTAATTCCTTCGTACGATCCTTTCTAATTCCTTCATACGATCCATTCTATTTCATTCATATGATCCATTCTAATTAATTCGTACGATCCATTCTAATTCATTTGTATGATCCATTCTATTTCATTCGTACGATCCATTCTTACTAATTCGTACGATCCATTCTAATTCATTCATACAATACATTCTAATTCATTCCGTATGATCCATTCTAATTCATTCATACGATCTATTCTTTCATACAATCCATTCTAATTCTTTCGTGCGAATGAATTAGAATGGATACCTTTGTGCATATGAATAAGAATGGATCGTACGAATGAATTAGAATGGATCATATTAATGAATTAGAATGGATCGTACGAATGAATTAGAATGGATACATTTGTGCGAATGAATTAGAATGGATCGTGCGAATCAATTAGACTGGATCGTGCGAATGAATAAGAATAGATAGTGCTAATGAATTAGAATTGATCGAACGAATTCATTCTAATTCATTCATACAATCCATTCAAATTCTTTCACATGATCCATTCTAATTCATTCGTACGATCCATTCTTACTCATTGGTATGATCCATTCTAATTCATTCGCACGAATGTATCCATTCTAATTCATTCGTACGAATCCATTCTAATTCATTCGTACAATCTATTCTATTCCATTCTAATTCATTCGTACGATCCATTCTTACTCATTCGTACGATCCATTCTAATTCATTCGTACGATCCATTCTATTCTAGTTCATTCGTACGATCCATTCTAATTCATTCGTACGATCCATTCTTATTCATTCTTACTCATTCATATGATCCATTCTAATTCATTCGGACGAATGTATCCATTCTAATTTATTCGTACGATCCATTCTAATTCATTCGTACGATCCATTCTAATTCATTCGTAAGATCTATTCTAATTCATTCGTACGATCCATTCTAATTCATTCGTACGATCCATTCTAATTCATTCGTACGATCCATTCTAATTCATTCATACGATCTATTCTAATTTATTCATTCGTACGATCCATTCTAATTCATTCGTACAATCCATTCTAATTCATTCGCACGATCCATTCTAATTCATTCATAGGATCCATTCTAATTCATTCATACAATCCATTCTAATTCTTTCATACGATCCATTCTAATTAATTCATACGATCCATTCTAATTCACTCATACGATCCATTCTAATCCATTCATACGATCCATTCTAATTCATTTGCACGAATATATCCATTCTAATTCATTCGTACGATCTATTCTAATTCATTCGTACGATCCATTCTAATTCCTTCGTACGAATGAATTAGAATGGATACATTTGTGCGAATGAATTAGAATGGATCGTACGAATGAATTAGAATGGATCGTATGAATTAATTAGAATGGATCGTACGAATGAATTAGAATGGATCTTACGAATGAATTAGAATGGATCGTACGAATGAATTAGAATGGATCGTACGAATGAATTAGAATGGATATATTCGTGCAAATGAATTAGAATGGATCGTATGAATGAATTAGAATGGATCGTATGAATGAATTAGAATAGATCGTACGAATGAATTAGAATGGATCGTACGAAGGAATTAGAATGGATCGTACGAATGAATTAGAATGGATCGTATGAATTAGAATGAATATATTCGTGCAAATGAATTAGAATGGATCGTATGAATGTATTAGAATGGATCGTATGAGTGAATTAGAATGGATCGTTCGAATGAATTAGAATGGATCATATGAATAAATTAGAATGGATACATTCGTGCGAATGAATTTGAATTGATCGTACGAATGAATTAGAATGGATCGTGCGAATGAATTAGAATGGATCGTACGAATGAATTAGAATGGATCGTACGAATGAACTAGAATGGATACATTCGTGCGAATGAATTAGAATGGATCGTACGAATGAATTAGAATGGATCGTACGAATGAATACGAATGGATCGTGCTAATGAATTAGAATGGATCGTACGATCTATTCTAATTCTTTCGCACGAATGTATCCATTCTAATTCATTCGCACGAATGTATCCATTCTAATTCATTCGTACGATCCATTCTAAATCATTCATACAATCCATTCTATTTCATTCGTACGATCAATTCTAATTCATTAGCACGATCCATTCTAATTCATTCGTACGATCCATTCTAATTCATTCGTACGATCCATTCTAATTCATTCGCACGAATGTATCCATTCTAATTCATTCGTACGATCCATTCTAATTCATTCGTACGATCCATTCTAATTCATTCGCACGATCCATTCTAATTCATTCGTACGATCAATTCTAATTCATTCGCACGAATGTATCCATTCTAATTCATTCATACGATCCATTCTAATTCATTCGTACGATCCATTCTAATTCACTCATACGATCCATTCTAATACATTAATACGATCCATTCTAATTCATTTCCACGAATATATCCATTCAAATTCATACGATCCATTCTAATTCATTCGTACGATCCATTCTAATTCCTTCGTACGATCCATTCTAATTCATTCGTACGATCTATTCTAATTTATTCGTACGATCCATTCTAATTCATTTGTACGATCCATTCTAATTCATTCGTAAGATCCATTCTAATTTATTCGTACGATCCATTCGAATTCATTCGTACGATCCATTCTAATTCATTCGCACGAATGTATTCATTCTAGTTCATTCGTACGATCCTTTCTAATTCATTCGTACGATCCATTCTAATTCATTCGTACGAATGTATCCATTCTAATTCATTTGTATAATCCATTCTAATTCATTTGCACGATCCATTCTAATTCATTCGTACGATCCATTCTAATTCATTCGTACGATCAATTCTAATTCATTCGTACGATCCATTCTAATTAATTCGTATCATCCATTCTAATTCATTCGTACGATCCATTCTAATTCATTTGCACGACTATATCCATTCTAATTCTAATTCATTAGCACGATCTATTCTAATTCATTCATACGATCCATTCTAATTCATTCGCACGAATGTATCCATTCTAATTCATTCATACGATCCATTCTAATTCATTCGCACGATCCATTCTAGTTCATTAGCACGAATATATCCATTCTAATTCATTCGCACGATCCATTCTAATTCATTCGTATGAACCATTCTAATTCATTCATACGATCCATTCTAATTCATTCGCACGAATGTATCCATTCTAATTCATTAGCACGATCCAATCTAATTCAATCGTATGATCCATTCTAATTCCTTCGTACGATCTATTCCAATTCCTTCGTATCCATTCTAATTCGCTCATACTATCCATTCTAATTCATTCATATGATCTATTCTAATTCATTCATACAATCCATTCTAATTCTTTCACACGATCAATTCTAATTCATTCGTACGATCCATTCTAATTCATTCGCATAATCCATTGTAATTCATTCGGACGAATGTATCCATTCTAAATCATTCGTACAATCCATTCTATTTCATTCGTACGATCCATTTTTACTCATTGTACGAATGAATTAGAATAGATCCTACGAATGAATTAGAATGGATCGTGTGAAAGAATTAGAATGGATTGTACGAATGAATTAGAATGGATACATTTGTGCGAATGAATTAGAATGGATACATTCGTGCGAAAGAATTAGAATAGATCGTATGAATGAATTAGAATAGATCCTATGAATGAATTAGAATTGATCGTACGAATGAAATAGAATGGATTGCACGAATGATTTAGATAGGATCGTACGAATGAATTAGAATGGATCGTGTGAAAGAATTAGAATGGATTGTATGAATGAATTAGAATGGATCGTACGAATGAATTAGAATGGATCGTAGGAAGGAATTAGAATGGATCGTACGAATGTATTAGAATGGATCCTATGAATGAATTAGAATGGATCGTGCGAATGAATTAGAATGGATCATACGAATGAATTAGAATGGATCGTGCTAATGAATTAGAATTGATCGAACGAATGAATTAGCATGGATCGTGCTAATGAATTAGAATGGATCGTGCGAATGAATTAGAATGGATCGTACGAATGAATTAGAATGGATCGTACGAATGAACTAGAATGGATACATTCGTGCGAATGAATTAGAATGGATCGTACGAATGAATTAGAATGGATCGTACGAATGAATGAGAATGGATCGTACGATGAATTAGAATGGATACATTCGTGCGAATGAATTAGAATGGATCGTACAAATGAATTAGAATGGATCGTGCGAATGAATTAGAATGGATCGTACGAATGAATTAGAATGGATTCGTACGAATGAATTAGAATGGATACATTCGTGCGTACGAATGAATTATAATGGATCGTACGAATAAATTAGAATAGACTGTATGAATGAATTAGAATGGATCGTACGAATGAATTAGAATGGATACATTCGTGCGAATGAATTAGAATGGATTGTGCATGAATGTATCCATTCTAATTCATTCGTACGATCCATTCTAATTCATTAATATGATCCATTCTAATTCATTCGTACGATCCATTCTAATTCATATGCACAAAGTTATCCATTCTAATCCATTCGTAGGATCAATTCTAATCCATTCGTATGATCCATTCTAATTCATTCGTACGATCCATTCTAATTCATTCGCTCGAATGTATCCATTCTAATCCATTCGTACGATCCATTCTAATCCATTCGTACCATCCATTCTAATTCATTCGCATGAATGTAACCATTCTAATTCATTCATTTGATCCATTCTAATTCATTCGTACGATCCATTCTAATTCATTCGTCCGATCCATTCTAATTCATTCGCACGAATGCATCCATTCTAATTCATTCGTACGATCCATTCTAATTCATTCGTACGATCCATTCTAATTCATTCGTAAGATCCATTCTAATTCATTCGTACGATCCATTCTAATTCATTCGTATGATCCATTCTAATTCATTCGCACGAATGTATCCATTCTAGTTCATTCGTACGATCCATTCTAATTCATTCGTATGATCCATTCTAATTCATTCGCACGATCCATTCTAATTCATTCGTACGATCAATTCTAATTCATTCGCACGAATGTATCCATTCTAATTCATTCATATGATCCATTCTAATTCATTCGTACCATCCATTCTAATTCATTCGTCCGATCCATTCTAATTCATTCGCACGAATGTATCCATTCTAGTTCATTCGTACGATTCATTCTATTTTATTCGTACGATCCATTCTTACTCATTCGTATGATCCATTCTAATTCATTCGGACGAATGTATCCATTCTTATTTATTCGTACGATCCATTCTAATTCATTCGTACGATCCATTCTAATTCATTCGTCCGATCCATTCTAATTCATTCGCACGAATGTATCCATTCTAATTCATTCGTACGATCCATTCTAATTCATTCGTACGATCCATTCTAATTTATTCGTAAGATCCATTCTAATTCATTCGTACGATCCATTCTAATTCATTCGTACGATCCATTCTAATTCATTCGCATGAATGTATCCATTCTAGTTCATTCGTACGATCCATTCTAATTCATTCGTACGATCCATTCTAATTCATTCGCACGATTTTTTCTAATTCATTCGTACGATCAATTCTAATTCATTCGTACGAATGTATCCATTCTAATTCATTCGTATGATCCATTCTAATTCATTCGTACGATCCATTCTAATTCATTCATATAATCCATTCTAATTCTTTCACACGATCCATTCTAATTCATTCGTAGGATCCATTCTAATTCATTCGTACAATCTATTCTATTTCATTCGTACGATCCATTCTTACTTATTCGTATGATCCATTCTAATTCATTCGCACGAATGTATCCATTCTTATTCATTCATACGAATCCATTCAAATTCATTCATACAATCCATTCTATTTCATTCGTACGATCCATTCTTACTCATTCGTACGATCAATTCTAATTCATTCGTAAGATCCATTCTAATTCATTCGTACGATCCATTCTAATTCATTCGCACGATCCATTCTAATTCATTCATACAATCCATTCTAATTTATTCCGTACGATCCATTCTAATTCATTCGCTCAAATGTATCCATTCTAATCCATTCGTACGATCCATTTTAATCCATTCGTACGATCCATTCTAATTCATTCGCATGAATGTAATCATTCTAATTCATTCATTTGATCCATTCTAATTCATTCGTATGATCCATTCTAATTCATTAGCACGATCCATGCTAATTCATTCGTTCGATCAATTCTAATTCATTAGCACGATCCATTCTAATTCATTCGTACGATCCATTCTAATTCATTCGCACGATCCATTCTAATTCATTCATAGGATCCATTCTAATTCATTCATACGATCTATTCTAATTCTTTCGCAAGAATGTATCCATTCTAATTCATTCGCACGAATGTATCCATTCTAATTCATTCGTATGAATCCATTCTAATTCATTCGTACAATCTATTCTATTTTATTCGTACGATCCATTCTAGTTCATTCATACGATCCATTCTAATTCATTCATACGATCCATTCTAATTCATTCGTATGATCCATTCTAATTAATTCGTATGATCCATTCTAATTCATTCGTACGATCCATTCTAATTCATTCGTACAATCCATTCTAATTCATTCGCACGAATGTATTCATTCTAATTAATTCGTACGATCCATTCTAATTCATTCGTATGATCCATTCTTGTTCATTCGCATAATCCAGTCTAATGGATTCGCACGATCCATTCTAATTTATTCGCACGAATGTATCCATTCTAATTCATTCATACGATCCATTCTAGTTCATTCGTACGATCAGTTCTAATTCATTCACAAAATCTATTCTAATTCATTCATACAATCCATTCTAATTCATTCGCACGATTCATTCTAATTCATTCGTACGATCCATCCTAATTCTTTCCCACGATCCATTCTAATTCATTCGTACAATCCATTCTAATTCATTCGCACGATCCATTCTAATTCATTCGTACGATCCATTCTAATTCATTCGTACGATCCATTCTAATTCATTCGTACGATCCATTCTAATTCATTCGCACAAATGTATCCAATCTAATTCATTCATACGATCCATTCTTACTCATTCGTATGATCCATTCTATTTCATTCATACGATCAATTCTAATTCATTCGTACGATCCATTCTAATTCATTTGTACGATCCATTCTAATTCCTTCGTACGATCCATTCTAATTCAGTCGTACGATCCATTCTAATTCATTCATATAATCCATTCTAATTCTTTCACACGATCCATTCTAATTCATTCGTACGATCCATTCTAATTCATTCGTGCAATCCATTCTATTTCATTCGTACAATCCATTCTTACTCATTCGTACGATCCATTCTAATTCATTCACATGAATGTATCAATTCGTAGGAATGAATTAGAATAGATTGTACGAATGAATTAGAATGGATCGTACGAATGAATTAGAATGGATCGTACGAAGGAATTAGAATGGATCGTACGAATGAATTAGAATGGATCGTACGAATGAATTAGAATAGATCGTACGAATGAATTAGAATGGATCGTACGAAGGAATTAGAATGGATCGTACGAATGAATTAGACTGGATCGTACGAATGAATTTGAATGGATACATTTGTGCGAATGAATCTAAATGGATTGTATGAATCAATTACAATGGATCGTACGAATGAATTTGAATGGATCGTACGAATGAATTAGAATAGCTCATACGAATGAATTAGAATGAATCGTATGAATGAATTAGAATGGTTACATTCGTGCGAATTAATTAAAATAGATCGTACGAATGAATTAGAATGGATCGTACGAATAAATTAGAATGGATCGTGGGATTGAATTAGAATGGATCGTATGAATGAATTAGAATGGATCCACCGAATGAGTTAGAATGGATCATACGAATGAATTAGAATGGATTGTACGAATGAATTAGAATGGATAAATGAAATAGAATGGATTGTACGAATGAATTAGAATGGATCGTGCGAATGAATTAGAATGGATCGTACGAATGAACTAGAATGGATACATTCGTGCGAATGAATTAGAATGGATCGTACGAATGAATTAGAATGGATCGTACGAATGAATTAGAATGGATCTTACGAATTAATTAGAATGGATCGTACGAATGAATTAGAATGGATCATACAAATTAATTAGAAAGGATCATTCGTATGAATTAAATAGAATGGATCCACCGAATGAGTTAGAATGGATCATACGAATGAATTAGAATGGATTGTACGAATGAATTAGAATGGATCATACGAATGAGTAAGAATGGATCGTATGAATGAATTAGATTGGATACATTTGTGCGAATGAATTAGAATGGATCGGACGAATGAATTAGAATTAGAATGGAATGTATGAATGAATTAGAATGGATCGTACGAATGAATTAGAATGGATCATACGAATTAATTAGAATGGATCATACGAATGAATTAGAATGGATCGTACGAATGAATTAGAATGGATCGTACGAATGAATTAGAATGGATGCATTCGTGCGAATGAATTAGAATGGATTGTGCGAATGAATAAGAACAGATCGTGCGAATGAATTAGAATGGATCGTACGAATGAATTAGAATGGATCGTGCGAATGAATCAGAATGGATCGTACGAATGAATTAGAATGGATACATTTGTGCGAATGAATTAGAATGGATCGTACGAATGAATTAGAATGGATCATATGAATGAATTAGAATGGATCGTACGAATGAATTAGAATGGATCGTGCGAATGAATTAGAATGGATCGTATGAATGAATTAGAATGGATCGTGTGAAAGAATTAGAATGGATCGTACGAATGAATTAGAATGGATCGTGCGAATGAATTAGAATGGATCGTACGAATGAATTAGAATGGATACATTTGTGCGAATGAATTAGAATGGATCGTACGAATGAATTAGAATGGATCGTATGAATGAATTAGAATGGATCGTACGAATGAATTAGAATGGATCATGCGAATGAATTAGAATGGATCGTACGAATGAATTAGAATGGATCGTACGAATGAACTAGCATGGATACATTCGTGCGAATGAATTAGAATGGATCGTACGAATGAATTAGAATGGATCGTACGAATGAATTAGAATGGATCTTACGAATGAATTAGAATGGATCGTACGAATGAATTAGAATGGATACATTCGTGCGAATGAATTAGAATGGATCGGACGAATGAATTAGAATGGATATATTCGTGCAAATGAATTAGAATGGATCGTATGAATGTATTAGAATAGATCGTATGAGTGAATTAGAATGGATCGTACGAATGAATTAGAATGGATCGTATGAATGAATTAGAATGGATACATTCGTGGGAATGAATTAGAATTGATCGTACAAATGAATTAGAATGGATCTTGCGAATGAATTAGAATGGATCGTACGAATGAATTAGAATGGATCGTACGAATGAACTAGAATGGATACATTCGTGCGAATGAATTAGAATGGATCGTACGAATGAATTAGAATGGATCGTACGAATGAATTAGAATGGATCGTGCTAATGAATTAGAATTGATCATACGAATGAAATAGAATGGATTGTACGAATGATTTAGAATGGATCGTACGAATGAATTAGAATGGATACATTCGTGCGAATGAATTAGAATGGATAGATTCGTGCGAAAGAATTAAAATAGATCGTATGAATGAGTTTGAGTGGATCGTATGAATGAATTAGAATGGATCGTGCGAATGAATTAGAATGGATCGTGCTAATGAATTAGAATTGATCGAACGAATGAATTAGCATGGATCGTGCTAATGAATTAGAATGGAACGTACGAATGAATTAGAATGGATCGTGTGAAAGAATTAGAAAGGATTGTATGAATTAATTAGAATGGATCGTATGAATGTATTCGAATGGATCGTAAGAATTCATTCTAATTCATTCATACAATCTATTCTAATTCTTTCACACGATCTATTCTGATCCATTCTACGATCCATTCTAATTCATTCGCACAATCCATTCTATTTCATTCGTACGATCCATTCTTACTCATTCGTACGATCCATTCTAATCCATTCTAATTCATTCTTACAATCCATTCTAATTCTTTCACACGATCCATTCTAATTCATTCGTAGGATCCATTCTAATTCATTCGTACAATCTATTCTATTTCATTCGTACGATCCATTCTTACTCATTGGTACGATCCATTCTAATTCATTCCATTCTAATTCATTCGCTCGAATATATCCATTCTAATCCATTCGTACGATCCATTCTAATCCATTCGTACGATCCATTCTAATTCATTCTAGTTCATTCATACAATCCATTCTAATTTATTCGCACGAATGTATCCATTCTAATTCATTTGCACGATCCATTCTAATTCATTCCTATGATCTATTCTAATTCATTCGTACGATCCATTCTAATTCATTCTAATTCATTCGTACGATCCATTCTACGATCCATTCTAATTCATTCGTATATTCCATTCTAATTCATTAGCACGATCCATGCTAATGAATTAGAATGGATCGTGTGAATGAATTAGAATGGATCGCATGAATGAATTAGAATGGATCGTGCGAATGAATTCGAATGGATCGCATGATCCATTCGAATAGAATGGATCGTATGAATGAATTAGAATGGATCGGGCGAATAAATTAGAATGGATTGTAGGAATGAATTAGAATGGATCGTATGAATGAATTAGAATGGATCGTATGAATGAATTAGAATGGATCGTGCGAATGAATTAGAATGGATCGTACGAATGAATTAGAAAGGATCGTACGAAGGAAATAGAATTGATCATACGAATGAATTAGAATGGATCATTCGAATGAGTAAGAATGGATCGTACGAATGAAATAGAATGGATTGTACGAATGAATTAGAATGGATACATTCGTGCGAAAGAATTAGAATGGATCGTACGAATGAATTAGAATGGATCGTACGAATGAATTAGAATAGATCGTACGAATGAATTAGAATGCATCGTACGAAAGAATTAGAATGCATATATTCGTGCAAATGAATTAGAATGGATCGTACGAATGAATTAGACTGGATCATATGAATGAATTTGAATGGATACATTTGTGCGAATGAATCTAAATGGATTGTATGAATGAATTACAATGGATCGTACGAATGAATTAGAATGGATCGTACGAATGAATTAGAATGGATCAAATGAATGAATTAGAATGGTTACATTCATGCGAATGAATTAGAATGGATCGTACGAATGGATTAGAATGGATCGTATGAGTGAATAAGAATGGATACGAATGAATTAGAATGGATCGTACGAAAGAATTAGAATGGATCATACTTATGAAATAGAATGGATCGTACGAAGGAATTAGAATGCATTCGTATGATCCATTCTAATTCATTCGGACGAATGTATCCATTCTAATTTATTCGTACGATCCATTCTAATTCATTCGTACGATCCATTCTAATTCATTCGTACGATCCATTCTTACTCATTCGTATGATCCATTCTAATTCATTCGTACGATCCATTCTAATTGATTCGCATGAATGTATCCATTCCATTCGTACGATCCATTCATACGATCCATTCTAATTCATTCATACAATCCATTCGAATTCTTTCACACGATCCATTCTATTTCATTCGTACGATCCATTCTGATTCATTCGTACGATCCATTCTAATTCATTCGTACGATCCATTCTAAATCATTCTAATTCATTCATACGATCCATTCTACGATCCATTCTAATTCATTTGTATCCATTCTATTTCATTCGCACGATCCATTCTAATTCATTCGCGCAATCTATTCTAATTCATTCGTACGATCCATTCTAATTCATTCATACGATCCATTCTAATTCATTCATACAATCCATTCTAATTTATTCGCACGAATGTATCCATTCTAATTCATTTGCATGATCCATTCTAATTCATTCCTATGATCTATTCTAATTCATTCGTACGATCCATTCTACGATCCATTCTAATTAATTCGTATATTCCATTCTAATTCATTAGCACGATCCATGCTAATGAATTAGAATGGATCGTACGATCCAATCTAATTCATTCATACGATCCATTCTTACTCATTCGTATTATCCATTCTAATTCAATCGTACGATCCATTCTAATTCATTCGTATTCTAATCCATTCTAATTCCTTCGTATGATCCATTCTAATTAATTCGTACGATCAATTCTAATTCATTCGTATGATCCATTCTAATTCATGGAATTAGAATGGATCCACCGAATGAGTTAGAATGGATCATACGAATGAATTAGAATGGATTGTACGAATGAATTAGAATGGATTGTGCGAATGAATTAGAATGGATCCTATGAATGAATTAGAATGGATCGTGTGAAGGAATTAGAATGGATTGTATGAATGAATTAGAATGGATCGTATGAATGAATTAGAATGGATCGTGCGAATGAATTCGAATGGATCGTACGAATTCATTCTAATTCATTCATACAATCCATTCTAATTCTTTCACACGATCTATTCTAATCCATTCTAATTCGTACGATCCATTCTTACTCATTCGTATGATCCATTCTTACTCATTCGTATGATCCATTCTAATTCATTCGGACGAATGTATCCATTCTAATTTATTCGTACGATCCATTCTAATTCATTCGTACGATCCATTCTAATTCATTCATACAATCCATTCTAATTCTTTCACACGATCCATTCTAATTCATTCGCACGATCTATGCAAATTCATTCGTTCGATCAATTCTAATTCATTAGCACGATCCATTCTAATTCATTCGTACGATCCATTCTAATTCATTCGCACGATCCATTCTAATTCATTCATAGGATCCATTCTAATTCATTCATACGATCTATTCTAATTCTTTCGCACGAATGTATCCATTCTAATTCATTCGCACGAATGTATCCATTCTAATTCATTCGTACGATCCATTCTAATTCATTCGTACGATCCATTCTAATTCATTCGTACGATCTATTCTAATTCATTCATACAATCCATTCTAATTCTTTCACACGATCCATTCTAATTCATTCGTACGATCCATTCTAATTCATTCGCACAATCCATTCTATTTCATTCGTACGATCCATTCTTACTCATTGGTACGATCCATTCTAATTCATTCGCACGAATGTATCCATTCTAATACATTCGTACGAATCCATTCTAATTCATTCGTACAATCCATTCTATTTCATTCGTACGATCCATTCTTACTCATTCGTATGATCCATTTTAATTCATTCGCATGAATGTATCCATTCTAAATCATTCGTACGATCCATTCTAAATCATTCATACGATCCATTCTAATTCATTCGTACGATCCATTCTAAATCATTCGTACAATCCATTCTATTTCATTTGTACGATCAATTCTAATTCATTCGTACGATCTATTCTAATTCATTCATACAATCCATTCTAATTCTTTCACACGATCCATTCTAATTCATTCGTAGGATCCATTCTAATTCATTCGTACAATCTATTCTATTTCATTCGTACGATCCATTCTTACTCATTCGTATGATCCATTCTAATTCATTAGGACGAATGTATCCATTCTAATTTAATTGTACGATCCATTCTAATTCATTCGTAGGATCCATTCTAATTCATTCGTACGATCCATTCTTACTCATTCGTATGATCCATTCTAATTCATTCGTACGATCCATTCTAATTCATTCGCACAATCTATTCTAATTCATTCGTACGATCCATTCTAATTCATTCGTACGATCGTACGAATGAATTAGAATGGATAGTACGGAATGAATTAGAATGGATTGTATGAATGAATTAGAATGGATACATTCGTGCGAATGAATTAGAATGGATCATACGAATGAGTAAGAATGGATCGTACGAATGAAATAGAATGGATTGTACGAATGAATTAGAATGGATCGTACAAATGAATTAGAATGGATCGTACGAATGAATTAGAATAGATCATACGAATGAGTAAGAATGGATCGTACAAATGAAATAGAATGGATTGTACGAATGAATTAGAATGGATCGTACGAATGAATTAGAATGGATCGTGTGAAAGAATTAGAATGCATTGTATGAATGAATTAGAATGGATCGTATGAATGAATTAGAATGGATCGTGCGAATGAATTCGAAAGGATCGCATGATCCATTCGAATAGAATGGATCGTATGAATGAATTAGAATGGATCGGGCGAATGAATTAGAATGGATTGTAGGAATGAATTAGAATGGATCGTATGAATGAATAAGAATGGATGCGTGCGAATGAATTAGAATGGATCGTACGAATGAATTAGAATGGATCGTACGAATGAATTAGAATGGATCATGCGAATGAATTAGAATGGATCATATGAATGAGTAAGAATGGATCGTACGAATGAATTAGAATGGATCGTACGAATGAATTAGAATGGATCGTGTGAAAGAATTAGAATGGATTGTATGAATGAATTAGAATGGATCATATGAATGAATTAGAATGGATCGTGCGAATGAATTCGAATGGATCGTACGAATGAATTAGAATGGATCGTACGAATGAATTAGAATGGATACATTCGTGCGAATGAATTAGAATGGATACATTCGTGCGAAAGAATTAGAACAGATCGTATGAATGAATTAGAATGGATCCTATGAATGAATTAGAATGGATCGTGCGAATGAATTAGAATGGATCGTACGAATGAATTAGAATGGATCGTGCTAATGAATTAGAATTGATCGAACGAATGAATTAGCATGGATCGTGCTAATGAATTAGAATGGAACGTACGAATGAATTAGAATGGATCGTGTGAAAGAATTAGAATGGATTGTATGAATGAATTAGAATGAATTCGTACGATCCATTCGAATTCATTCGAACGATACATTCTAATTCATTCATACGATCCATTCTAATTCATTCATACAATCCATTCTAATTCTTTCACACGATCCATTCTAATTCATTCGTAGGATCCATTCTAATTCATTCGTACAATCTATTCTTTTTCATTCGTACGATCTATTCTTACTCATTCGTATGATCCATTCTAATTCATTCTGACGAATGTATCCATTCTAATTTATTCGTACGATCCATTATAATTCATTCGTACGATCCATTCTTACTCATTCGTATGATCCATTCTAATTCATTCGTACGATCCATTCTAATTCATTCGTACGATCCATTCTAATTCATTCGCACAATCTATTCTAATTCATTCGTACGATCCATTCTAATTCATTCGTACGATCGTACGAATAAATTAGAATGGATCGTACGGAATGAATTAGAATGGATTGTATGAATGAATTAGAATGGATCGTACAAATGAATTAGAATGGATCGTACGAATGATTTAGAATGGATCATACGAATGAGTAAGAATGGATTGTACAAATGAAATAGAATGGATTGTACGAATGAATTAGAATGGATCGTACGAATGAATTAGAATGGATCGTGTGAAAGAATTAGAATGCATTGTATGAATGAATTAGAATGGATCATATGAATGAATTAGAATGGATCGTGCGAATGAATTTGAATGGATCGCATGATCCATTCGAATAGAATGGATCGTATGAATGAATTAGAATGGATCGGGCGAATGAATTAGAATGGATTGTAGGAATGAATTAGAATGGATCGTATGAATGAATTAGAATGGATCGTATGAATGAATTAGAATGGATCGTGCGAATGAATTAGAATGGATCGTACGAATGAATTAGAATAGATCGTACGAATGAATTAGAATGGATCATACGAATGAATTAGAATGGATCATACGAATGAGTGAGAATGGATCGTATGAATGAAATAGAATGGATTGTACGAATGAATTAGAATGGATACATTCATGCGAATGAATTAGAATGGATCAGACGATCGAATTAGAATGGATCGTACGATTCATTCTAATTCATTCGTACGATCCATTCTAATACATTCGTACGATTCATGCTAATTCATTCGCACGATCCATTCTAATTAATTCGTACGATCCATTCTTATTCATTCATACGATCCATTCTAATTCATTCGCACAATCCATTCTAATTCATTCGTACAATCCATTATAATTCATTCGTATGATCCATTCTAACTCATTCGGTGGATCCATTCTAATTCATTCGTATGATCCATTCTAATTCATTCCCATGATCCATTCTAATTTATTCGTACGATCCATTCTAATTCATTCGTACGATCTATTCTAATTCATTCGCACGAATGTAACCATTCTAATTCATTCATACGATTCATTCTAATTCATTCATATGAGGTATTCTAAATCATTCGTACGATCCATTCTAATTCATTCGTACGATCCATTGTAATTCATTCATACAATCCATTTAGGTTCATTCGCACAAATGTATCCATTCAAATTCATTCGTACGATCCAGTCTAATTCATTTGTACGTTCCATTCTAATTCATTCGCACGAATATATCCATTCTAATTCTTTCGTACGATGCATTCTAATTCATTCGTACGATCCATTCTAATTCATTCTCACAAATGTATCCATTCTAATTCATTTGTACGATCCATTCTAATTCATTCCTTCGATCTATTCTAATTCATTCGCTCGAATGTATCCATTTTAATTCATTCGTACGATCCATTCTAATTCATTCGTACGATCCATTCTAATTCATTCGTACGATCGATTCTAATTCATTCGCACTATCCATTCTAATTCATTCGTACGATCCATTCTAATTCATTCGTATGAACCATTCTAATTTATTCGTTCAAATATATCCATTCTAATTCATTCGTACAATCCATTCTAATTCATTCGCACGATCCATTCTAATTCATTCGCACGAATGTATCCATTCTAATTCATTTGCACGATCCATTCTAATTCATTCCTATGATCTATTCTAATTCATTCGTACGATCCATTGTAATTCATTCGCTCGAATGTATCCATTCTAATTCATTCGTACGATCCATTCTAATTCGTTCATATGATCCATTCTAATTCGTTCGTACGATCCATTCTAATTCGTTCGTACGATCCATTCTAATTCATTCGTATGATCCATTCTAATTCATTCCTACGATCTATTCTAATTCATTCGCTCGAATATATCCATTCTAATTCATTCGTTCGATCCATTCTAATTCATTCGCACGATCCATTCTAATTCATTCGTATGATCCATTCTAATCCATTCGTACGATCCATTCTAATTCATTCGTATGATCCATTCTAATTCATTCGCATGAATGTATCCATTCTAGTTCATTCGTACGATCCATTCTAATTCATTCGTACGATCCATTCTAATTCATTCGCACGATCCATTCTAATTCATTCGTATGATCAATTCTAATTCATTCGCACGAATGTATCCATTTTAATTCATTCGTACGATCCAGAATTAGAATGGATCGTACGAATGAATTAAAATGGATACCTTTGTGCATATGATATAGAATGGATCGTACGAATGAATTAGAATGGATCATATTAATGAATTAGAATGGATCGTATGAATGAATTAGAATGGATACATTCGTGCGGATGAATTAGAATGGATCGTGCGAATCCATTAGACTGGATCGTGCGAATTAATAAGAATGGATCATACGAATGAATTAGAATGGATCGTACGAATTAATTAGAATGGATACATTAGTGCGAATGAAGTAGAATGGATTGTATGAATGAATTAGAATGGATCGTAAGAATGAATTAGAATGGATCATACGAATTAATTAGAATGGATCATACGAATGAATTAGAATGTATCGTATGAATGAATTAGAATGGATCGTACGAATGAACTAGAATGGATCGTACGAATGAACTAGAATGGATACATTCGTGCGAATGAATTAGAATGGATCGTACTAATGAATTAGAATGGATCGTACGAATGAATTAGAATGGATCTTACGAATGAATTAGAATGGATCGTACGAATGAATTAGAATGGATCGTACGAATGAATTAGAATGGATACATTCGTGCGAATGAATTAGAATGGATCGGACGAATGAATTAGAATAGATCGTACGAATGAATTTGAATGGATCAAATGAATGAATTAGAATGGTTACATTCATGCGAATAAATTAGAATGGATAGTACGAATGGATTAGAATGGATACATTCGTGCGAATAAATTAGAATGGATTGTATGAATGAATTAGAATGGATCATACGAATGAATTAGAATGGATCGTATGAGTGAATTAGAATGGATACGAAGGAATTAGAATGGATCGTACGAAGGAATTAGAATGGATCATACGAATGAAATAGAATGGATCGTACGAAGGAATTAGAATGGATCGTACGAAGGAATTAGAACGGATAGTACGAATGAAGTAGAATGGATCGTATGAATGAATTAGAATGTATACATTCGTGCGAATGAATTAGAATGGATCGTATGAATGAATTAGAATAGATTGTGCGAATGAATCAGAATGGATCGTACGAATGAATTAGAATAGATACATTCGTGCGAATAAATTAGAATGGATTGTATGAATGAATTAGAATGGATCATACGAATGAATTAGAATGGATCGTATGAATGAATTAGAATAGATTACGCGAATGAATTAGAATGGATCGTGCGAATGAAATAGAATGGATACAAATGAATTAGAATGGATCATACGAATGAATTAGAATGACGATCCATTCTTACTCATTCGTATGATCCATTCTAATTTATTCGCACGAATGTATCCATTCTAATTCATTCGTACGTCTAATTCATTCGTACGGTCCATTCTACATCATTCACACAATCCATTCTATTTCATTCGTACGATCCATTCTTACTCATTCGTATGATCCATTATGGATACATTCGTGCGAATGAATTAGAATGGATCATATGAATGAGTAAGAATGGATCGTATGAATGAAATAGAATGGATTGTGCGAATGAATTAGAATGGATCTTACGAATGAATTAGAATGGATCGTGTGAAAGAATTAGAATGGATTGTATGAATGAATTAGAATAGATCGTATGAATGAATTAGAATGGATCGTACGAATGAATTAGAATGGATCGTACGAATGAATTAGAATGGATACATTCGTGCGAATGAATTAGAAAGGATACATTCGTGCGAAAGAATTAGAATAGATCGTATGAATGAATTAGAATGGATCCTATGAATGAATTAGAATGGATCGTGCGAATGAATTAGAATGGATCGTACGAATGAATTAGAATGGATCGTGCTAATGAATTAGAATTGATCGGACGAATGAATTAGCATGGATCGTGCAAATGAATTAGAATGGAACGTACGAATGATTTAGAATGGATCGTGTGAAAGAATTAGAATGGATTGTATGAATGAATTAGAATGAATTTGTACGATCCATTCGAATTCATTCGCACGATCCATTCTAATTCATTCATACAATCCATTCTAATTCATTCATACAATCCATTCTAATTCTTTCACACGATCCATTCTAATTCATTCGTAGGATCCATTCTAATTCATTCGTACAATCTATTCTATTTCATTCGTACGATCCATTCTTACTCATTCGTATGATCCATTCTAATTCATTCGGACGAATGTATCCATTCTAATTTATTCGTACGATCCATTCTAATTCATGCGTACGATCCATTCTAATTCATTCGTACGATCCATTCTAATTCATTCGTCCGATCCATTCTAATTCATTCGCACGAATGTATCGATTCTAATTTATTCGTACGATCCATTCTAATTCATTCGTACGATCCATTCTAATTCATTCGTAAGATCCATTCTAAATCATTCGTACGATCCATTCTAATTCATTCGTACGATCCATTCTTATTCATTCGCACGAATGTATCCATTCTAGTTCATTCGTACGATCCATTCTAATTCATTCGTATGATCCATTCTAATTCATTCGCACGATCCATTCTAATTCATTCGTACGATCCATTCTAATTCATTCATACGATCCATTCTAATTCATTCGTACGATCCATTCTAATTCATTCGCACAAATGTATCCATTCTAATTCATTCGTAAGATCCATTCTAATTCATTCGCACGATCCATTCTAATTCATTCGTACGATCCATTCTAATTCTTTCACACGATCCATTTTAATTCATTCGTACGATCCATTCTAATTCATTCGCACGATCCATTCTAATTCATTCGTACGATCCATTCTAATTCATTCGCACAAATGTATCCATTGTAATTCATTCATACGATCCATTCTAATTCATTCGCACGATCCATTCTAATTCATTCGTACGATCCATTCTAATTCATTCGCACGATCTGTTCTTATTCAATCGCACAATCCATTCTAATTCATTCGCAGGAATGTATCCATTCTAATTCATTCGTACGATCCATTCTAATTCATTCGTACGATCCATTCTAATTCATTCGTATGATCCATTCTAATTAATTCGTATGATCCATTCTAATTCATTCGAACGATCCATTCTAATTCATTCATACAATCCATTCTAATTCATTCGTACGATCCATTCTAATTCACTCATAATATCCATTCTAATACATTCATACGATCCATTCTAATTCATTTGCACGAATATATCCATTCTAATTCATTCGTACGATCCATTCTAATTCCTTCGTACGATCCATTCTAATTCATTCGTACGATCTATTCTAATTCATTCGTACGATCCATTCTAATTTATTTGTACGATCCATTCTAATTCCTTTGTATGATCCATTCTAATTCATTCATACGATCCATTCTAATTCATTCGTACAATCTATTCTAATTCATTCGTACGAATGGATACATTCGTGTGAATGAATTAGAATGGATCGTACGAATGAGTAAGAATGGATCGTACGAATGAAATAGAATGGATTGCACGAATGAATTAGAATGGATCGTACGAATGAATTAGAATGGATCGTGTGAAAGAATTAGAATGGATTGCATGAATGAATTAGAATGGATCGTACGAATGAATTAGAATGGATCGTACGAAGGAATTAGAATGGATCGTACGAATGAATTAGAATGGATCGTACGAATGAATTAGAATAGATCGTACGAATGAATTAGAATGGATCGTACGAAGGAATTAGAATGAATCGTACGAATGAATTAGAATGGATATATTCGTGCAAATAAATTAGAATAGATCGTATAAATGTATAAGAATGGATCGTATGAGTGAATTAGAATGGATCGTACGAATGAATTAGAACGGATCGTATGAATGAATTAGAATGGATACATTCATGTGAATGAATTAGAATGGATTGTATGCATGAATTAGAATAGATTTTGTGAATGAATTAGAACTGATCGTACGAATGAATTAGAATGGATACATTCGTGCGAATGAATTAGAATGGATTGTATGAATGAATTAGAATGGATCGTACGAATGAATTAGAATGGATCGTATGAGTGAATTAGAATGGATACAAAGGAATTAGAATGGATCGTACGAAGGAATTAGAATGGATCATACGAATGAAATAGAATGGATCGTACGAAGGAATTAGAATGGATCGTACGAAGGAATTAGAATGGATCATACGAAGGAATTAGAATGGATATATTCGTGCAAATGAATTAGAATGGATCGTATGAATGAATTAGAATGGATCGTATGAGTGAATTAGAACGGATAGTACGAATGAAGTCGAATGGATCGTATGAATGAATTAGAATGGATACATTCGTGCGAATGAATTAGAATGGATCGTATGAATGAATTAGAATAGATTGTGCGAATGAATTAGAACGGATCGTACGAATGAATTAGAATGGATACATTCGTGCGAATAAATTAGAATGGATTGTATGAATAAATTAGAATGGATCGTACGAATGAATTAGAATGGATCGTACGAATGAATTAGAATAGATTGCGCGAATGAATTAGAATGGATCGTACGAATGAATTAGAATTGATTGTACGAAGGAATTAGAATGGATCATACGAATGAATTAGAATGGATCGTACGAATGAATTAGAATGGATCGTACGAAGGAATTAGAATGGATCGTACGAATGAATTAGAATGGATCGTACGATTGAATTAGAATGGATCATACGAATGAGTAAGAATGGATCGTATGAATGAATTAGATTGGATCGTACGATCCATTCTAATTCATTAGCATGGATCGTGCTAATGAATTAGAATGGAATATACGAATGAATTAGAATGGATCGTAGAATGGATCGTACGAATGAATTAGAATGAATTAGAATCGATCGTACGAATGAATTAGAATAGATCATTGGAATGAATTAGAATGGATCGTGCAAATGAATTAGAATGGAGACATTCGTACGAATGAATTAGAATGGATCGTACGAATGAATTAGAATGGATCGTACGAATGAATTCGAATGGATCGTACGATCTATTCTAATTCATTCATACAATCCATTCTAATTCATTCGCACGAATGTATCCATTCTAATCCATTCGTACGATCCATTCTAATCCATTTGTACGATCCATTCTAATTCATTCGCATGAATGTAACCATTATAATTCATTCACACGATCGAATGAATTAGAATGGATACATTCGTGCGAATGAATTAGAATGGATCGTGCGAATCCATTAGACTGGATCGTGCGAATGAATAAGAATGGATCATACGAATGAATGAGAATGGATCGTACGAATTAATTAGAATGGATACATTCGTGCGAATGAATTAGAATGGATTGTATGAATGAATTAGAATAGATCGTACGAATGAATTAGAATGGATACATTCGTGCGAATGAATTAGAATGGATTGTATGAATGAATTTGAATGGATCGTACGAATGAATTAGAATGGATTATATGAATTAATTAGAATGGATCATACGAATGAATTAGAATGGATCGTACGAATGAATTAGAATGGATCGTACGAATGAACTAGAATGGATCGTACGAATGAACTAGAATGGATACATTCGTGCGAATGAATTAGAATGGATCATACGAATGAATTAGAATGGATCGTACAATTCATTCTAATTCATTCGTACGATCCATTCTAATACATTCGTACGATTCATGCTAATTCATTCGCACGATCCATTCTAATTCATTCGTACGATCCATTCTTATTCATTTATACGATCCATTCTAATTCATTCGCACAATCCATTCTAATTCATTTATACAATCCATTCTAATTCATTCGTATGATCCATTCTAACTCATTTGGTGGATCCATTCTAATTCATTCGTACGATCCATTCTAATTCATTCCCACGATCCATTCTAATTTATTCATACGATCCATTCTAATTCATTCGTACGATCTATTCTAATTCATTCGCACGAATGTAACCATTCTAATTCATTCATACGATTTATTCTAATTCATTCGTATGAGGTATTCTAATTCATTCGTACGATCCATTCTAATTCATTCGTACGATCCATTGTAATTCATTCATACAATCCATTTAGATTCATTCGCACAAATGTGTCCATTCAAATTCATTCGTACGATCCAGTCTAATTCATTCATACGATCCATTCTAATTCATTCGCATGAATATATCCATTCTAATTCTTTCGTACGATGCATTCTAATTCATTCGTACGATCCATTCTTATTCATTCCTTTGATCCATTCTAATTCATTCGTACGATCCATTCTAATTCATTCGTCCGATCCATTCTAATTCACTCACACGAATGTATCCATTCTAATTCATTCGTACGATCCATTCTAATTCATTCGTACGATCCATTCTAATTCATTCGTACGATCCATTCTAATTCATTCGTAAGATCCATTCTAATTCATTCGTACGATCAATTCTAATTCATTCGCACGAATGTATCCATTCTAATTCATTCATACGATCCTAAATTACAATGGATCGTACGAATGAATTAGAATGGATACCTTTGTGCATATGAATTAGAATGGATCGTACGAATGAATTACAATGGATCATATTAGTGAATTAGAATGGATCGTACGAATGAATTAGAATGGATACGTACGAATAAATTAGAATGGATTGTATGAATGAATTAGAATGGATCGTACGAATGAATTAGAATGGATCGTACGAATGAATTAGAATAGATTGCGCGAATGAATTAGAATGGATCGTACGAATGAATTCGAATGGATCGTGCGAATGAATTAGAATGGATCGTACGATTGAATTAGAATGGTTCATACGAATGAGTAAGAATGGATCATATGAATGAATTAGATTGGATCGTACGATCCATTCTAATTCATTAGCATGGATCGTGCTAATGAATTAGAATGGAATAAACGAATGAATTAGAATGGATCGTAGAATGGATCGTACGAATGAATTAGAATAGATCATAGGAATGAATTAGAACGGATCGTGCAAATGAATTAGAATGGATACATTCGTGCGAATGAATTAGAATGGATCGTGCGAATGAATTAGAATGGATCGTACGAATGAATTAGAATGGATATATTTGAACGAATAAATTAGAATGGATCATACGAATGAATTAGAATGGGTCGTACGAATGAATTAGAATGGATAGTGCGAATGAATTAGAATCGATCGTACGAATGAATTAGAATGGATCGTACGAATGAATTAGAATGGATCATACGAATGAGTAAGAATGGATTGTACGAATGAATTAGAATGGATCGTACGAATGAATTAGAATGGATCGTACGAATAAATTAAAATGGATACATTCGTCCGAATGAATTAGAATGGATCATACGAATGAGTAAGAATGGATCGTACAAATGAAATAGAATAGATTGTACGAATGAATTAGAATGGATCCTACGAATGAATTAGAATGGATCGTGTGAAAGAATTAGAATGGATTGTATGAATGAATTAGAATGGATCGTATGAATGAATTAGAATGGATCGTGCGAATGAATTCGAATGGATCATATGAATTCATTCTAATTCATTCATACAATCCATTCTAATTCTTTCACACGATCCATTCTAATTCATTCGTACTCATTAGCACGATCCATGCTAATTCATTCGTTCGATCAATTCTAATTCATTAGCATGATCCATTCTACGTCATTCGTACGATCCATTCTAATTCATTCGCACGATCCATTCTAATTCATTCATAGGATCCATTCTAATTCATTCATATGATCTATTCTAATTCTTTCGCACGAATGTATCCATTCTAATTCATTCGCACGAATGTATCCATTCTAATTCATTCGTACGATCCATTCTAATTCATTTGTACGATCCATTCTAATTCATTCGTATGATCCATTCTAATTCATTCATACGATCTATTCTAATTCATTCATACAATCCATTCTAATTCTTTCACACGATCCGTTCTAATTCATTCGTACGATCCATTCTAATTCATTCGCACAATCTATTCTATTTCATTCGTACGATCCATTCTTACTCATTGGTACGATCCATTCTAATTCATTCGCACGAATGTATCCATTCTAATTCATTCGTACGAATCCATTCTAATTCATTCGTACAATCCATTCTATTTCATTCGTACGATCCATTCTTACTCATTCGTATGACCAATTCTAATTCATTTGAACGAATGTATCCATTCTAAATCATTCGTACGATCCATTCTAATTCATTCGTACGATCCATTCTAAATCTTTCGTACAATCCATTCTATTTCATTCGTACGATCAATTCCAGTTCATTAGCACGATCCATTCTAATTCATTCGTACGATCCATTCAAATTCATTCGCACGATCCATTCTAATTCATTCGTACAATCCATTCTATTTCATTCGTACGATCAATTCTTACTCATTCGTATGATCCATTCTAATTCATTCGCACGAATGTATGCATTCTAATCCATTCATACGATCCATTCTAATCCATTCGTACAACCCATTCTAATTCATTCGCATGAATGTAACCATTCTAATTCATTCATTTGATCAATTCTAATTCATTCGTCCGATCCATTCTAATTCATTCGCACGAATGTATCCATTCAAAACCATTCATACGATCCATTCTAATTTAGTCGTACGATCCATTCTAATTCATTCGTAAGATCCATTCTAATTCATTCGTACGATCCATTCTAATTCATTCGTACGATCCATCCTAATTCATTCACACGAATGTATCCATTCTAGTTCATTCGTACGATCCATTCTAATTCATTCGTACGATCCATTCTAATTCATTCGCACGATCCATTCTAATTCATTCGTACGATCCATTCTAATTCATTTATACGATCCATTCTAATTCATTCATACGATCCATTCTAATTCATTCGCACAAATGTATCCATTCTAATTCATTCGTACGATCCATTCTAATTCATTCGCACGATCCATTCTAATCCATTCGTACGATCCATTCTAATTCTTTCACACGATCCATTCTAATTCATTCGTACGATCCATTCTAATTCATTCGCACGATCCATTCTAATTCATTCGTACGATCCATTCTAATTCATTAGCACGATCCATTCTAATTCCTTCGTACGATCCATTCTAATTCATTCGCACGATCCATTCTAATTCATTCGTACGATCCATTCTAATTCATTCATACGATCCATTCTAATTCATTCGTACGATCCATTCTAATTCATTCGCACAAATGTATCCATTCTAATTCATTCGTACGATCCATTCTAATTCATTCGCACGATCCATTCTAATTCATTCTTACGATCCATTCTAATTCATTCGCACGATCAGTTCTTATTCATTCGCACAATCCATTCTAATTCATTCGCACGATCCATTCTAATTCACTCATACGATCCATTCTAATCCATTCATACGATCCATTCTAATTCATTTGCACGAATATATCCATTCTAATTCATTCGTACGATCTATTCTAATTCATTCGTACGATCCATTCTAATTCCTTCGTACGAATGAATTAGAATGGATACATTTGTGCGAATGAATTAGAATGGATCGTACGAATGAATTAGAATGGATCGTATGAATTAATTAGAATGGATCGTACGAATGAATTAGAATGGATCTTACGAATGAATTAGAATGGATCGTACGAATGAATTAGAATGGATCGTACGAATGAATTAGAATGGATATATTCGTGCAAATGAATTAGAATGGATCGTATGAATGAATTAGAATGGATCGTATGAATGAATTAGAATAGATCGTACGAATGAATTAGAATGGATCGTACGAAGGAATTAGAATGGATCGTACGAATGAATTAGAATGGATCGTATGAATTAGAATGAATATATTCGTGCAAATGAATTAGAATGGATCGTATGAATGTATTAAAATGGATCGTATGAGTGAATTAGAATGGATCGTTCGAATGAATTAGAATGGATCATATGAATAAATTAGAATGGATACATTCGTGCGAATGAATTTGAATTGATCGTACGAATGAATTAGAATGGATCGTGCGAATGAATTAGAATGGATCGTACGAATGAATTAGAATGGATCGTACGAATGAACTAGAATGGATACATTCGTGCGAATGAATTAGAATGGATCGTACGAATGAATTAGAATGGATCGTACGAATGAATACGAATGGATCGTGCTAATGAATTAGAATGGATCGTACGATCTATTCTAATTCTTTCGCACGAATGTATCCATTCTAATTCATTCGCACGAATGTATCCATTCTAATTCATTCGTACGATCCATTCTAAATCATTCATACAATCCATTCTATTTCATTCGTACGATCAATTCTAATTCATTAGCACGATCCATTCTAATTCATTCGTACGATCCATTCTAATTCATTCGTACGATCCATTCTAATTCATTCGCACGAATGTATCCATTCTAATTCATTCGTACGATCCATTCTAATTCATTCGTACGATCCATTCTAATTCATTCGCACGATCCATTCTAATTCATTCGTACGATCAATTCTAATTCATTCGCACGAATGTATCCATTCTAATTCATTCATACGATCCATTCTAATTCATTCGTACGATCCATTCTAATTCACTCATACGATCCATTCTAATACATTAATACGATCCATTCTAATTCATTTCCACGAATATATCCATTCAAATTCATACGATCCATTCTAATTCATTCGTACGATCCATTCTAATTCCTTCGTACGATCCATTCTAATTCATTCGTACGATCTATTCTAATTTATTCGTACGATCCATTCTAATTCATTTGTACGATCCATTCTAATTCATTCGTAAGATCCATTCTAATTTATTCGTACGATCCATTCGAATTCATTCGTACGATCCATTCTAATTCATTCGCACGAATGTATTCATTCTAGTTCATTCGTACGATCCTTTCTAATTCATTCGTACGATCCATTCTAATTCATTCGTACGAATGTATCCATTCTAATTCATTTGTATAATCCATTCTAATTCATTTGCACGATCCATTCTAATTCATTCGTACGATCCATTCTAATTCATTCGTACGATCAATTCTAATTCATTCGTACGATCCATTCTAATTAATTCGTATCATCCATTCTAATTCATTCGTACGATCCATTCTAATTCATTTGCACGACTATATCCATTCTAATTCTAATTCATTAGCACGATCTATTCTAATTCATTCATACGATCCATTCTAATTCATTCGCACGAATGTATCCATTCTAATTCATTCATACGATCCATTCTAATTCATTCGCACGATCCATTCTAGTTCATTAGCACGAATATATCCATTCTAATTCATTCGCACGATCCATTCTAATTCATTCGTATGAACCATTCTAATTCATTCATACGATCCATTCTAATTCATTCGCACGAATGTATCCATTCTAATTCATTAGCACGATCCAATCTAATTCAATCGTATGATCCATTCTAATTCCTTCGTACGATCTATTCCAATTCCTTCGTATCCATTCTAATTCGCTCATACTATCCATTCTAATTCATTCATATGATCTATTCTAATTCATTCATACAATCCATTCTAATTCTTTCACACGATCAATTCTAATTCATTCGTACGATCCATTCTAATTCATTCGCATAATCCATTGTAATTCATTCGGACGAATGTATCCATTCTAAATCATTCGTACAATCCATTCTATTTCATTCGTACGATCCATTTTTACTCATTGTACGAATGAATTAGAATAGATCCTACGAATGAATTAGAATGGATCGTGTGAAAGAATTAGAATGGATTGTACGAATGAATTAGAATGGATCGTGTGAAAGAATTAGAATAGATCGTATGAATGAATTAGAATAGATCCTATGAATGAATTAGAATTGATCGTACGAATGAAATAGAATGGATTGCACGAATGATTTAGATAGGATCGTACGAATGAATTAGAATGGATCGTGTGAAAGAATTAGAATGGATTGTATGAATGAATTAGAATGGATCGTACGAATGAATTAGAATGGATCGTAGGAAGGAATTAGAATGGATCGTACGAATGTATTAGAATGGATCCTATGAATGAATTAGAATGGATCGTGCGAATGAATTAGAATGGATCATACGAATGAATTAGAATGGATCGTGCTAATGAATTAGAATTGATCGAACGAATGAATTAGCATGGATCGTGCTAATGAATTAGAATGGATCGTGCGAATGAATTAGAATGGATCGTACGAATGAATTAGAATGGATCGTACGAATGAACTAGAATGGATACATTCGTGCGAATGAATTAGAATGGATCGTACGAATGAATTAGAATGGATCGTACGAATGAATGAGAATGGATCGTACGATGAATTAGAATGGATACATTCGTGCGAATGAATTAGAATGGATCGTACAAATGAATTAGAATGGATCGTGCGAATGAATTAGAATGGATCGTACGAATGAATTAGAATGGATTCGTACGAATGAATTAGAATGGATACATTCGTGCGTACGAATGAATTATAATGGATCGTACGAATAAATTAGAATAGACTGTATGAATGAATTAGAATGGATCGTACGAATGAATTAGAATGGATCATACGAATTAATTAGAATGGATCATAGGAATGAATTAGAATGGATCGTACGAATGAATTAGAATGGATCGTCCGAATGAATTAGAATGGATACATTCGTGCGAATGAATTAGAATGGATTGTGCGAATGAATTAGAATGGATCGTACGAATGAATTAGAATGGATCATATTAATGAATTAGAATGGATCGTACGAATGAATTAGAATGGATACATTCGTGCGAATGAATTAGAATGGATTGTGCATGAATGTATCCATTCTAATTCATTCGTACGATCCATTCTAATTCATTAATATGATCCATTCTAATTCATTCGTACGATCCATTCTAATTCATATGCACAAAGTTATCCATTCTAATCCATTCGTAGGATCAATTCTAATCCATTCGTATGATCCATTCTAATTCATTCGTACGATCCATTCTAATTCATTCGCTCGAATGTATCCATTCTAATCCATTCGTACGATCCATTCTAATCCATTCGTACCATCCATTCTAATTCATTCGCATGAATGTAACCATTCTAATTCATTCATTTGATCCATTCTAATTCATTCGTACGATCCATTCTAATTCATTCGTCCGATCCATTCTAATTCATTCGCACGAATGCATCCATTCTAATTCATTCGTACGATCCATTCTAATTCATTCGTACGATCCATTCTAATTCATTCGTAAGATCCATTCTAATTCATTCGTACGATCCATTCTAATTCATTCGTATGATCCATTCTAATTCATTCGCACGAATGTATCCATTCTAGTTCATTCGTACGATCCATTCTAATTCATTCGTATGATCCATTCTAATTCATTCGCACGATCCATTCTAATTCATTCGTACGATCAATTCTAATTCATTCGCACGAATGTATCCATTCTAATTCATTCATATGATCCATTCTAATTCATTCGTACCATCCATTCTAATTCATTCGTCCGATCCATTCTAATTCATTCGCACGAATGTATCCATTCTAGTTCATTCGTACGATTCATTCTATTTTATTCGTACGATCCATTCTTACTCATTCGTATGATCCATTCTAATTCATTCGGACGAATGTATCCATTCTTATTTATTCGTACGATCCATTCTAATTCATTCGTACGATCCATTCTAATTCATTCGTCCGATCCATTCTAATTCATTCGCACGAATGTATCCATTCTAATTCATTCGTACGATCCATTCTAATTCATTCGTACGATCCATTCTAATTTATTCGTAAGATCCATTCTAATTCATTCGTACGATCCATTCTAATTCATTCGTACGATCCATTCTAATTCATTCGCATGAATGTATCCATTCTAGTTCATTCGTACGATCCATTCTAATTCATTCGTACGATCCATTCTAATTCATTCGCACGATTTTTTCTAATTCATTCGTACGATCAATTCTAATTCATTCGTACGAATGTATCCATTCTAATTCATTCGTATGATCCATTCTAATTCATTCGTACGATCCATTCTAATTCATTCATATAATCCATTCTAATTCTTTCACACGATCCATTCTAATTCATTCGTAGGATCCATTCTAATTCATTCGTACAATCTATTCTATTTCATTCGTACGATCCATTCTTACTTATTCGTATGATCCATTCTAATTCATTCGCACGAATGTATCCATTCTTATTCATTCATACGAATCCATTCAAATTCATTCATACAATCCATTCTATTTCATTCGTACGATCCATTCTTACTCATTCGTACGATCAATTCTAATTCATTCGTAAGATCCATTCTAATTCATTCGTACGATCCATTCTAATTCATTCGCACGATCCATTCTAATTCATTCATACAATCCATTCTAATTTATTCCGTACGATCCATTCTAATTCATTCGCTCAAATGTATCCATTCTAATCCATTCGTACGATCCATTTTAATCCATTCGTACGATCCATTCTAATTCATTCGCATGAATGTAATCATTCTAATTCATTCATTTGATCCATTCTAATTCATTCGTATGATCCATTCTAATTCATTAGCACGATCCATGCTAATTCATTCGTTCGATCAATTCTAATTCATTAGCACGATCCATTCTAATTCATTCGTACGATCCATTCTAATTCATTCGCACGATCCATTCTAATTCATTCATAGGATCCATTCTAATTCATTCATACGATCTATTCTAATTCTTTCGCAAGAATGTATCCATTCTAATTCATTCGCACGAATGTATCCATTCTAATTCATTCGTATGAATCCATTCTAATTCATTCGTACAATCTATTCTATTTTATTCGTACGATCCATTCTAGTTCATTCATACGATCCATTCTAATTCATTCGTATGATCCATTCTAATTCATTCGTATGATCCATTCTAATTAATTCGTATGATCCATTCTAATTCATTCGTACGATCCATTCTAATTCATTCGTACAATCCATTCTAATTCATTCGCACGAATGTATTCATTCTAATTAATTCGTACGATCCATTCTAATTCATTCGTATGATCCATTCTTGTTCATTCGCATAATCCAGTCTAATGGATTCGCACGATCCATTCTAATTTATTCGCACGAATGTATCCATTCTAATTCATTCATACGATCCATTCTAGTTCATTCGTACGATCAGTTCTAATTCATTCACAAAATCTATTCTAATTCATTCATACAATCCATTCTAATTCATTCGCACGATTCATTCTAATTCATTCGTACGATCCATCCTAATTCTTTCCCACGATCCATTCTAATTCATTCGTACAATCCATTCTAATTCATTCGCACGATCCATTCTAATTCATTCGTACGATCCATTCTAATTCATTCGTACGATCCATTCTAATTCATTCGTACGATCCATTCTAATTCATTCGCACAAATGTATCCAATCTAATTCATTCATACGATCCATTCTTACTCATTCGTATGATCCATTCTATTTCATTCATACGATCAATTCTAATTCATTCGTACGATCCATTCTAATTCATTTGTACGATCCATTCTAATTCCTTCGTACGATCCATTCTAATTCAGTCGTACGATCCATTCTAATTCATTCATATAATCCATTCTAATTCTTTCACACGATCCATTCTAATTCATTCGTACGATCCATTCTAATTCATTCGTGCAATCCATTCTATTTCATTCGTACAATCCATTCTTACTCATTCGTACGATCCATTCTAATTCATTCACATGAATGTATCAATTCGTAGGAATGAATTAGAATAGATTGTACGAATGAATTAGAATGGATCGTACGAATGAATTAGAATGGATCGTACGAAGGAATTAGAATGGATCGTACGAATGAATTAGAATGGATCGTACGAATGAATTAGAATAGATCGTACGAATGAATTAGAATGGATCGTACGAAGGAATTAGAATGGATCGTACGAATGAATTAGACTGGATCGTACGAATGAATTTGAATGGATACATTTGTGCGAATGAATCTAAATGGATTGTATGAATCAATTACAATGGATCGTACGAATGAATTTGAATGGATCGTACGAATGAATTAGAATAGCTCATACGAATGAATTAGAATGAATCGTATGAATGAATTAGAATGGTTACATTCGTGCGAATTAATTAAAATAGATCGTACGAATGAATTAGAATGGATCGTACGAATAAATTAGAATGGATCGTGGGATTGAATTAGAATGGATCGTATGAATGAATTAGAATGGATCCACCGAATGAGTTAGAATGGATCATACGAATGAATTAGAATGGATTGTACGAATGAATTAGAATGGATAAATGAAATAGAATGGATTGTACGAATGAATTAGAATGGATCGTGCGAATGAATTAGAATGGATCGTACGAATGAACTAGAATGGATACATTCGTGCGAATGAATTAGAATGGATCGTACGGATGAATTAGAATGGATCGTACGAATGAATTAGAATGGATCTTACGAATTAATTAGAATGGATCGTACGAATGAATTAGAATGGATCATACAAATTAATTAGAAAGGATCATTCGTATGAATTAAATAGAATGGATCCACCGAATGAGTTAGAATGGATCATACGAATGAATTAGAATGGATTGTACGAATGAATTAGAATGGATCATACGAATGAGTAAGAATGGATCGTATGAATGAATTAGATTGGATACATTTGTGCGAATGAATTAGAATGGATCGGACGAATGAATTAGAATTAGAATGGAATGTATGAATGAATTAGAATGGATCGTACGAATGAATTAGAATGGATCATACGAATTAATTAGAATGGATCATACGAATGAATTAGAATGGATCGTACGAATGAATTAGAATGGATCGTACGAATGAATTAGAATGGATGCATTCGTGCGAATGAATTAGAATGGATTGTGCGAATGAATAAGAACAGATCGTGCGAATGAATTAGAATGGATCGTACGAATGAATTAGAATGGATCGTGCGAATGAATCAGAATGGATCGTACGAATGAATTAGAATGGATACATTTGTGCGAATGAATTAGAATGGATCGTACGAATGAATTAGAATGGATCATATGAATGAATTAGAATGGATCGTACGAATGAATTAGAATGGATCGTGCGAATGAATTAGAATGGATCGTATGAATGAATTAGAATGGATCGTGTGAAAGAATTAGAATGGATCGTACGAATGAATTAGAATGGATCGTGCGAATGAATTAGAATGGATCGTACGAATGAATTAGAATGGATACATTTGTGCGAATGAATTAGAATGGATCGTACGAATGAATTAGAATGGATCGTATGAATGAATTAGAATGGATCGTACGAATGAATTAGAATGGATCATGCGAATGAATTAGAATGGATCGTACGAATGAATTAGAATGGATCGTACGAATGAACTAGCATGGATACATTCGTGCGAATGAATTAGAATGGATCGTACGAATGAATTAGAATGGATCGTACGAATGAATTAGAATGGATCTTACGAATGAATTAGAATGGATCGTACGAATGAATTAGAATGGATACATTCGTGCGAATGAATTAGAATGGATCGGACGAATGAATTAGAATGGATATATTCGTGCAAATGAATTAGAATGGATCGTATGAATGTATTAGAATAGATCGTATGAGTGAATTAGAATGGATCGTACGAATGAATTAGAATGGATCGTATGAATGAATTAGAATGGATACATTCGTGGGAATGAATTAGAATTGATCGTACAAATGAATTAGAATGGATCTTGCGAATGAATTAGAATGGATCGTACGAATGAATTAGAATGGATCGTACGAATGAACTAGAATGGATACATTCGTGCGAATGAATTAGAATGGATCGTACGAATGAATTAGAATGGATCGTACGAATGAATTAGAATGGATCGTGCTAATGAATTAGAATTGATCATACGAATGAAATAGAATGGATTGTACGAATGATTTAGAATGGATCGTACGAATGAATTAGAATGGATACATTCGTGCGAATGAATTAGAATGGATAGATTCGTGCGAAAGAATTAAAATAGATCGTATGAATGAGTTTGAGTGGATCGTATGAATGAATTAGAATGGATCGTGCGAATGAATTAGAATGGATCGTGCTAATGAATTAGAATTGATCGAACGAATGAATTAGCATGGATCGTGCTAATGAATTAGAATGGAACGTACGAATGAATTAGAATGGATCGTGTGAAAGAATTAGAAAGGATTGTATGAATTAATTAGAATGGATCGTATGAATGTATTCGAATGGATCGTAAGAATTCATTCTAATTCATTCATACAATCTATTCTAATTCTTTCACACGATCTATTCTGATCCATTCTACGATCCATTCTAATTCATTCGCACAATCCATTCTATTTCATTCGTACGATCCATTCTTACTCATTCGTACGATCCATTCTAATCCATTCTAATTCATTCTTACAATCCATTCTAATTCTTTCACACGATCCATTCTAATTCATTCGTAGGATCCATTCTAATTCATTCGTACAATCTATTCTATTTCATTCGTACGATCCATTCTTACTCATTGGTACGATCCATTCTAATTCATTCCATTCTAATTCATTCGCTCGAATATATCCATTCTAATCCATTCGTACGATCCATTCTAATCCATTCGTACGATCCATTCTAATTCATTCTAGTTCATTCATACAATCCATTCTAATTTATTCGCACGAATGTATCCATTCTAATTCATTTGCACGATCCATTCTAATTCATTCCTATGATCTATTCTAATTCATTCGTACGATCCATTCTAATTCATTCTAATTCATTCGTACGATCCATTCTACGATCCATTCTAATTCATTCGTATATTCCATTCTAATTCATTAGCACGATCCATGCTAATGAATTAGAATGGATCGTGTGAATGAATTAGAATGGATCGCATGAATGAATTAGAATGGATCGTGCGAATGAATTCGAATGGATCGCATGATCCATTCGAATAGAATGGATCGTATGAATGAATTAGAATGGATCGGGCGAATAAATTAGAATGGATTGTAGGAATGAATTAGAATGGATCGTATGAATGAATTAGAATGGATCGTATGAATGAATTAGAATGGATCGTGCGAATGAATTAGAATGGATCGTACGAATGAATTAGAAAGGATCGTACGAAGGAAATAGAATTGATCATACGAATGAATTAGAATGGATCATTCGAATGAGTAAGAATGGATCGTACGAATGAAATAGAATGGATTGTACGAATGAATTAGAATGGATACATTCGTGCGAAAGAATTAGAATGGATCGTACGAATGAATTAGAATGGATCGTACGAATGAATTAGAATAGATCGTACGAATGAATTAGAATGCATCGTACGAAAGAATTAGAATGCATATATTCGTGCAAATGAATTAGAATGGATCGTACGAATGAATTAGACTGGATCATATGAATGAATTTGAATGGATACATTTGTGCGAATGAATCTAAATGGATTGTATGAATGAATTACAATGGATCGTACGAATGAATTAGAATGGATCGTACGAATGAATTAGAATGGATCAAATGAATGAATTAGAATGGTTACATTCATGCGAATGAATTAGAATGGATCGTACGAATGGATTAGAATGGATCGTATGAGTGAATAAGAATGGATACGAATGAATTAGAATGGATCGTACGAAAGAATTAGAATGGATCATACTTATGAAATAGAATGGATCGTACGAAGGAATTAGAATGCATTCGTATGATCCATTCTAATTCATTCGGACGAATGTATCCATTCTAATTTATTCGTACGATCCATTCTAATTCATTCGTACGATCCATTCTAATTCATTCGTACGATCCATTCTTACTCATTCGTATGATCCATTCTAATTCATTCGTACGATCCATTCTAATTGATTCGCATGAATGTATCCATTCCATTCGTACGATCCATTCATACGATCCATTCTAATTCATTCATACAATCCATTCGAATTCTTTCACACGATCCATTCTATTTCATTCGTACGATCCATTCTGATTCATTCGTACGATCCATTCTAATTCATTCGTACGATCCATTCTAAATCATTCTAATTCATTCATACGATCCATTCTACGATCCATTCTAATTCATTTGTATCCATTCTATTTCATTCGCACGATCCATTCTAATTCATTCGCGCAATCTATTCTAATTCATTCGTACGATCCATTCTAATTCATTCATACGATCCATTCTAATTCATTCATACAATCCATTCTAATTTATTCGCACGAATGTATCCATTCTAATTCATTTGCATGATCCATTCTAATTCATTCCTATGATCTATTCTAATTCATTCGTACGATCCATTCTACGATCCATTCTAATTAATTCGTATATTCCATTCTAATTCATTAGCACGATCCATGCTAATGAATTAGAATGGATCGTACGATCCAATCTAATTCATTCATACGATCCATTCTTACTCATTCGTATTATCCATTCTAATTCAATCGTACGATCCATTCTAATTCATTCGTATTCTAATCCATTCTAATTCCTTCGTATGATCCATTCTAATTAATTCGTACGATCAATTCTAATTCATTCGTATGATCCATTCTAATTCATGGAATTAGAATGGATCCACCGAATGAGTTAGAATGGATCATACGAATGAATTAGAATGGATTGTACGAATGAATTAGAATGGATTGTGCGAATGAATTAGAATGGATCCTACGAATGAATTAGAATGGATCGTGTGAAGGAATTAGAATGGATTGTATGAATGAATTAGAATGGATCGTATGAATGAATTAGAATGGATCGTGCGAATGAATTCGAATGGATCGTACGAATTCATTCTAATTCATTCATACAATCCATTCTAATTCTTTCACACGATCTATTCTAATCCATTCTAATTCGTACGATCCATTCTTACTCATTCGTATGATCCATTCTTACTCATTCGTATGATCCATTCTAATTCATTCGGACGAATGTATCCATTCTAATTTATTCGTACGATCCATTCTAATTCATTCGTACGATCCATTCTAATTCATTCATACAATCCATTCTAATTCTTTCACACGATCCATTCTAATTCATTCGCACGATCTATGCAAATTCATTCGTTCGATCAATTCTAATTCATTAGCACGATCCATTCTAATTCATTCGTACGATCCATTCTAATTCATTCGCACGATCCATTCTAATTCATTCATAGGATCCATTCTAATTCATTCATACGATCTATTCTAATTCTTTCGCACGAATGTATCCATTCTAATTCATTCGCACGAATGTATCCATTCTAATTCATTCGTACGATCCATTCTAATTCATTCGTACGATCCATTCTAATTCATTCGTACGATCTATTCTAATTCATTCATACAATCCATTCTAATTCTTTCACACGATCCATTCTAATTCATTCGTACGATCCATTCTAATTCACTCATACGATCCATTCTAATCCATTCATACGATCCATTCTAATTCATTTGCACGAATATATCCATTCTAATTCATTCGTACGATCTATTCTAATTCATTCGTACGATCCATTCTAATTCCTTCGTACGAATGAATTAGAATGGATACATTTGTGCGAATGAATTAGAATGGATCGTACGAATGAATTAGAATGGATCGTATGAATTAATTAGAATGGATCGTACGAATGAATTAGAATGGATCTTACGAATGAATTAGAATGGATCGTACGAATGAATTAGAATGGATCGTACGAATGAATTAGAATGGATATATTCGTGCAAATGAATTAGAATGGATCGTATGAATGAATTAGAATGGATCGTATGAATGAATTAGAATAGATCGTACGAATGAATTAGAATGGATCGTACGAAGGAATTAGAATGGATCGTACGAATGAATTAGAATGGATCGTATGAATTAGAATGAATATATTCGTGCAAATGAATTAGAATGGATCGTATGAATGTATTAGAATGGATCGTATGAGTGAATTAGAATGGATCGTTCGAATGAATTAGAATGGATCATATGAATAAATTAGAATGGATACATTCGTGCGAATGAATTTGAATTGATCGTACGAATGAATTAGAATGGATCGTGCGAATGAATTAGAATGGATCGTACGAATGAATTAGAATGGATCGTACGAATGAACTAGAATGGATACATTCGTGCGAATGAATTAGAATGGATCGTACGAATGAATTAGAATGGATCGTACGAATGAATACGAATGGATCGTGCTAATGAATTAGAATGGATCGTACGATCTATTCTAATTCTTTCGCACGAATGTATCCATTCTAATTCATTCGCACGAATGTATCCATTCTAATTCATTCGTACGATCCATTCTAAATCATTCATACAATCCATTCTATTTCATTCGTACGATCAATTCTAATTCATTAGCACGATCCATTCTAATTCATTCGTACGATCCATTCTAATTCATTCGTACGATCCATTCTAATTCATTCGCACGAATGTATCCATTCTAATTCATTCATACGATCCATTCTAATTCATTCGTACGATCCATTCTAATTCATTCGCACGATCCATTCTAATTCATTCGTACGATCAATTCTAATTCATTCGCACGAATGTATCCATTCTAATTCATTCATACGATCCATTCTAATTCATTCGTACGATCCATTCTAATTCACTCATACGATCCATTCTAATACATTAATACGATCCATTCTAATTCATTTCCACGAATATATCCATTCAAATTCATACGATCCATTCTAATTCATTCGTACGATCCATTCTAATTCCTTCGTACGATCCATTCTAATTCATTCGTACGATCTATTCTAATTTATTCGTACGATCCATTCTAATTCATTTGTACGATCCATTCTAATTCATTCGTAAGATCCATTCTAATTTATTCGTACGATCCATTCGAATTCATTCGTACGATCCATTCTAATTCATTCGCACGAATGTATTCATTCTAGTTCATTCGTACGATCCTTTCTAATTCATTCGTACGATCCATTCTAATTCATTCGTACGAATGTATCCATTCTAATTCATTTGTATAATCCATTCTAATTCATTTGCACGATCCATTCTAATTCATTCGTACGATCCATTCTAATTCATTCGTACGATCAATTCTAATTCATTCGTACGATCCATTCTAATTAATTCGTATCATCCATTCTAATTCATTCGTACGATCCATTCTAATTCATTTGCACGACTATATCCATTCTAATTCTAATTCATTAGCACGATCTATTCTAATTCATTCATACGATCCATTCTAATTCATTCGCACGAATGTATCCATTCTAATTCATTCATACGATCCATTCTAATTCATTCGCACGATCCATTCTAGTTCATTAGCACGAATATATCCATTCTAATTCATTCGCACGATCCATTCTAATTCATTCGTATGAACCATTCTAATTCATTCATACGATCCATTCTAATTCATTCGCACGAATGTATCCATTCTAATTCATTAGCACGATCCAATCTAATTCAATCGTATGATCCATTCTAATTCCTTCGTACGATCTATTCCAATTCCTTCGTATCCATTCTAATTCGCTCATACTATCCATTCTAATTCATTCATATGATCTATTCTAATTCATTCATACAATCCATTCTAATTCTTTCACACGATCAATTCTAATTCATTCGTACGATCCATTCTAATTCATTCGCATAATCCATTGTAATTCATTCGGACGAATGTATCCATTCTAAATCATTCGTACAATCCATTCTATTTCATTCGTACGATCCATTTTTACTCATTGTACGAATGAATTAGAATAGATCCTACGAATGAATTAGAATGGATCGTGTGAAAGAATTAGAATGGATTGTACGAATGAATTAGAATGGATACATTTGTGCGAATGAATTAGAATGGATACATTCGTGCGAAAGAATTAGAATAGATCGTATGAATGAATTAGAATAGATCCTATGAATGAATTAGAATTGATCGTACGAATGAAATAGAATGGATTGCACGAATGATTTAGATAGGATCGTACGAATGAATTAGAATGGATCGTGTGAAAGAATTAGAATGGATTGTATGAATGAATTAGAATGGATCGTACGAATGAATTAGAATGGATCGTAGGAAGGAATTAGAATGGATCGTACGAATGTATTAGAATGGATCCTATGAATGAATTAGAATGGATCGTGCGAATGAATTAGAATGGATCATACGAATGAATTAGAATGGATCGTGCTAATGAATTAGAATTGATCGAACGAATGAATTAGCATGGATCGTGCTAATGAATTAGAATGGATCGTGCGAATGAATTAGAATGGATCGTACGAATGAATTAGAATGGATCGTACGAATGAACTAGAATGGATACATTCGTGCGAATGAATTAGAATGGATCGTACGAATGAATTAGAATGGATCGTACGAATGAATGAGAATGGATCGTACGATGAATTAGAATGGATACATTCGTGCGAATGAATTAGAATGGATCGTACAAATGAATTAGAATGGATCGTGCGAATGAATTAGAATGGATCGTACGAATGAATTAGAATGGATTCGTACGAATGAATTAGAATGGATACATTCGTGCGTACGAATGAATTATAATGGATCGTACGAATAAATTAGAATAGACTGTATGAATGAATTAGAATGGATCGTACGAATGAATTAGAATGGATCATACGAATTAATTAGAATGGATCATAGGAATGAATTAGAATGGATCGTACGAATGAATTAGAATGGATCGTCCGAATGAATTAGAATGGATACATTCGTGCGAATGAATTAGAATGGATTGTGCGAATGAATTAGAATGGATCGTACGAATGAATTAGAATGGATCATATTAATGAATTAGAATGGATCGTACGAATGAATTAGAATGGATACATTCGTGCGAATGAATTAGAATGGATTGTGCATGAATGTATCCATTCTAATTCATTCGTACGATCCATTCTAATTCATTAATATGATCCATTCTAATTCATTCGTACGATCCATTCTAATTCATATGCACAAAGTTATCCATTCTAATCCATTCGTAGGATCAATTCTAATCCATTCGTATGATCCATTCTAATTCATTCGTACGATCCATTCTAATTCATTCGCTCGAATGTATCCATTCTAATCCATTCGTACGATCCATTCTAATCCATTCGTACCATCCATTCTAATTCATTCGCATGAATGTAACCATTCTAATTCATTCATTTGATCCATTCTAATTCATTCGTACGATCCATTCTAATTCATTCGTCCGATCCATTCTAATTCATTCGCACGAATGCATCCATTCTAATTCATTCGTACGATCCATTCTAATTCATTCGTACGATCCATTCTAATTCATTCGTAAGATCCATTCTAATTCATTCGTACGATCCATTCTAATTCATTCGTATGATCCATTCTAATTCATTCGCACGAATGTATCCATTCTAGTTCATTCGTACGATCCATTCTAATTCATTCGTATGATCCATTCTAATTCATTCGCACGATCCATTCTAATTCATTCGTACGATCAATTCTAATTCATTCGCACGAATGTATCCATTCTAATTCATTCATATGATCCATTCTAATTCATTCGTACCATCCATTCTAATTCATTCGTCCGATCCATTCTAATTCATTCGCACGAATGTATCCATTCTAGTTCATTCGTACGATTCATTCTATTTTATTCGTACGATCCATTCTTACTCATTCGTATGATCCATTCTAATTCATTCGGACGAATGTATCCATTCTTATTTATTCGTACGATCCATTCTAATTCATTCGTACGATCCATTCTAATTCATTCGTCCGATCCATTCTAATTCATTCGCACGAATGTATCCATTCTAATTCATTCGTACGATCCATTCTAATTCATTCGTACGATCCATTCTAATTTATTCGTAAGATCCATTCTAATTCATTCGTACGATCCATTCTAATTCATTCGTACGATCCATTCTAATTCATTCGCATGAATGTATCCATTCTAGTTCATTCGTACGATCCATTCTAATTCATTCGTACGATCCATTCTAATTCATTCGCACGATTTTTTCTAATTCATTCGTACGATCAATTCTAATTCATTCGTACGAATGTATCCATTCTAATTCATTCGTATAATCCATTCTAATTCATTCGTACGATCCATTCTAATTCATTCATATAATCCATTCTAATTCTTTCACACGATCCATTCTAATTCATTCGTAGGATCCATTCTAATTCATTCGTACAATCTATTCTATTTCATTCGTACGATCCATTCTTACTTATTCGTATGATCCATTCTAATTCATTCGCACGAATGTATCCATTCTTATTCATTCATACGAATCCATTCAAATTCATTCATACAATCCATTCTATTTCATTCGTACGATCCATTCTTACTCATTCGTACGATCAATTCTAATTCATTCGTAAGATCCATTCTAATTCATTCGTACGATCCATTCTAATTCATTCGCACGATCCATTCTAATTCATTCATACAATCCATTCTAATTTATTCCGTACGATCCATTCTAATTCATTCGCTCAAATGTATCCATTCTAATCCATTCGTACGATCCATTTTAATCCATTCGTACGATCCATTCTAATTCATTCGCATGAATGTAATCATTCTAATTCATTCATTTGATCCATTCTAATTCATTCGTATGATCCATTCTAATTCATTAGCACGATCCATGCTAATTCATTCGTTCGATCAATTCTAATTCATTAGCACGATCCATTCTAATTCATTCGTACGATCCATTCTAATTCATTCGCACGATCCATTCTAATTCATTCATAGGATCCATTCTAATTCATTCATACGATCTATTCTAATTCTTTCGCAAGAATGTATCCATTCTAATTCATTCGCACGAATGTATCCATTCTAATTCATTCGTATGAATCCATTCTAATTCATTCGTACAATCTATTCTATTTTATTCGTACGATCCATTCTAGTTCATTCATACGATCCATTCTAATTCATTCGTATGATCCATTCTAATTCATTCGTATGATCCATTCTAATTAATTCGTATGATCCATTCTAATTCATTCGTACGATCCATTCTAATTCATTCGTACAATCCATTCTAATTCATTCGCACGAATGTATTCATTCTAATTAATTCGTACGATCCATTCTAATTCATTCGTATGATCCATTCTTGTTCATTCGCATAATCCAGTCTAATGGATTCGCACGATCCATTCTAATTTATTCGCACGAATGTATCCATTCTAATTCATTCATACGATCCATTCTAGTTCATTCGTACGATCAGTTCTAATTCATTCACAAAATCTATTCTAATTCATTCATACAATCCATTCTAATTCATTCGCACGATTCATTCTAATTCATTCGTACGATCCATCCTAATTCTTTCCCACGATCCATTCTAATTCATTCGTACAATCCATTCTAATTCATTCGCACGATCCATTCTAATTCATTCGTACGATCCATTCTAATTCATTCGTACGATCCATTCTAATTCATTCGCACAAATGTATCCAATCTAATTCATTCATACGATCCATTCTTACTCATTCGTATGATCCATTCTATTTCATTCATACGATCAATTCTAATTCATTCGTACGATCCATTCTAATTCATTTGTACGATCCATTCTAATTCCTTCGTACGATCCATTCTAATTCAGTCGTACGATCCATTCTAATTCATTCATATAATCCATTCTAATTCTTTCACACGATCCATTCTAATTCATTCGTACGATCCATTCTAATTCATTCGTGCAATCCATTCTATTTCATTCGTACAATCCATTCTTACTCATTCGTACGATCCATTCTAATTCATTCACATGAATGTATCAATTCGTAGGAATGAATTAGAATAGATTGTACGAATGAATTAGAATGGATCGTACGAATGAATTAGAATGGATCGTACGAAGGAATTAGAATGGATCGTACGAATGAATTAGAATGGATCGTACGAATGAATTAGAATAGATCGTACGAATGAATTAGAATGGATCGTACGAAGGAATTAGAATGGATCGTACGAATGAATTAGACTGGATCGTACGAATGAATTTGAATGGATACATTTGTGCGAATGAATCTAAATGGATTGTATGAATCAATTACAATGGATCGTACGAATGAATTTGAATGGATCGTACGAATGAATTAGAATAGCTCATACGAATGAATTAGAATGAATCGTATGAATGAATTAGAATGGTTACATTCGTGCGAATTAATTAAAATAGATCGTACGAATGAATTAGAATGGATCGTACGAATAAATTAGAATGGATCGTGGGATTGAATTAGAATGGATCGTATGAATGAATTAGAATGGATCCACCGAATGAGTTAGAATGGATCATACGAATGAATTAGAATGGATTGTACGAATGAATTAGAATGGATAAATGAAATAGAATGGATTGTACGAATGAATTAGAATGGATCGTGCGAATGAATTAGAATGGATCGTACGAATGAACTAGAATGGATACATTCGTGCGAATGAATTAGAATGGATCGTACGAATGAATTAGAATGGATCGTACGAATGAATTAGAATGGATCTTACGAATTAATTAGAATGGATCGTACGAATGAATTAGAATGGATCATACAAATTAATTAGAAAGGATCATTCGTATGAATTAAATAGAATGGATCCACCGAATGAGTTAGAATGGATCATACGAATGAATTAGAATGGATTGTACGAATGAATTAGAATGGATCATACGAATGAGTAAGAATGGATCGTATGAATGAATTAGATTGGATACATTTGTGCGAATGAATTAGAATGGATCGGACGAATGAATTAGAATTAGAATGGAATGTATGAATGAATTAGAATGGATCGTACGAATGAATTAGAATGGATCATACGAATTAATTAGAATGGATCATACGAATGAATTAGAATGGATCGTACGAATGAATTAGAATGGATCGTACGAATGAATTAGAATGGATGCATTCGTGCGAATGAATTAGAATGGATTGTGCGAATGAATAAGAACAGATCGTGCGAATGAATTAGAATGGATCGTACGAATGAATTAGAATGGATCGTGCGAATGAATCAGAATGGATCGTACGAATGAATTAGAATGGATACATTTGTGCGAATGAATTAGAATGGATCGTACGAATGAATTAGAATGGATCATATGAATGAATTAGAATGGATCGTACGAATGAATTAGAATGGATCGTGCGAATGAATTAGAATGGATCGTATGAATGAATTAGAATGGATCGTGTGAAAGAATTAGAATGGATCGTACGAATGAATTAGAATGGATCGTGCGAATGAATTAGAATGGATCGTACGAATGAATTAGAATGGATACATTTGTGCGAATGAATTAGAATGGATCGTACGAATGAATTAGAATGGATCGTATGAATGAATTAGAATGGATCGTACGAATGAATTAGAATGGATCATGCGAATGAATTAGAATGGATCGTACGAATGAATTAGAATGGATCGTACGAATGAACTAGCATGGATACATTCGTGCGAATGAATTAGAATGGATCGTACGAATGAATTAGAATGGATCGTACGAATGAATTAGAATGGATCTTACGAATGAATTAGAATGGATCGTACGAATGAATTAGAATGGATACATTCGTGCGAATGAATTAGAATGGATCGGACGAATGAATTAGAATGGATATATTCGTGCAAATGAATTAGAATGGATCGTATGAATGTATTAGAATAGATCGTATGAGTGAATTAGAATGGATCGTACGAATGAATTAGAATGGATCGTATGAATGAATTAGAATGGATACATTCGTGGGAATGAATTAGAATTGATCGTACAAATGAATTAGAATGGATCTTGCGAATGAATTAGAATGGATCGTACGAATGAATTAGAATGGATCGTACGAATGAACTAGAATGGATACATTCGTGCGAATGAATTAGAATGGATCGTACGAATGAATTAGAATGGATCGTACGAATGAATTAGAATGGATCGTGCTAATGAATTAGAATTGATCATACGAATGAAATAGAATGGATTGTACGAATGATTTAGAATGGATCGTACGAATGAATTAGAATGGATACATTCGTGCGAATGAATTAGAATGGATAGATTCGTGCGAAAGAATTAAAATAGATCGTATGAATGAGTTTGAGTGGATCGTATGAATGAATTAGAATGGATCGTGCGAATGAATTAGAATGGATCGTGCTAATGAATTAGAATTGATCGAACGAATGAATTAGCATGGATCGTGCTAATGAATTAGAATGGAACGTACGAATGAATTAGAATGGATCGTGTGAAAGAATTAGAAAGGATTGTATGAATTAATTAGAATGGATCGTATGAATGTATTCGAATGGATCGTAAGAATTCATTCTAATTCATTCATACAATCTATTCTAATTCTTTCACACGATCTATTCTGATCCATTCTACGATCCATTCTAATTCATTCGCACAATCCATTCTATTTCATTCGTACGATCCATTCTTACTCATTCGTACGATCCATTCTAATCCATTCTAATTCATTCTTACAATCCATTCTAATTCTTTCACACGATCCATTCTAATTCATTCGTAGGATCCATTCTAATTCATTCGTACAATCTATTCTATTTCATTCGTACGATCCATTCTTACTCATTGGTACGATCCATTCTAATTCATTCCATTCTAATTCATTCGCTCGAATATATCCATTCTAATCCATTCGTACGATCCATTCTAATCCATTCGTACGATCCATTCTAATTCATTCTAGTTCATTCATACAATCCATTCTAATTTATTCGCACGAATGTATCCATTCTAATTCATTTGCACGATCCATTCTAATTCATTCCTATGATCTATTCTAATTCATTCGTACGATCCATTCTAATTCATTCTAATTCATTCGTACGATCCATTCTACGATCCATTCTAATTCATTCGTATATTCCATTCTAATTCATTAGCACGATCCATGCTAATGAATTAGAATGGATCGTGTGAATGAATTAGAATGGATCGCATGAATGAATTAGAATGGATCGTGCGAATGAATTCGAATGGATCGCATGATCCATTCGAATAGAATGGATCGTATGAATGAATTAGAATGGATCGGGCGAATAAATTAGAATGGATTGTAGGAATGAATTAGAATGGATCGTATGAATGAATTAGAATGGATCGTATGAATGAATTAGAATGGATCGTGCGAATGAATTAGAATGGATCGTACGAATGAATTAGAAAGGATCGTACGAAGGAAATAGAATTGATCATACGAATGAATTAGAATGGATCATTCGAATGAGTAAGAATGGATCGTACGAATGAAATAGAATGGATTGTACGAATGAATTAGAATGGATACATTCGTGCGAAAGAATTAGAATGGATCGTACGAATGAATTAGAATGGATCGTACGAATGAATTAGAATAGATCGTACGAATGAATTAGAATGCATCGTACGAAAGAATTAGAATGCATATATTCGTGCAAATGAATTAGAATGGATCGTACGAATGAATTAGACTGGATCATATGAATGAATTTGAATGGATACATTTGTGCGAATGAATCTAAATGGATTGTATGAATGAATTACAATGGATCGTACGAATGAATTAGAATGGATCGTACGAATGAATTAGAATGGATCAAATGAATGAATTAGAATGGTTACATTCATGCGAATGAATTAGAATGGATCGTACGAATGGATTAGAATGGATCGTATGAGTGAATAAGAATGGATACGAATGAATTAGAATGGATCGTACGAAAGAATTAGAATGGATCATACTTATGAAATAGAATGGATCGTACGAAGGAATTAGAATGCATTCGTATGATCCATTCTAATTCATTCGGACGAATGTATCCATTCTAATTTATTCGTACGATCCATTCTAATTCATTCGTACGATCCATTCTAATTCATTCGTACGATCCATTCTTACTCATTCGTATGATCCATTCTAATTCATTCGTACGATCCATTCTAATTGATTCGCATGAATGTATCCATTCCATTCGTACGATCCATTCATACGATCCATTCTAATTCATTCATACAATCCATTCGAATTCTTTCACACGATCCATTCTATTTCATTCGTACGATCCATTCTGATTCATTCGTACGATCCATTCTAATTCATTCGTACGATCCATTCTAAATCATTCTAATTCATTCATACGATCCATTCTAATTCATTTGTATCCATTCTATTTCATTCGCACGATCCATTCTAATTCATTCGCGCAATCTATTCTAATTCATTCGTACGATCCATTCTAATTCATTCATACGATCCATTCTAATTCATTCATACAATCCATTCTAATTTATTCGCACGAATGTATCCATTCTAATTCATTTGCATGATCCATTCTAATTCATTCCTATGATCTATTCTAATTCATTCGTACGATCCATTCTACGATCCATTCTAATTAATTCGTATATTCCATTCTAATTCATTAGCACGATCCATGCTAATGAATTAGAATGGATCGTACGATCCAATCTAATTCATTCATACGATCCATTCTTACTCATTCGTATTATCCATTCTAATTCAATCGTACGATCCATTCTAATTCATTCGTATTCTAATCCATTCTAATTCCTTCGTATGATCCATTCTAATTAATTCGTACGATCAATTCTAATTCATTCGTATGATCCATTCTAATTCATGGAATTAGAATGGATCCACCGAATGAGTTAGAATGGATCATACGAATGAATTAGAATGGATTGTACGAATGAATTAGAATGGATTGTGCGAATGAATTAGAATGGATCCTACGAATGAATTAGAATGGATCGTGTGAAGGAATTAGAATGGATTGTATGAATGAATTAGAATGGATCGTATGAATGAATTAGAATGGATCGTGCGAATGAATTCGAATGGATCGTACGAATTCATTCTAATTCATTCATACAATCCATTCTAATTCTTTCACACGATCTATTCTAATCCATTCTAATTCGTACGATCCATTCTTACTCATTCGTATGATCCATTCTTACTCATTCGTATGATCCATTCTAATTCATTCGGACGAATGTATCCATTCTAATTTATTCGTACGATCCATTCTAATTCATTCGTACGATCCATTCTAATTCATTCATACAATCCATTCTAATTCTTTCACACGATCCATTCTAATTCATTCGCACGATCTATGCAAATTCATTCGTTCGATCAATTCTAATTCATTAGCACGATCCATTCTAATTCATTCGTACGATCCATTCTAATTCATTCGCACGATCCATTCTAATTCATTCATAGGATCCATTCTAATTCATTCATACGATCTATTCTAATTCTTTCGCACGAATGTATCCATTCTAATTCATTCGCACGAATGTATCCATTCTAATTCATTCGTACGATCCATTCTAATTCATTCGTACGATCCATTCTAATTCATTCGTACGATCTATTCTAATTCATTCATACAATCCATTCTAATTCTTTCACACGATCCATTCTAATTCATTCGTACGATCCATTCTAATTCATTCGCACAATCCATTCTATTTCATTCGTACGATCCATTCTTACTCATTGGTACGATCCATTCTAATTCATTCGCACGAATGTATCCATTCTAATACATTCGTACGAATCCATTCTAATTCATTCGTACAATCCATTCTATTTCATTCGTACGATCCATTCTTACTCATTCGTATGATCCATTTTAATTCATTCGCATGAATGTATCCATTCTAAATCATTCGTACGATCCATTCTAAATCATTCATACGATCCATTCTAATTCATTCGTACGATCCATTCTAAATCATTCGTACAATCCATTCTATTTCATTTGTACGATCAATTCTAATTCATTCGTACGATCTATTCTAATTCATTCATACAATCCATTCTAATTCTTTCACACGATCCATTCTAATTCATTCGTAGGATCCATTCTAATTCATTCGTACAATCTATTCTATTTCATTCGTACGATCCATTCTTACTCATTCGTATGATCCATTCTAATTCATTAGGACGAATGTATCCATTCTAATTTAATTGTACGATCCATTCTAATTCATTCGTAGGATCCATTCTAATTCATTCGTACGATCCATTCTTACTCATTCGTATGATCCATTCTAATTCATTCGTACGATCCATTCTAATTCATTCGCACAATCTATTCTAATTCATTCGTACGATCCATTCTAATTCATTCGTACGATCGTACGAATGAATTAGAATGGATAGTACGGAATGAATTAGAATGGATTGTATGAATGAATTAGAATGGATACATTCGTGCGAATGAATTAGAATGGATCATACGAATGAGTAAGAATGGATCGTACGAATGAAATAGAATGGATTGTACGAATGAATTAGAATGGATCGTACAAATGAATTAGAATGGATCGTACGAATGAATTAGAATAGATCATACGAATGAGTAAGAATGGATCGTACAAATGAAATAGAATGGATTGTACGAATGAATTAGAATGGATCGTACGAATGAATTAGAATGGATCGTGTGAAAGAATTAGAATGCATTGTATGAATGAATTAGAATGGATCGTATGAATGAATTAGAATGGATCGTGCGAATGAATTCGAAAGGATCGCATGATCCATTCGAATAGAATGGATCGTATGAATGAATTAGAATGGATCGGGCGAATGAATTAGAATGGATTGTAGGAATGAATTAGAATGGATCGTATGAATGAATAAGAATGGATGCGTGCGAATGAATTAGAATGGATCGTACGAATGAATTAGAATGGATCGTACGAATGAATTAGAATGGATCATGCGAATGAATTAGAATGGATCATATGAATGAGTAAGAATGGATCGTACGAATGAATTAGAATGGATCGTACGAATGAATTAGAATGGATCGTGTGAAAGAATTAGAATGGATTGTATGAATGAATTAGAATGGATCATATGAATGAATTAGAATGGATCGTGCGAATGAATTCGAATGGATCGTACGAATGAATTAGAATGGATCGTACGAATGAATTAGAATGGATACATTCGTGCGAATGAATTAGAATGGATACATTCGTGCGAAAGAATTAGAACAGATCGTATGAATGAATTAGAATGGATCCTATGAATGAATTAGAATGGATCGTGCGAATGAATTAGAATGGATCGTACGAATGAATTAGAATGGATCGTGCTAATGAATTAGAATTGATCGAACGAATGAATTAGCATGGATCGTGCTAATGAATTAGAATGGAACGTACGAATGAATTAGAATGGATCGTGTGAAAGAATTAGAATGGATTGTATGAATGAATTAGAATGAATTCGTACGATCCATTCGAATTCATTCGAACGATACATTCTAATTCATTCATACGATCCATTCTAATTCATTCATACAATCCATTCTAATTCTTTCACACGATCCATTCTAATTCATTCGTAGGATCCATTCTAATTCATTCGTACAATCTATTCTTTTTCATTCGTACGATCTATTCTTACTCATTCGTATGATCCATTCTAATTCATTCTGACGAATGTATCCATTCTAATTTATTCGTACGATCCATTATAATTCATTCGTACGATCCATTCTTACTCATTCGTATGATCCATTCTAATTCATTCGTACGATCCATTCTAATTCATTCGTACGATCCATTCTAATTCATTCGCACAATCTATTCTAATTCATTCGTACGATCCATTCTAATTCATTCGTACGATCGTACGAATAAATTAGAATGGATCGTACGGAATGAATTAGAATGGATTGTATGAATGAATTAGAATGGATCGTACAAATGAATTAGAATGGATCGTACGAATGATTTAGAATGGATCATACGAATGAGTAAGAATGGATTGTACAAATGAAATAGAATGGATTGTACGAATGAATTAGAATGGATCGTACGAATGAATTAGAATGGATCGTGTGAAAGAATTAGAATGCATTGTATGAATGAATTAGAATGGATCATATGAATGAATTAGAATGGATCGTGCGAATGAATTTGAATGGATCGCATGATCCATTCGAATAGAATGGATCGTATGAATGAATTAGAATGGATCGGGCGAATGAATTAGAATGGATTGTAGGAATGAATTAGAATGGATCGTATGAATGAATTAGAATGGATCGTATGAATGAATTAGAATGGATCGTGCGAATGAATTAGAATGGATCGTACGAATGAATTAGAATAGATCGTACGAATGAATTAGAATGGATCATACGAATGAATTAGAATGGATCATACGAATGAGTGAGAATGGATCGTATGAATGAAATAGAATGGATTGTACGAATGAATTAGAATGGATACATTCATGCGAATGAATTAGAATGGATCAGACGATCGAATTAGAATGGATCGTACGATTCATTCTAATTCATTCGTACGATCCATTCTAATACATTCGTACGATTCATGCTAATTCATTCGCACGATCCATTCTAATTAATTCGTACGATCCATTCTTATTCATTCATACGATCCATTCTAATTCATTCGCACAATCCATTCTAATTCATTCGTACAATCCATTATAATTCATTCGTATGATCCATTCTAACTCATTCGGTGGATCCATTCTAATTCATTCGTATGATCCATTCTAATTCATTCCCATGATCCATTCTAATTTATTCGTACGATCCATTCTAATTCATTCGTACGATCTATTCTAATTCATTCGCACGAATGTAACCATTCTAATTCATTCATACGATTCATTCTAATTCATTCATATGAGGTATTCTAAATCATTCGTACGATCCATTCTAATTCATTCGTACGATCCATTGTAATTCATTCATACAATCCATTTAGGTTCATTCGCACAAATGTATCCATTCAAATTCATTCGTACGATCCAGTCTAATTCATTTGTACGTTCCATTCTAATTCATTCGCACGAATATATCCATTCTAATTCTTTCGTACGATGCATTCTAATTCATTCGTACGATCCATTCTAATTCATTCTCACAAATGTATCCATTCTAATTCATTTGTACGATCCATTCTAATTCATTCCTTCGATCTATTCTAATTCATTCGCTCGAATGTATCCATTTTAATTCATTCGTACGATCCATTCTAATTCATTCGTACGATCCATTCTAATTCATTCGTACGATCGATTCTAATTCATTCGCACTATCCATTCTAATTCATTCGTACGATCCATTCTAATTCATTCGTATGAACCATTCTAATTTATTCGTTCAAATATATCCATTCTAATTCATTCGTACAATCCATTCTAATTCATTCGCACGATCCATTCTAATTCATTCGCACGAATGTATCCATTCTAATTCATTTGCACGATCCATTCTAATTCATTCCTATGATCTATTCTAATTCATTCGTACGATCCATTGTAATTCATTCGCTCGAATGTATCCATTCTAATTCATTCGTACGATCCATTCTAATTCGTTCATATGATCCATTCTAATTCGTTCGTACGATCCATTCTAATTCGTTCGTACGATCCATTCTAATTCATTCGTATGATCCATTCTAATTCATTCCTACGATCTATTCTAATTCATTCGCTCGAATATATCCATTCTAATTCATTCGTTCGATCCATTCTAATTCATTCGCACGATCCATTCTAATTCATTCGTATGATCCATTCTAATCCATTCGTACGATCCATTCTAATTCATTCGTATGATCCATTCTAATTCATTCGCATGAATGTATCCATTCTAGTTCATTCGTACGATCCATTCTAATTCATTCGTACGATCCATTCTAATTCATTCGCACGATCCATTCTAATTCATTCGTATGATCAATTCTAATTCATTCGCACGAATGTATCCATTTTAATTCATTCGTACGATCCAGAATTAGAATGGATCGTACGAATGAATTAAAATGGATACCTTTGTGCATATGATATAGAATGGATCGTACGAATGAATTAGAATGGATCATATTAATGAATTAGAATGGATCGTATGAATGAATTAGAATGGATACATTCGTGCGGATGAATTAGAATGGATCGTGCGAATCCATTAGACTGGATCGTGCGAATTAATAAGAATGGATCATACGAATGAATTAGAATGGATCGTACGAATTAATTAGAATGGATACATTAGTGCGAATGAAGTAGAATGGATTGTATGAATGAATTAGAATGGATCGTAAGAATGAATTAGAATGGATCATACGAATTAATTAGAATGGATCATACGAATGAATTAGAATGTATCGTATGAATGAATTAGAATGGATCGTACGAATGAACTAGAATGGATCGTACGAATGAACTAGAATGGATACATTCGTGCGAATGAATTAGAATGGATCGTACTAATGAGTTAGAATGGATCGTACGAATGAATTAGAATGGATCTTACGAATGAATTAGAATGGATCGTACGAATGAATTAGAATGGATCGTACGAATGAATTAGAATGGATACATTCGTGCGAATGAATTAGAATGGATCGGACGAATGAATTAGAATAGATCGTACGAATGAATTTGAATGGATCAAATGAATGAATTAGAATGGTTACATTCATGCGAATAAATTAGAATGGATAGTACGAATGGATTAGAATGGATACATTCGTGCGAATAAATTAGAATGGATTGTATGAATGAATTAGAATGGATCATACGAATGAATTAGAATGGATCGTATGAGTGAATTAGAATGGATACGAAGGAATTAGAATGGATCGTACGAAGGAATTAGAATGGATCATACGAATGAAATAGAATGGATCGTACGAAGGAATTAGAATGGATCGTACGAAGGAATTAGAACGGATAGTACGAATGAAGTAGAATGGATCGTATGAATGAATTAGAATGTATACATTCGTGCGAATGAATTAGAATGGATCGTATGAATGAATTAGAATAGATTGTGCGAATGAATCAGAATGGATCGTACGAATGAATTAGAATAGATACATTCGTGCGAATAAATTAGAATGGATTGTATGAATGAATTAGAATGGATCATACGAATGAATTAGAATGGATCGTATGAATGAATTAGAATAGATTACGCGAATGAATTAGAATGGATCGTGCGAATGAAATAGAATGGATACAAATGAATTAGAATGGATCATACGAATGAATTAGAATGACGATCCATTCTTACTCATTCGTATGATCCATTCTAATTTATTCGCACGAATGTATCCATTCTAATTCATTCGTACGTCTAATTCATTCGTACGGTCCATTCTACATCATTCACACAATCCATTCTATTTCATTCGTACGATCCATTCTTACTCATTCGTATGATCCATTATGGATACATTCGTGCGAATGAATTAGAATGGATCATATGAATGAGTAAGAATGGATCGTATGAATGAAATAGAATGGATTGTGCGAATGAATTAGAATGGATCTTACGAATGAATTAGAATGGATCGTGTGAAAGAATTAGAATGGATTGTATGAATGAATTAGAATAGATCGTATGAATGAATTAGAATGGATCGTACGAATGAATTAGAATGGATCGTACGAATGAATTAGAATGGATACATTCGTGCGAATGAATTAGAAAGGATACATTCGTGCGAAAGAATTAGAATAGATCGTATGAATGAATTAGAATGGATCCTATGAATGAATTAGAATGGATCGTGCGAATGAATTAGAATGGATCGTACGAATGAATTAGAATGGATCGTGCTAATGAATTAGAATTGATCGGACGAATGAATTAGCATGGATCGTGCAAATGAATTAGAATGGAACGTACGAATGATTTAGAATGGATCGTGTGAAAGAATTAGAATGGATTGTATGAATGAATTAGAATGAATTTGTACGATCCATTCGAATTCATTCGCACGATCCATTCTAATTCATTCATACAATCCATTCTAATTCATTCATACAATCCATTCTAATTCTTTCACACGATCCATTCTAATTCATTCGTAGGATCCATTCTAATTTATTCGTACAATCTATTCTATTTCATTCGTACGATCCATTCTTACTCATTCGTATGATCCATTCTAATTCATTCGGACGAATGTATCCATTCTAATTTATTCGTACGATCCATTCTAATTCATGCGTACGATCCATTCTAATTCATTCGTACGATCCATTCTAATTCATTCGTCCGATCCATTCTAATTCATTCGCACGAATGTATCGATTCTAATTTATTCGTACGATCCATTCTAATTCATTCGTACGATCCATTCTAATTCATTCGTAAGATCCATTCTAAATCATTCGTACGATCCATTCTAATTCATTCGTACGATCCATTCTTATTCATTCGCACGAATGTATCCATTCTAGTTCATTCGTACGATCCATTCTAATTCATTCGTATGATCCATTCTAATTCATTCGCACGATCCATTCTAATTCATTCGTACGATCCATTCTAATTCATTCATACGATCCATTCTAATTCATTCGTACGATCCATTCTAATTCATTCGCACAAATGTATCCATTCTAATTCATTCGTAAGATCCATTCTAATTCATTCGCACGATCCATTCTAATTCATTCGTACGATCCATTCTAATTCTTTCACACGATCCATTTTAATTCATTCGTACGATCCATTCTAATTCATTCGCACGATCCATTCTAATTCATTCGTACGATCCATTCTAATTCATTCGCACAAATGTATCCATTGTAATTCATTCATACGATCCATTCTAATTCATTCGCACGATCCATTCTAATTCATTCGTACGATCCATTCTAATTCATTCGCACGATCTGTTCTTATTCAATCGCACAATCCATTCTAATTCATTCGCAGGAATGTATCCATTCTAATTCATTCGTACGATCCATTCTAATTCATTCGTACGATCCATTCTAATTCATTCGTATGATCCATTCTAATTAATTCGTATGATCCATTCTAATTCATTCGAACGATCCATTCTAATTCATTCATACAATCCATTCTAATTCATTCGTACGATCCATTCTAATTCACTCATAATATCCATTCTAATACATTCATACGATCCATTCTAATTCATTTGCACGAATATATCCATTCTAATTCATTCGTACGATCCATTCTAATTCCTTCGTACGATCCATTCTAATTCATTCGTACGATCTATTCTAATTCATTCGTACGATCCATTCTAATTTATTTGTACGATCCATTCTAATTCCTTTGTATGATCCATTCTAATTCATTCATACGATCCATTCTAATTCATTCGTACAATCTATTCTAATTCATTCGTACGAATGGATACATTCGTGTGAATGAATTAGAATGGATCGTACGAATGAGTAAGAATGGATCGTACGAATGAAATAGAATGGATTGCACGAATGAATTAGAATGGATCGTACGAATGAATTAGAATGGATCGTGTGAAAGAATTAGAATGGATTGCATGAATGAATTAGAATGGATCGTACGAATGAATTAGAATGGATCGTACGAAGGAATTAGAATGGATCGTACGAATGAATTAGAATGGATCGTACGAATGAATTAGAATAGATCGTACGAATGAATTAGAATGGATCGTACGAAGGAATTAGAATGAATCGTACGAATGAATTAGAATGGATATATTCGTGCAAATAAATTAGAATAGATCGTATAAATGTATAAGAATGGATCGTATGAGTGAATTAGAATGGATCGTACGAATGAATTAGAACGGATCGTATGAATGAATTAGAATGGATACATTCATGTGAATGAATTAGAATGGATTGTATGCATGAATTAGAATAGATTTTGTGAATGAATTAGAACTGATCGTACGAATGAATTAGAATGGATACATTCGTGCGAATGAATTAGAATGGATTGTATGAATGAATTAGAATGGATCGTACGAATGAATTAGAATGGATCGTATGAGTGAATTAGAATGGATACAAAGGAATTAGAATGGATCGTACGAAGGAATTAGAATGGATCATACGAATGAAATAGAATGGATCGTACGAAGGAATTAGAATGGATCGTACGAAGGAATTAGAATGGATCATACGAAGGAATTAGAATGGATATATTCGTGCAAATGAATTAGAATGGATCGTATGAATGAATTAGAATGGATCGTATGAGTGAATTAGAACGGATAGTACGAATGAAGTCGAATGGATCGTATGAATGAATTAGAATGGATACATTCGTGCGAATGAATTAGAATGGATCGTATGAATGAATTAGAATAGATTGTGCGAATGAATTAGAACGGATCGTACGAATGAATTAGAATGGATACATTCGTGCGAATAAATTAGAATGGATTGTATGAATAAATTAGAATGGATCGTACGAATGAATTAGAATGGATCGTACGAATGAATTAGAATAGATTGCGCGAATGAATTAGAATGGATCGTACGAATGAATTAGAATGGATTGTACGAAGGAATTAGAATGGATCATACGAATGAATTAGAATGGATCGTACGAATGAATTAGAATGGATCGTACGAAGGAATTAGAATGGATCGTACGAATGAATTAGAATGGATCGTACGATTGAATTAGAATGGATCATACGAATGAGTAAGAATGGATCGTATGAATGAATTAGATTGGATCGTACGATCCATTCTAATTCATTAGCATGGATCGTGCTAATGAATTAGAATGGAATATACGAATGAATTAGAATGGATCGTAGAATGGATCGTACGAATGAATTAGAATGAATTAGAATCGATCGTACGAATGAATTAGAATAGATCATTGGAATGAATTAGAATGGATCGTGCAAATGAATTAGAATGGAGACATTCGTACGAATGAATTAGAATGGATCGTACGAATGAATTAGAATGGATCGTACGAATGAATTCGAATGGATCGTACGATCTATTCTAATTCATTCATACAATCCATTCTAATTCATTCGCACGAATGTATCCATTCTAATCCATTCGTACGATCCATTCTAATCCATTTGTACGATCCATTCTAATTCATTCGCATGAATGTAACCATTATAATTCATTCACACGATCGAATGAATTAGAATGGATACATTCGTGCGAATGAATTAGAATGGATCGTGCGAATCCATTAGACTGGATCGTGCGAATGAATAAGAATGGATCATACGAATGAATGAGAATGGATCGTACGAATTAATTAGAATGGATACATTCGTGCGAATGAATTAGAATGGATTGTATGAATGAATTAGAATAGATCGTACGAATGAATTAGAATGGATACATTCGTGCGAATGAATTAGAATGGATTGTATGAATGAATTTGAATGGATCGTACGAATGAATTAGAATGGATTATATGAATTAATTAGAATGGATCATACGAATGAATTAGAATGGATCGTACGAATGAATTAGAATGGATCGTACGAATGAACTAGAATGGATCGTACGAATGAACTAGAATGGATACATTCGTGCGAATGAATTAGAATGGATCATACGAATGAATTAGAATGGATCGTACAATTCATTCTAATTCATTCGTACGATCCATTCTAATACATTCGTACGATTCATGCTAATTCATTCGCACGATCCATTCTAATTCATTCGTACGATCCATTCTTATTCATTTATACGATCCATTCTAATTCATTCGCACAATCCATTCTAATTCATTTATACAATCCATTCTAATTCATTCGTATGATCCATTCTAACTCATTTGGTGGATCCATTCTAATTCATTCGTACGATCCATTCTAATTCATTCCCACGATCCATTCTAATTTATTCATACGATCCATTCTAATTCATTCGTACGATCTATTCTAATTCATTCGCACGAATGTAACCATTCTAATTCATTCATACGATTTATTCTAATTCATTCGTATGAGGTATTCTAATTCATTCGTACGATCCATTCTAATTCATTCGTACGATCCATTGTAATTCATTCATACAATCCATTTAGATTCATTCGCACAAATGTGTCCATTCAAATTCATTCGTACGATCCAGTCTAATTCATTCATACGATCCATTCTAATTCATTCGCATGAATATATCCATTCTAATTCTTTCGTACGATGCATTCTAATTCATTCGTACGATCCATTCTTATTCATTCCTTTGATCCATTCTAATTCATTCGTACGATCCATTCTAATTCATTCGTCCGATCCATTCTAATTCACTCACACGAATGTATCCATTCTAATTCATTCGTACGATCCATTCTAATTCATTCGTACGATCCATTCTAATTCATTCGTACGATCCATTCTAATTCATTCGTAAGATCCATTCTAATTCATTCGTACGATCAATTCTAATTCATTCGCACGAATGTATCCATTCTAATTCATTCATACGATCCTAAATTACAATGGATCGTACGAATGAATTAGAATGGATACCTTTGTGCATATGAATTAGAATGGATCGTACGAATGAATTACAATGGATCATATTAGTGAATTAGAATGGATCGTACGAATGAATTAGAATGGATACGTACGAATAAATTAGAATGGATTGTATGAATGAATTAGAATGGATCGTACGAATGAATTAGAATGGATCGTACGAATGAATTAGAATAGATTGCGCGAATGAATTAGAATGGATCGTACGAATGAATTCGAATGGATCGTGCGAATGAATTAGAATGGATCGTACGATTGAATTAGAATGGTTCATACGAATGAGTAAGAATGGATCATATGAATGAATTAGATTGGATCGTACGATCCATTCTAATTCATTAGCATGGATCGTGCTAATGAATTAGAATGGAATAAACGAATGAATTAGAATGGATCGTAGAATGGATCGTACGAATGAATTAGAATAGATCATAGGAATGAATTAGAACGGATCGTGCAAATGAATTAGAATGGATACATTCGTGCGAATGAATTAGAATGGATCGTGCGAATGAATTAGAATGGATCGTACGAATGAATTAGAATGGATATATTTGAACGAATAAATTAGAATGGATCATACGAATGAATTAGAATGGGTCGTACGAATGAATTAGAATGGATAGTGCGAATGAATTAGAATCGATCGTACGAATGAATTAGAATGGATCGTACGAATGAATTAGAATGGATCATACGAATGAGTAAGAATGGATTGTACGAATGAATTAGAATGGATCGTACGAATGAATTAGAATGGATCGTACGAATAAATTAAAATGGATACATTCGTCCGAATGAATTAGAATGGATCATACGAATGAGTAAGAATGGATCGTACAAATGAAATAGAATAGATTGTACGAATGAATTAGAATGGATCCTACGAATGAATTAGAATGGATCGTGTGAAAGAATTAGAATGGATTGTATGAATGAATTAGAATGGATCGTATGAATGAATTAGAATGGATCGTGCGAATGAATTCGAATGGATCATATGAATTCATTCTAATTCATTCATACAATCCATTCTAATTCTTTCACACGATCCATTCTAATTCATTCGTACTCATTAGCACGATCCATGCTAATTCATTCGTTCGATCAATTCTAATTCATTAGCATGATCCATTCTACGTCATTCGTACGATCCATTCTAATTCATTCGCACGATCCATTCTAATTCATTCATAGGATCCATTCTAATTCATTCATATGATCTATTCTAATTCTTTCGCACGAATGTATCCATTCTAATTCATTCGCACGAATGTATCCATTCTAATTCATTCGTACGATCCATTCTAATTCATTTGTACGATCCATTCTAATTCATTCGTATGATCCATTCTAATTCATTCATACGATCTATTCTAATTCATTCATACAATCCATTCTAATTCTTTCACACGATCCGTTCTAATTCATTCGTACGATCCATTCTAATTCATTCGCACAATCTATTCTATTTCATTCGTACGATCCATTCTTACTCATTGGTACGATCCATTCTAATTCATTCGCACGAATGTATCCATTCTAATTCATTCGTACGAATCCATTCTAATTCATTCGTACAATCCATTCTATTTCATTCGTACGATCCATTCTTACTCATTCGTATGACCAATTCTAATTCATTTGAACGAATGTATCCATTCTAAATCATTCGTACGATCCATTCTAATTCATTCGTACGATCCATTCTAAATCTTTCGTACAATCCATTCTATTTCATTCGTACGATCAATTCCAGTTCATTAGCACGATCCATTCTAATTCATTCGTACGATCCATTCAAATTCATTCGCACGATCCATTCTAATTCATTCGTACAATCCATTCTATTTCATTCGTACGATCAATTCTTACTCATTCGTATGATCCATTCTAATTCATTCGCACGAATGTATGCATTCTAATCCATTCATACGATCCATTCTAATCCATTCGTACAACCCATTCTAATTCATTCGCATGAATGTAACCATTCTAATTCATTCATTTGATCAATTCTAATTCATTCGTCCGATCCATTCTAATTCATTCGCACGAATGTATCCATTCAAAACCATTCATACGATCCATTCTAATTTAGTCGTACGATCCATTCTAATTCATTCGTAAGATCCATTCTAATTCATTCGTACGATCCATTCTAATTCATTCGTACGATCCATCCTAATTCATTCACACGAATGTATCCATTCTAGTTCATTCGTACGATCCATTCTAATTCATTCGTACGATCCATTCTAATTCATTCGCACGATCCATTCTAATTCATTCGTACGATCCATTCTAATTCATTTATACGATCCATTCTAATTCATTCATACGATCCATTCTAATTCATTCGCACAAATGTATCCATTCTAATTCATTCGTACGATCCATTCTAATTCATTCGCACGATCCATTCTAATCCATTCGTACGATCCATTCTAATTCTTTCACACGATCCATTCTAATTCATTCGTACGATCCATTCTAATTCATTCGCACGATCCATTCTAATTCATTCGTACGATCCATTCTAATTCATTAGCACGATCCATTCTAATTCCTTCGTACGATCCATTCTAATTCATTCGCACGATCCATTCTAATTCATTCGTACGATCCATTCTAATTCATTCATACGATCCATTCTAATTCATTCGTACGATCCATTCTAATTCATTCGCACAAATGTATCCATTCTAATTCATTCGTACGATCCATTCTAATTTATTCGCACGATCCATTCTAATTCATTCTTACGATCCATTCTAATTCATTCGCACGATCAGTTCTTATTCATTCGCACAATCCATTCTAATTCATTCGCACGAATGTACCCATTCTAATTCATTCGTACGATCCATTCTAATTAATTCGTATGATCCATTCTCATTCATTCGTACGATCCATTCTAATTCATTCATACAATCCATTCTAATTTATTCGTACGATCCATTCTAATTCACTCATACGATCCATTCTAATACATTCATACGATCCATTCTAATTCATTTGCACGAATATATCCATTCTAATTCATTCGTACGATCTATTCTAATTCCTTCGTACGATCCATTCTAATTCATTCGTACGATCTATTCTAATTCAGTCGTATGGTCCATTCTAATTCATTCGTACGATCCATTCTAATTCCTTCGTACGATCCATTCTAATTCATTCGTACGATCCATTCTAATTCATTCGTACAATCTATTCTAATTCATTCGTACGAATGGATACATTCGTGTGAATGAATTAGAATGGATCGTACGAATGAGTAAGAATGGATCGTACGAATGAAATAGAATGGATTGCACGAATGAATTAGAATGGATCGTACGAATGAATTAGAATGGATCGTGTGAAAGAATTAGAATGGATTGTATGAATGAATTAGAATGGATCGTACGAATGAATTAGAATGGATCGTACGAAGAAATTAGAATGGATCGTACGAATGAATTAGAATGGATCGTATGAATGAATTAGAATAGATCGTACGAATGAATTAGAATGGATCGTACGAAGGAATTAGAATGGATCGTACGAATGAATTAGAATGGATATATTCGTGCAAATGAATTAGAATGGGTCGTATGAATGTATTAGAATGGATCGTATGAGTGAATTAGAATGGATGGTACGAATGAATTAGAATGGATCGTATGAATGAATTAGAATGGATACATTCGTGTGAATGAATTAGAATGGATCGTATGAATGAATTAGAATAGATTTTGTGAATGAATTAGAACTGATCGTACGAATGAATTAGAATGGATACATTCATGCGAATGAATTAGAATGGATTGTATGAATGAATTAGAATGGATCGTACGAATGAATTAGAATGGATCGTATGAGTGAATTAGAATGGATACGAAGGAATTAGAATGGATCGTACGAAGGAATTAGAATGGATCATACGAATGAAATAGAATGGATCGTACGAAGGAATTAGAATGGATCGTACGAAGGAATTAGAATGGATATATTCGTGCAAATGAATTAGAATGGATCGTATGAATGAATTAGAATGGATCGTATGAGTGAATTAGAACGGATAGTACGAATGAAGTAGAATGGATCGTATGAATGAATTAGAATGGATACATTCGTGCGAATGAATTAGAATGGATCGTATGAATGAATTAGAATAGATTGTGCGAATGAATTAGAATGGATCGTACGAATGAATTAGAATGGATACATTCGTGCGAATAAATTAGAATGGATTGTATGAATGAATTAGAATAGATTGTACGAATGAATTAGAATGGATCGTACGAATGAATTAGAATAGATTGCGCGAATGAATTAGAATGGATCGTACGAATGAATTAGAATGGATCGTACGAATGAATTAGAATGGATCGTACGAAGGAATTAGAATGGATCGTACGAATGAATTAGAATGGATCGTACGATTGAATTAGAATGGATCATACGAATGAGTAAGAATGGATCGTATGAATGAATTAGATTGGATCGTACGATCCATTCTAATTCATTAGCATGGATCGTGCTAATGAATTAGAATGGAATATACGAATGAATTAGAATGGATCGTAGAATGGATCGTACGAATGAATTAGAATGAATTAGAATGGATCGTACGAATGAAATAGAATAGATCATAGGAATGAATTAGAATGGATCGTGCAAATAAATTAGAATGGATATATTCGTGCGAATGAATTAGAATGGATCGTGCGAATGAATTAGAATGGATCGTACGAATGAATTAGAATGGATATATTTGAACGAATAAATTAGAATGGATCATACAAATGAATTAGAATTAATCGTACGAATGAATTAGAATGGATAGTGCGAATGAATTAGAATCGATCGTACGAATGAATTAGAATGGATCGTACGAATGAATTAGAATGGATCGTACGAATGAATTAGAATGGATCGTACGAATAAATTAGAATGGATACATTCGTCCGAATGAATTAGAATGGATCATACAAATGAGTAAGAATGGATCGTACGAATGAAATAGAATAGATTGTACGAATGAATTAGAATGGATCCTACGAATGAATTAGAATGGATCGTGTGAAAGAATCAGAATGGATTGTATGAATGAATTAGAATGGATCGTATGAATGAATTAGAATGGATCGTTCGAATGAATTCGAATGGATCGTACGAATTCATTCTAATTCATTCATACAATCCATTCTAATTCTTTCACACGATCCATTCTAATTCATTCATACGTTCCCTTCTAATTCATTAGCACGATCCATGCTAATTCATTCGTTCGATCAATTCTAATTCATTAGCACGATCCATTCTAATTCATTCGTACAATCCATTCTAATTCATTCGCACGATCCATTCTAATTCATTCATAGGATCCATTCTAATTCATTCATACGATCTATTCTAATTCTTTCGCATGAATGTATCCATTCTAATTCATTCGCACGAATGTATCCATTCTAATTCATTCGTCTGATCCATTCTAATTCATTCGTACGATCCATTCTAATTCATTCATACGATCCATTCTAATTCATTCGCACAATCCATTCTATTTCATTCGTACGATCCATTCTTACTCATTCGTATGATCCATTATGGATACATTCGTGCGAATGAATTATAATGGATCATACGAATGAGTAAGAATGGATCGTACGAATGAAATAGAATGGATTGTGCGAATGAATTAGAATGGATCGTACGAATGAATTAGAATGAATCGTGTGAAAGAATTAGAATGGATTGTATGAATGAATTAGAATAGATCGTATGAATGAATTAGAATGGATCGTACGAATGAATTAGAATGGATCGTACGAATGAATTAGAATGGATACATTCGTGCGAATGAATTAGAATGGATACATTCGTGCGAAAGAATTAGAATAGATCGTATGAATGAATTAGAATGGATCCTATGAATGAATTAGAATGGATCGTGCGAATGAATTAGAATGGATCGTACGAATGAATTAGAATTGATCGTGCTAATGAACTAGAATTGATCGAACGAATGAATTAGAATGGATACATTCGTGCGAATGAATTAGAATGGATCGCACGAATGAATTAGAATGGATCGTAAGAATGAGTAAGAATGGATCGTACGAATGAAATAGAATAGATCGTACGAATGAATTAGAATGGATCGTACGAAGGAATTTGGATGGATCGTACGAATGAATTAGAATGGATATATTCGTGCAAATGAATTAGAATGGATCGTATGAATGTATTAGAATGGATCGTATGAGTGAATTAGAATGGATCGTACGAATGAATTAGAATGGATCATATGAATGAATTAGAATGTATACATTCGTGTGAATGAATTATATTGGATCGTATGAATGAATTAGAATAGATTTTGTGAATGAATTAGAACTGATCGTACGAATGAATTAGAATGGATACATTCGTGCGAATGAATTAGAAAGGATTGTATGAATGAATTAGAATGGATCCTATGAATGAATTAGAATGGATCGTGCGAATGAATTAGAATGGATCGTACGAATGAATTAGAATGGATCACATTCTAATTCATTCGCATGAATGTATCCATTCTAATTCATTCGTATAATCCTTTCTATTTCATTTGTACGATCCATTCTTACTCATTCGTATGATCCATTCTAATTCATTCGTATGATCCATTCTAATTCATTCGTACGATCCATTCTAATTCATTCGTACGATCCATTCTAATTCATTCCCACGATCCATTCTAATTTATTCATACGATATATTCTAATTCATTCATACGGTCCATTCAAATTCATTCCTACAATCCATTCTAATTCATTTGCCCGATCCATTCTAATTCATTCATACGATCCATTCTATTCGAATGGATCATGCGATCCATTCGAATTCATTCGCACGATCCATTCTAATTCATTCATACGATCCATTCTAATTCATTCATACAATGCATTCTAATTCTTTCACACGATCTATTCTAATTCATTCGTACGATCCATTCTAATTCATTCGTACAATCCATTCTATTTCATTTATACGATCCATTCTTACACATTCGTATGATCCATTCTAATTCATTCGTACGATCCATTCTAATTCATTTGTACGATCCATTCTAATTCATTCGTACAATCCATTCTATTTCATTCGTACGATCCATTCTTACTCATTCGTATGATCCATTCTAATTCATTCACACGAATGTATCCATTCTAATTCATTCATACAATCCATTCTAATTCATTCCGTACGATCCATTCCAATTCATTCGTACGATCGTACGAATGAATTAGAATGGATCGTACGAATGAATTAGAATAGATTGTGCGAATGAATTAGAATGGATCGTACGAATGAATTTGAATTGATCGTACGAATGAATTAGAATGGATCATACGAATGAGTAAGAATGGATCGTACGAATGAATTAGAATGGATCGTACGAATAAAATAGAATGGATACATTCGTCCGAATGAATTAGAATGGATCATACGAATGAGTAAGAATGGATTGTACGAATGAAATAGAATGGATTGTGCGAATGAATTAGAATGGACCGTACGAATGAATTAGAATGGATACATTCGTGCGAATGAATTAGAATGGATCGGACGAATGAATTAGAATGGATCGTACGAATGAATTAGAATGGATCGTACGAATAAATTAGAATGGATAGATTCGTCCGAATGAATTAGAATGGATCATACGAATGAGTAAGAATGGATCGTACGAATGAAATAGAATAGATTGTATGAATGAATTAGAATGGATCCTACGAATGAATTAGAATGGATCGTGTGAAAGAATTAGAATGTATTATATGAATGAATTAGAATTGATCGTGCGAATGAATTAGAATGGATCGTACGAATGAATTAGAATGGATCGTGCTAATGAATTAGAATTGATCGAACGAATGAATTAGCATGGATCGTGCTAATCCATTCATAGGATCCATTCTAATCCATTCGTACGATCCATTCTAATTCATTCGTACGATCCATTCTAATTCATTCGCTCGAATGTATCCATTCTAATCCATTCGTACGATCCATTCTAATCCATTCGTACGATCCATTCTAATTCATTCGCATGAATGTAACCATTCTAATTCATTCATTTGATCCATTCTAATTCATTCGTACGATCCATTCTAATTCATTCATCCGATCCATTCTAATTCATTCGCACGAATGTATCCATTCTAATTCATTCGTACGATCCATTCTAGTTCATTCGTACGATCCATTCTAATTCATTCGTAAGATCCATTCTAATTCATTCGTACGATCCATTCTAATTCATTCGTACGATCCATTCTAATTCATTCGCACGAATGTATCCATTCTAGTTATTCGTACGATCTATTCTAATTCATTCGTACGATCCATTCTAATTCATTCGCACGATCCATTCTAATTCATTCGTACGATCAATTCTAATTCATTCGCACGAATGTATCCATTCTAATTCATTCATACGATCCATTCTAATTCATTCGTACGATCTATTCTAATTCATTCGTACGATCCATTCTAATTCATTCGTCCGATCCATTCTAATTCATTCGCACGAATGTATCCATTCTAATTCATTCGTACGATCCATTCTAATTCATTCGTACGATCTATTCTAATTCATTCGCACGAATGTATCCATTCTAGTTCATTCGTACGATCCATTCTAATTCATTCGTACGATCCATTCTAATTCATTCGCACGATCCATTCTAATTCATTCGTACGATCAATTCTAATTCATTCGTACGATCCATTCTAATTCACTCATACGATCCATTCTAATACATTCATACGATCCATTCTAATTCATTTGAACGAATATATCCATTCTAATTCATTCGTACGATCCATTCTAATTCCTTCGTACGATCCATTCTAATTCATTCGTACGATCTATTCTAATTCATTCGTACGATCCATTCTAATTCATTCGTACGATCCATTCTAATTCCTTCGTACGATCCATTCTAATTCATTCGTACGATCCATTCTAATTCATTCATACAATCCATTCTAATTCTTTCACACGATCAATTCTAATTCATTCGTACGATCCATTCTAATTCATTCGTGCAATCCATTCTATTTCATTCGTACGATCCATTCTTACTCATTTGTACGATCCATTCTAATTCATTCACACGAATGTATCCATTCGTACGAATGAATTAGAATAGATTATACGAATGAATTAGAATGGATCGTACGATGGAATTAGAATGGATCGTACGAATGAATTAGAATGGATCGTACGAATGAATTCGAATAGATCGTACGAATGAATTAGAATGGATCGTACGAAGGAATTAGAATGGATCGTATGAATGAATTAGAATGGATATATTTGTGCAAGTGAATTAGAATGGATCGTATGAATATATTAGAATGGATTGCATAAGTGAATTAGAATGGATAGTACGTTCCATTCTAATTCATTCGTACGTTCCATTCTAATTCATTAGCACGATCCATGCTAATTCCATCGTTCGATCAATTCTAATTCATTAGCACGATCCATTCTAATTCATTCGCATGATCCATTCTAATTCATTCATAGGATCCATTCTAATTCATTCATACGATCTATTCTAATTCTTTCGCACGAATGTATCCATTCTAATTCATTCGCACGAATGTATCCATTCTAATTCATTCGTACGATCCATTCTAATTCATTCGTACGATCCATTCTAATTCATTCGCATGAATGTAACCATTCTAATTCATTCATTTGATCCATTCTAATTCATTCGTACGATCCATCCTAATCCATTCGTCCGATCCATTCTAATTCATTCGCACGAATGTATCCATTCTAATTCATTTGTACGATCCATTCTAATTCATTCGTACGATCCATTCTAATTCATTTGTAAGATCCATTCTAATTCATTCGTACGATCCATTCTAATTCATTCGCACGATCCATTCTAATTCATTCGCACGAATGTATCCATTCTAGTTCATTCGTACGATCCATTCTAATTCATTCGTACGATCTATTCTAATTCATTCGCACGATGCATTCTAATTCATTCGTACGATCAATTCTAATTCATTCGCGCGAATGTATCCATTCTAATTCATTCATACGATCCATTCTAATTCATTCGTACGATCCATTCTACTTCATACGAATGAATTAGAATGGATCGTACGAATGGATTAGAATGGATCGTACGAATGGATTAGAATGGATCGTACGAATGGATTAGAATGGATACATTCGAGCGAATGAATTAGAATGGATCGTATGAATGAATTAGAATGGATCGTACGAATGGATTAGAATTGATCCTACGAATGGATTAGAATGGATACCTTTGTGCATATGAATTAGAATGGATCGTACGAATGAATTAGAATGGATCATATTAATGAATTAGGATGGATCGTACGAATGAATTAGAATGGATACATTCGTGCGAATGAATTAGAATGGATCGTGCAAATCAATTAGACTGGATCGTGCGAATGAATAAGAATAGATCATACGAATGAATTAGAATGGATCGT